>KZ308407.1:512572-665703 GCA_000376725.2 Ladona fulva | reverse complement strand
AATATAACTATATATAAAGAAATAAAATAAAAATACAATGTAAATTAATTATTATATATGGTAAAGAATTAGGTTGTGGGAATAAAACTGAAGGCTGACGGAGAAAAACGCCCTTACAAGAGGAGGGGCGGAAAAAACCCGCGAAAACACAAATAAAAATAAAAACTTTCAAGATTCAATATGTCAGTTGGAGATGGAGGAATACACTGATTTGAATACCAAAAAGGTATTTACATATTAATCGTTTGAAAAAGGAGGGTGATATAGTGGTCCTTTGCGACAAGAAGATACTCCGACAAAGTACCGCCCCTAATAAATGATTGACGTTATTATATATTATTTAATTAAAGTGACGAAAAACCTAAATATAAGAAAAAACTAACAAACTATTTTAAGCAAATATATTTGACTTGGAACGAATCACAGCCAATTTATGTGTTATTGAGATCACAACAAGATGGAGTACGTGGAAGGGATAAATATCGTAAAGCAAGGGTTTACCGTGCATTTTAATACCGGACTTTAGTCAAATTAATACGGTAAAATAAGGGAATTTTTGAAAGGCTTAATCGAGGTAACCAAGAGAAACAGGTTTTTAAGACAAAAGAATAAACGTTGAAATTTTTGTACAAGGTACTTGTAGAATCGTAGAAAAGAACAGACTTTTGTGGTATGCAAGCTAAAATGGTCGGAAGAGTAAAGTCAATACAGAAATAGAGGCATTACAAAGGAAAAGGGCAGGAAAAAGACCAGAAGGCCGTCTGAGGATGACGAAAGGATGAAATGAAAGAAAACATGGAGAATGTAAATATGGTTACGTAGGAAGAGTGGAGAAAAGGATAGGGAAGGGAAGGAAGAGGCTCCATACAACATCCAAGAGTTGGGTTGGGGAGAAAGAAGTATTTGAATTTATAAAGCATTTCTGTCCTCGCTAGAATATCTGGCTAAAAGGAATGTTTTAGTTCAAGATATAGGGAAACGTATCTTTTACTTACTTTGGCTTAGTCTAGTTCGTGGATGCGATAATATGAAACCTACTGAGGTATGCGTGATCTCGGGTTAATCCTGGTCCCTCCTTTTTGAATGCCATGAAAACGTTATTCACAAGGTCAGTTCTTACTAGCTGGACTTTTTCCTCTCATAGATTCCGGCTCAGTAATGGATGGGCAAATTACCTCACTCCTCACTCTGCGTAATAAGCCTCATTTCCTCTCCAAAACTGTTGGTATCGAATGATCAAGGGGCGGAGGTTCCAACTAACCTTATAGCTGTTTAATTTACTGACATTTCTGGAAAACTTATTTTTTCTTCTCATGTTATTCATGCGGAAACATTGCAAAAAATTCGCCTCCAGATGCGGATCAATGTTTTGGGAATTTGCTTATACAAAATGCAGGTGAATACTGAGACGAAATGTAATCCTTTCTATTTTCCCAATTAAATCGGTAGCTTTCATGTAAGCGGCGGTTACACTTAAAAATCTTACAAACCCAAGCTCCCGAGTTCGAGTCCCGACTGATCAGATTTTTCTGGTTAGGGAATGGTTGAGTGTTCGACCGTTGTTACTGTTAATGTCTACAGCTGTAATTGTTCACTTAAACGGATGTTCGTGGAGACTTTGGGATTTAAAGATACATGCTTATTATATATTCAGTTAATTCTATACAAAGGCTGATCGTTCATTCCCGCTATCTAACATTCCGTCCCGTTCCATAACATTCCATTCCGTTCACTATCGCGAAAAAATGTATTTCTCCCATTTTGAGTTTTCGTCACTAAATACTTATTTTCAAGCTTTAAAAAAAATGTGGGTTATATTAATGAGCTCTCTTTTGTCCTAGAAAATTACAATACATTGACATCCTACCTAAAGGGACCTTTTACCATCGTTTGAAAAGGTTCCGATTTTATTCTAAATAAATCATCTGTAGTTGAATCTTCGTCGGAGTATTAATTTTATTGAAACGTTCGAGGACAACCAAGCTGGAGGCATCCGAATAGTTGCAAATTATATTCTGGCTTAAGTGAACTACCGTCTACAGAATGGCCGAGATTCTTTCAAACGATATCTACAATTAAGCAATAGAAATATTTTTCGGAAACCGTGCGATGGTCTTATTCTGCTTTACTGACGAAAAATGTCACATTTTGTAGCGTGAAATAGTCATCGTATTCAACATTCTCGATAGTTATTATTTAAATTATATGAATGAGACCTCAATTTTTCAATGCTTTTTCCAGCGTCTTGTTACGATTCTGAGCATGTATACGAAACAAAGGCAGGGTATGTTTAATTTTGTTTGTGTATCGTTTAAATGTCATTCGAGAGATCTCAATCGAGTGAACGTTGGCGTAATTACGAAACTGAATACCAGAAAGGTTAATGAGAGCTTACCGATGCTGTTTAACAATGTTAACTGCCGAGTAAATGTTTGATAATATAGGAAATGGAAGGGAAATGATGATTTCTTTCGGTCGTGGTTGGACGTTTAGAAGCAAAGAACTACTTCATCAAGAAATCGAATTGTGATGAGGACCGTGGAAGGTTGAAAAGATACTTTGGTTAACACGAATTTTTTTATCATTAACGCTCGATTTTGTGGTACCTTCGGGTTCGTGTGACGGAGGATTTGTTGTATATGAACTGGAATGCAACGACATTTATTTCGGTGATTCCGTACTGAATGTTATTCATATAGTCACTGTGCTTCTCTAACATGGAATCGTTCATTCGTAGTATTCTGGCTCAGTGAAAAAAAGCAAAGGCGACCTACCTCACTCCTTATCTTGCCTGGTTTCTTTTCCGTGGCCTTTTTTTTCTGATAATTGAGGACAGGGCCGGAACGAGGAATATTTGCACCCCCTGTAAGGTCTAATAGAGAAAAATCTCGAGAAATCTCGACAGGCGAAGAATGTCAAATATAAAAAAAAAACAATGGTACGAACACACAATACAATAGTTTTTGTGAAACCAATGCACCTTTTCCGAAAACTTAAAGAATGGCAGCAACGGCTCTGTCATTTGCTCGTTGATATTTTTCATATTTTGGATAACAAAGCATTGAAAATATATTCCATTTTGTTTGATTAACTTTTAGCAGCTTGTTATCAGATGAATTTTTTCGGGTTTCTAGGAAATTTTCCTCAGTATAATTGAAAAGTAGAACTTTCAATCTCGTTCTTTTATTACGTATATTATTTAATATTTTTAATGTTACTTAGTCATTTATAAATCAAACGAAGAGTAAATCTCATTTCTTTAGTTCCTTAAATGTTTTAGGAATTTTGTGAGCAAATTCAGTTGAACACTCGCATGTTCAACTTGTGTACTTAGTGAAGGACTAGTAACAAGGTTTTTATATTTTTATTGATAAACTTCAAATAGGTGTTTACAATTTTCGTATTCCATGAGGTGTCTTTGCGATAGAACCTAAGCTAGCAAATATTGACTCTTTCTTTGGACTCTGCGAAAAAGAGTTTTAATTCGGCATTTTTTTCTGAACTCAATTTACAAAATCCAAATATGAGAAATTCTTATTCTACGGATATTTTGTTTTAAATTAGCCATCAGAACCAAAATTAATTACCCCAAAATTGCTAAAGCTTAAAAATCATTAAAATTAATTCACAAGGAAACGCGTTTCCCCTTCAAAAAGAATGGCAAAAATCAAAAAAATGGAAACAAAAGAAAATTCAAAATACGTATTGATTAAATTCTACAAATATGTACTTCAAAGAATAGACGAGATATTACAGTCGAAGTTAAATTACAAAAAAATTCTATTTCCATCAAATTACAATTGCACCTTAAAATAACACTGTTATATTCATATTAACTGATGACTAGAGATGGTAATTCTAGCCAGAGGCCCTCGTTGAATAAGCATTCTCATGAATTGAAAACTTATTCAATGTATTACGTACTGAATCTAATATGTTTAATTGAAAATGTTCTGCCGGGATAGCTCAACCGACTGAGCACCCGACCGGCAATTGGGAGACCCGGGTTTGATTCCCGGTCCAGTCAGACTTTTTTCAAGTCCATTCTTCCTTGGGATTTTTCCTGGGTGCGCACCATCTTGCGCAAAATGACCCTTACCCGTTTTCCTGTAAGAAATCCATCTGTAAAATTCTTTTATTCCCCCAAATATTTTCGCGAAAACTTTCATTTGAATAATTTGATAGAAATGTAAATTATTTATATCCATGTATCTGAGACTTGAATTGTAAACCTTTTGTATCGTAATATCAACTCGTGAATCGTAATGTATTCAACGAAACTGAATTTTTATTGATGCATTAGGGGCAAATCTGTTTGAATTTTACGAACTTNAGAAATTATGGTCGTACGAACTTGGCCGTAAGATAGGTCATTATATATACATTCTTGTTTCACAAAATTAATCGATAAAACTTCGTCGATCGTCCAACAAAATGCGCCCCCTAAACCTCGCTGCCCTGGGGAATCGCCCGGTTAGCCGGTCCCTAGGGCCGGATGTGGTGGAGGGGTAGGGTTCTTAGTTACCTTCTGAGCTGATGAACTTAGAGACATTGTAGAAACAATGTGGAATTATTATTGAACATCTTTAGAAGTACCGAATTCTAATATTAGCTGTATTTGGGTTGAATAAGTTCATTGAAGTAGTATTGTTAAAAGTTCTTCGACAGCTAAGGCCATTTCGCGCGTAGGTTTCCACCGGGAATCGAGCCCGGGACCGCTTTCACCGAAGTCGAACGCGTTGCCCACTTGGCTATCTGGGAGCCCAAGTTCTTTGAATTTTGGCAATGTGATTGTTAATTTAGAATCAATATTTTTTATTTTAAATTAGTTCAATGAATTTAAGCAATGTTATTGTTCATTTAGAACCAACGTTTGTTAGTTTGTAATTCAAAATAATTATATCATATAATCCCAGTCACTTAAAAGTGATTGTATCAAACAACTGATTTCACCAGACTGAAGGGAAGCTGAACAGAATTGAAATGAGGTATGGTTTCTTCCGTACATAACTGTGATGTTCTTAGTGCAGAGGTGGGCAACCTTTTTGAGAGCGTGTGCCATGATCGGCTAAATCTCTGACAAAATTTTTTCGTGTACCAAACAAAATTTTTGAGAATGTATTACTGGATGTTTGGTTTCTACGAAAAAGTGAAAATGTTTGCACCTAAAAATTGAAAATTAACTGGCAAGGACTTGTTTTTCGTGCCAGGAATACATTTGGGTTATCGGATTAATATCTTGTTCTTTAGAGCAAAAATTAATTTTTATACTTTATCGTATATCAAATTTCAAATTCAAACACGCAATTCTAATTTGTTACTGCAAAGCTACAAAATTTCAAATTAGGTAACTCACGTTATGGAAGTGATTCCAACGCAATGAGGGGGTATAATAAAGCAAAAACTGAAATTTTACTAGCAAAAAAAATTGACAATGAGTTAATGGAGTAATTAAGGAATCTGTTTGAAATATCTAGGCAGCTCTATTCCAGTATCACAATATTCCTCTTCTATTCTACGTAACTGTTTACAGGAAAACTCGAAGAGTAGCCTGGCTTTGACCATTTCATTGCCCTCCTTACCTCACTGCGGATCCCAAGTTGCGGTTTTTTATCTTTCCGCTGGATTACGATGGACGGGCGCCTCCATTAAAAGATAATTAGCATAGAGCACCCTCCCTGACTTGCTACGATTTTCCCTCTTTCCATTACGGTTTCTTAATTGAAAAGGGAAATGGAGTTAATATTCTATGACTCGATGCTCAAGAGAAAGCGAAATAAAACCTGCCAAGGTTCGAATTAGATAAGCGAATTTTGCCATCCTTATAAGAGATGACAAAGCCAGTATCCTTGAATAGTAAGGGGAAGGATTTAGGGCGCGAAAGTTAACGTAAATAGATTAAAGCCTCGAGAGGAGGGAGAAGGGGTGGAAGTTGGAAAGTGTTTTGAGGAGAAACCCCGAGTTTATTAGGACCAGAATGGCTCCCATATACTTTTGAGGTAAAAGAAGTGGTCTCTAAGGGAATTCAACCCATGAAGCCTTTTGCACTTCCTTCCAATTTTTCTAGTCTAGGGTAGGAAATTCCTTTTTGACTATCGAGTACGTACTCTGGTACTCAAAATTAAGCATATTTTTTCGAGAAATTCGACCGAGAAACCGTCCCGTTACTGTCCCGTGGAAAATAAGTTTGCGTATTTGGTGTTGAAGCCAAATTTTGGTATGAGATTGAGGAGCGATAGGCACGTCTCAATAGGCTTTCCTTCTTCACTCTTTCATTCTTGTCTTTTCTTAGAGTGTTTCGTTTTATTTTCAATTCGTAGACTAATCAATAGTTGACTGGATTCCTTACGTCAATTCGACTGAAATCTTTTCTCCATCGGAGATGTACTGATGAAGATCACGATAAAAGCAGAAAGCGATACTTTACCAAGAACAATGACGCAAAGAAATAGATTCACCATTTTTGTTTTGAATGGTTTAAATCATAATTAATTAGTGTGTCTACATTATTTTTTGCATAAAAGTATTTACATTTTGTTCCAACTGAAATACTAAGATACAAAGCAACCCACTTACATTAAATGTTCTTGTATTTTTAAATATCATGTCGTTCATAAAATTAATCGATGATTAAAATTAATTAATTTATATTGTCCCCTTAATTATATAAGAATATGACATATTTAATTGTTGCTTTTTAAAAGTATTTCTGCGAGAAATCGAGTGCCAGGGTGCCAGGACGTTTAAAAAATGATTACATGATTTTCCTGGAAGCAAAAAACCCGAGTATTTTTTATTCCTTCGTCTAGAGGCGGGAAACCTGTTAACTTATGGACATTTAGTGCGGCGCTTCCTTCACTTCCTAAATTAGGGAGATTTGCGGTGTTTAGGGTGCCTAGATTGATGGCGTTATGTACTCCTTGCATAAAGGATTTTGAATAGATGAAGCATACGAGAAGGAATAAACAATACTATTACATGATTCTTATCTAACCTTTCGGCTATTTTAAAAGGGGCATTGCATGTTTGAGGTTAGGAAATTTATAGCCATAGCCATATGGGTAAATTTATGCGGCACTATATTTAGTGGAAATTCTTGGTATCTTTCAGAGCGAGAGAGAAATAATATGTTTAGGGAGGAAGGTTATGTACTAAAATTTTCTTTATCTTCCCTGTAACATTAAATTTCTTGCGTAGAGGTCTCAACTTTCTACTAGAGTAATTCGGACACCTCGTAGTTCACAAGTATGTGGGAAAAGATAGGTATGGGTTAACGAACAGTGCCCAATCCTAAGGTGTGTGAGAACGACCTTTTCTCTCCTGCATTGTCTGTTGGAGGATTGCCATGGAGTTATTTTCTCATGCACATCCAGAAGTTACTTCCTGAAACAATTGCGCTCAGTTAAAAGATTCTGTTTTTTAGTCTCTTTTATGACGTCTAGTAAAAAAGGTAGGTATTTTTCTTTGATTTACGTGGCAATTCAATTCGTCCTCACTCGTAAGATTTCGAAGTAAAGCAGTTTAAATAATGTTAATACGCCTCTCAAGTGCAGTTCGGTGTTTTTTGAGTCTTATGCGTTCGAGTGGAACTTATGGCCTTCCGATGAAAGAAGGTTCCCTTTTCTACTCAGTATACTGACTCATGGAGGAATCATTCCTGTCCATTTTTCCCTATGAAGCGAAAATAGATTCGCTCAAGTACACATTAATGCAATATTCCGCGTTCAATCGGATATAATCTCGATTTGTATTTAAATCCAACCATTTAAACTCAGCTTTCACGAGATTTAAAAGATAAATAAATTTATCCAGTCTGCAGCGAAGATGGTATGGTATGCTCTGTTTCTCCCCAGTCACCCCTCTATCCTGAGTTTTCCCACCCTCAATAATTCTCTTTTGATTCCCACCTCTTCCCTTTATCCTTTCTAAACCCGTCTTCCGGTTGGCCTGATTATGAAATTTTCGTCTCGCAACCGTTCGCGTTTCCCTTGATGAATTTAATCTACGTAATAATATGAATTTTATGTGTTTTCTTGGGCCTCCAGATAGTCCTGTGGGTAACTTTTTCGACTTCGGTGAAAATGGTTCCGGGTACGATTCCCGGTAGGGGCTCAGGTGCATCTGCGCTTTCGGAGCAATTAAAACATTTAAAAAATGTTTTCTCAGTTAAAAACAGATGAATTCCAACCAATAAATGAAAAATTTCAACTTATGTAGAAAAGCAAATCTTATAAACAACAAAAAGCATTCTTGTGGCATTAATTACAATGATAAATAATCTTGAGACGATTGTTCTTCCTCCGTGAATATTCTAAGAACTCCGATTACACGCTACAGCTCGCAGTTAGAAGGCTAATATTTTACTCACTCACTCGTAGTCTATTCAGCCCACAGTAAAAATTGCAATGGAAACTATCAAATAAGAGATACTAATGAATAATAGATACAAATTACTTTTCAGAAATAAACTGAATTTCTGCCACATTCAGCTGATTGCGAATCTGGATTCTATGTACGAGCTCGGACGATGAAACATGTTAGCACCACCAATAGCTATTTTTCTTGGTATGATCAGAGAATCCTGAGGACAACGTAAATTCCGCACTTATACATTGTTATTAATATTCCTGTTCAACATCGATGGTAAAATTAGCACTAAGTTAGTAGAAGTATTCTTACTAAGCTTCCGCGTCATAAGGTTAGGAAATGACGTATGACTGATAACTGATAAAATAACGGTCATGTCCTAGCAGTATTATGTTTATTTCCGTGCTTCAATATCTTAATTTCGAAGTATCTCTTAACGTATTTAATGAAATCAATTATGAGCATGAAGAAGAGTTAAGTTATTATGCTAGAGAGTTGGATATATTGACAGAAGACAATCATAAGCTTAGGTGGAAAGAAGATGAAGGAGGCAAAAGAAAACTTGTATTTGGATGGTATTTTTGAAAGAGATAACATGTGTCTGTCCGGAATGAAGGGAAGCTTCAACTGAGAAATCTTCACACATTTCCAAACTGTTTTTTTATGCAATGATAGATGAAACACTCAACACCACTACCGTGAGAATTAGTATTCTAGTAGTAAATTTTGTATTTCGGCCTCGAAAAGTTAACAAAACTGGAAATTATATTCATACATCTCCAGAAGTCTAGATTTAAGATATTTAACAAACAAAAAATTTGTTTTGAAAAAAAGTTTAAAATCGTCAAATCGTGCATGGTTTGAGGATATTTAATAATGTGTGAATTTCGAAGAATTCATCTTAAGATATAATCGAAAAATTGAAAGCAATAGCAAAAAGCTACTCGTCTATCATCTTTAATCCATTACGGGCACATTTGCCAGGCATTCTATGAAAACAGCGAAAAGTGACCTAAACTTTAATAATGACATTGATCGTTAAGGGAAAGATGATGGAGTTCGGAAGAGACAAATTCTGACGTTATTTATCACATTTTTCGTAATTTTAGGCTTCGAGCAAGATTCAAGAATAAAATATCTTTGATAAATTATCTTACTAATGATTCCAATCTCGACCTTTTGTGGTGATTATTTATAATTTTTTTTCTTCACAATAAATTAACCCTGCAGTCGATGAAAAGGAAATTTATGTTATGTTCTTAAGGACCTGAGTGATCAAGTGTCAAACTCATGACGATTTTGGAGATAAAATGGAAAGTATTATCTGCATAATGTCAATACCAAACGGTGTGGGAAGTCTTAAAGCTGTATGATTCTTTCTCGAGCTTAGGACGAATTTATATACGCGCATATTCTCAATCACGTACTAAAATGTGCATACAGATGGTTCTCGACTTGCGACTTACGACAACTCGCACTATCGAGAAAATTAAATTTAGTCTTCCGTTTGTTCGTTTACCTAAAATTTTGGAACATTAACAAAACAAAAACACAACTTTCAAACTTTCCGTTTTGAAAAGTGTTGTTTATACAGAGCCGTAGCCGTAGGTGGTCTTGAGGGTTCAAATCCCCCTTGAGACCGGAGCCAACAATAAACGAAAGCATGCGAGTGGATAGCTTCTTTTAATTATGCCTTACAAACACAGCTGGAGATTCGTACGGTATACATCTTAAAATAAATATGTTTATCTTTTCATTAGAGTTTGGGTGAAATTAATCCTGCCCCTGAATTGGGGAAATGTAGGCAATGCTGTGTTTACTCCATGGCTCTAAACCCTCCATGGTCAAATCCTGGCTACTCCCCTGTGTTTAGATGATTTCACCTGTTTCTTTTCTAACATCTGTGAAATAGACAAATGAACTAAATTTGTACCTATATTATTGTTTAATAATTAATTTTTGACTGACTTAAGTCCAAATAGACTAATTACCGGTCACTGAAGACGTAATCCAGTCACAAGTCGAGAACCACCTCCATCAAGATTTAAGCGCAGTTGTCGTAGTCATCAGCTGCTTTGGGTGCAAAACGTCAAGAATCCATTTTAGGGCGGAAGAGGTGACATTTTCTTTCGTGTTCTTTTTAAAAGTACGCCCTCTATTAGTAAAGTTAAACTCTTGAATTAATAAAGGCTCTCTTTTAACTTCTTATCCTCATGTCTCCAAAAATGATATTGTAAATTAAGGGATAGAGTTCCTGGTGAAAACTTACGGAAAAGATTAGGTAAATGTTTGAACTGTCACTCATTAATCTTTTGGGACGGAGGACGGGTTTTTAAAGAGGAAAGAGGTGAAATGGATGTGCTTGGGGAAGCTGGGAAGGTTTGAGTGAGAAACAATGCGGCTGATATGAAAGGAAGGAAGGAAGGAAAGAAAACATGACCGTATCGGGAAGTGTATCGAAGAAAAAAGAAAAAATAATGAGGCGGAACAAGTGTACTGTACATTTCCTTTCTGTGTAGGTCGTATACCCAGGGCAAGTGATTAAGGGAAGAATTTCGCAAAAATCAAAGAAGAGGAGGAAAGGTTTCATCGCATAAGTTGAAAAAATCAGGAATTATCAATAGAAGGGTACTTGATTTTAAACGGAGCATTTTTGATGAATTTCAGTATAAGGTTTTATTAACAACTGAGTGAGCTTATTGGTGATCTAATAATGAAAGATTAGAATTTTTTTAAAGTCCCATAATGCAAGCTCATGTATTATGCCCCACACGGTCCACAAGCTGCTTACGGTCTATTTACGTATAGTCACGTATAGTCTATATATACCTACTCACGCTGTACGTGATAATTTGACCACAGGAGGATAGTATTTCAATGGAATAAATACTTTTTGTGAACACATTACTAGATATTAATGGGTATATTATATCCAGATAAAAACAGTATTTATTCGCTTGAAAATATTTCGTCAGATCCTCTCGCAAGCTTGTTAATCAGAAATAACTAGAATCTACTAATTCGGCCTAGACTTTATGGTAGTTCTCCATTATAAATAATAAAGATAGAACACTTCTACCGTTACCACCTAAAATTTATTCCACGACCATGGTTTCGACCCTTCGGGTCATCTTCATCTTCGAGACATCTTCGGGTCACCTGAAGATGACCCGAAGGGTCGAAACCATGGTCGTGGAATAAATATTTTTGGTGGTAACGGTAGAAGTGTTCTATCTTTATTATTTATAACAGAAATAAGTATTTAACTATACTTTTGTCTGCTTCTATAAACAATGCAACATTGTAGATACATGTTTCTGTCAACCTCCCAGGCATCAACTGAAAGAAAAAAAAGCATAATAAAAAGTTTCCGGGATACCGACCCATGTAAAACGTTATTAAATATGTTGCAAATAGACTTACAAAGCCATGAAGTAAAATCAACTAGAGGAGAAAATACTCTCAATCTCTTCTTAACCTCTTCCCTGACGCCCCCGAAATATCTCGTAAAAGAGAGTGATTTAAAATCCAGTCACGCCCGAGATGTCTCGTATTTAGGATTTTCTGCTTTTTGACCAATTTTACTTTCAAAAAGATATCTCAGTTAAGCTGTCGAGTGTATTGAGGCTGACTAGTCTGACTTTTTTTACTTACGCTCCATTTCTACGTCTCTGTTCTTTTATCTAACATGTGTATATACCCTAAACGAGTTAATATTTAAGGAAATAAAAAAGTGAAATATAATATGAAATATCAAAGACTTCCTCTCCGTTCTTAGTTAAATATAAGCACGCAAAATAATAAATAAAAATGTGCTCTTCTTCAAGTCCAACTTATACAAACAATTTGTCAAGGATGGGGTTAATTAATTTTCCTGAGCGTATAGAGAGCTTTTCGGATGACGAAGGGCTTGGCCGCGTGAACGTAGATATCGATATAAAATTTAAAATAACATAAGGAACAGAAACGTAAAATTCATTTATTTTCGAACGTAAACTGGTAGATCCTTAAAGAAAAGCTGAGTAGCATTTTTAATTCATTCAAGTCGCGTGCAACTAAATTTTCCACTCAAGAAACTTGAAAAATTTTCGATAAGGTGATACATGAATACATTGACATGAAGATACCTTAAGCACGTTCTTTTTATAAGAAAAGAATTTCCTGTGCGCCATACGTGACAACTTAATTTTGGCTTTAATACCGCTCACATTCCTTTTAACAAATCTTTCGCGGTACATTTTTGCACTTTAGATGACTTCTACCTTGTTTATACTTCAATGATTCTTATCCCAATATTTTAAGCGTGAGAAATCCTTTCTTTCATGAATTAATTTACCGAATATTCTGCGTGCAGCTATGATGGCTGCAGGGCCGGCTCTGATAACATTCCTTGGGCGAATTCGCTCTAGGTGACAAGATCAGTTTATAAACGAAAGCTTCTCGACAAATTCATCGATTCAGGATGTTTAGATGAAGTTGAAGACAGTTATTCCGGTAAACAACGAGTGCGTTCTCCGAGAGGTGACAACCGAGCTTTACTAGGGAGTAATCGCTAAAACATATAATTACTTCTGGTCGTTCTTTCCGAAGAGTATTAGAGATGCGAACAGGATGGATTACTAGATCTTTAGTGTTGTTACACCCCCTGCCATGCGCCACTGGCGGCTTGTGGGGTATGAATCTAAATTATCAAATCTAAATCTAAGGAAGTGTTACAGTCGTCACAGGGGGCGTAATGCTGCTCTTGACTAAAATACCGCCCCCTTTTCTCTCCAATTGAAATATCACGGCAAATTCGGTTTTTTGTAGAGATATATTCGAAACTACGGGAAGTTCGTATATCCCAAAAAAGGCCCAATACTCATCTGTAATGGCCCAAGGCATCCTGGCGCCCCAGGGGAAGAGTGTTTCTGGCGCCACTGTCGATTTGTTTTTTTAGATTGAAATCATCCTATCGAGAGGTAAAACAGTATCGTTTGACAAAAAATGTGGTAAAACTTACTGGTAACGCAATATAGAGATAGAGGATCTACTATTTAATTACACAGACTTACAGAAGAGAAAATCGCTGTTCTGTTACTCAGCTGCTTTGTGACAACTGAAAGTTGTGAAATGTCTGCTAGAATTTACATGAAAGAGTGATTTTACCATCCTCCTTTCGCCTCGTATTAGAACTTTATGTTGAAAGCATTATCGTTGATATCTAATATTAATATGATATCTAATGTCGTTATGATAGCTAATATGAAATGGGAATCATTAGAATCGAGAAGGAAGTCTTATAGATTAGCCGGAATGTATAAGGAATGTAATTCCGAAGAGGGTTGGATTGAACTGCGTACTTGGTTTAAAACTCCGAGTTATGTTGGACGCGGAAATCATAGTCTAAAAATCAAGGAACGCGAGCAGAAAACAGATATAGCGAAATATTCATTCGTTAATAAAGGTATTAGAGAATGGAATTCTTTACCTGGAGAAGTTCTCATTCCAATGCCGAAAAATGTTAAAGCGTTCAAAAAAAGGATACAATCAATATGTATGTATATTTCTTGTATGATCTCCTGTCATGATATTCCATGCAACATTGTACATGCGACTATATGGATAAATACCATGTATCTTACTTTAGTTACTTCTATTTCTACTTAATGTATAATATTATTTTTATTCCTGATGAACTTGTTTAATTTTATATGATGTAATTTGTTTCATGTATTTTTACGTATATTCACACATGTATAATTATTATATGTTATGTATATTATTCAAATACTGCCTACGGGAGGTTTTCCCCTCCCGTCTTGGGCGAATGCCAGGCAGTTTTCAAATCAAAATGTTATACTTCCCTCCAGCGTTGCCACCTGGCCAAATAGCCAAATTGCAATACAGATTTAATAAATAAATTAATAAATATGGGATATTTTAACCTACACCTAATACCTCCCCAAGCGGGTTTATCCGTAAATGCATTATAAGCACCACATAATCTTGATACCTTCCTTCTGTTCTCCAGTGTGTCCCATTGTTGCATCTCTAACATATAACAGTTGACCGGAAACCTTCCGTTTCAGGGATTTTGAAACTCTAAAGCAGACCCGGTTCTGTCGTTTGGGCTCCAACGCATGAAACCTGAGTACTAAAGCTCGTGAAGATGTAACGCAAGGCCGATTTTTTCGTAAAAAAACAAGCAAGCAGTGCTAAGGTTTTCTCTGACGCAAATTTTTAGTCCGGTGAAGTTACGCAGAGGTTATTTACTTAATTCGTTGTGAATACATTTGTTGATTGGTTATTTAGAGTAGATGAGTAATAGACAAGATACCTCAGACAGTAATAGATAGACTATAACTTCTCTGCTACTACGGTCAGTCGGAGCACAAGCGTAAAGTAACGGGGATGGACGAAAGGAAATATCGTAATATCGATTTTTCTCGTTTTCCTTTTTCGCAATCTGCAATGAAAAAAAAGAATCTAGATCACTCACTTACTTCTTCTTTTAGAGCGGAATGGAGAAAAATCTACCTCTTACTCTTGCCTCATTCTTGCTAATGGCTATGATAATATGAAAGCTAATTAGGTAAGAATGATGCTGATTTATGGAATTCGCATTGGTCACTCCTTATTGAAATCGCTTTTCATATGACCGTATGTAGGGATTCTGGTTCGAGAATTCCCAGGAAATTTGTTGTCTTTAGTCCAGGGAAATATTCGCTTGAGATATCGAGACCCGAGATTTTTTCAAATTTGTAAATTTATAGCAATATAATTAATATAATAATAATTAAAATTATAAATATATAATAATAATTACAACTTCTCGGCCTATGGCCGTCTTTTAGAGATATTTCGTAAATTGAGGCATCGCGATTTTATTCTAGATGTAAACAGGAATTTCTTTTACTTTGTCATCACCTACTTCTATGAGGATAGCGTGAAATATGTCATTCAAAGGAAAATATAATATTGTTGTGCGTGTTTGCATTTCAATTTTTAAACTCTCAATGTTATAAACAGTTGTCATTTTTAGTCAAAGACAGTGTTTGGTGAAGTGCAGCGACGATTCAGCTGACATATTTATTAGCCAGCTAGCTGTAGTCTGTTTTAAAAAACAGAAAATAACTTTCTTTGTGCTATAAAAGAATCGTACTTTGCAATTTCCGTATTAATCTAATAATAAATAGATATTACTGTGGAAATTATAAAGTGTGCTTCTTTCATAGCATGGCTTTCCACAATTTTCATCAGGCAATTCAATTTGAGATAGTCTGTAAGATTTTTGAGATCGAAAATTTGATAACGAGAAATAAATTCATATCAATGTCTGGCTTAGAGAGCTACATGCTACAGAGAAAAAATTTTGATCAATTAACCAAAGTCTCTAGTCCTGGGAATTCCCGAGAATTCTTCGAAATCGCACCTTGTGTTCCGGGAAATGAAAAAGGGCCGGGAATCAGAATCCCACCTTCATGCTGAGCTTTTGTGGACTTGTTCTACTGAGCATACTGGCTCAATGGGGACAGTAAGGACAAACAATCTCTTCATCTTGCCTCGTAAGCCTTGCTCCCTCTCTAATGCTATTGGTGAGGTTCAAACCGACCTTCGGGCTGAATACTTTACAGATATGTACCACATTTTTACCATTGCACCACAATTTATCCATCGTATGAATGAGTGGAAGATTTTAAGTAAATAATCATTGAGAGATAAAGCAATTTTGAATTTAACGCTTTTCTTACAAGCCTATCATTGTCTTAATTTCTTCATTTCTTTGCAGTAATGCTACCATCAGATGGGGATGAGCAGGAATACAGACTCACTCGCTACCTCATGTCCAACTACGACCCTTCCGTTCGACCAGCAGAAAATTCCTCCGAACCTCTTAAAGTGATCTTCGGTATCTCGCTTCATCACATAATTGACGTGGTAAGTGTCTGTTCTGCTTCGTTCTTATTGGCCCCACCGGGAATCGAACCCGGGACCGCTTTCACCGAAGTCGAACGCGGTGCCCACTTGTTTATTCGGGAGCCCATTCAAAGCTGGTATCACGCTAAAATGCTATTGTTATCGCATGGGAAGAGAACATGGCGATCCTGTAATTAATTAATTTGCATACTACGTGGAAATATTTAAGCATTTGTAAATAGAGGGATGTTTTCGTTGTGCAGCTTATTCAGAGCATAATGTTACCTAGACCTGCGAAGATTAATTGTTCTGAAATCGCAAATATATGTCAAGATATCCATCAGCCAAAATTTGATTTCCCAATAGGCTCCAAATCGTTCTATTAAATACTCCGAACATTTTTTAAACTAGAAATGTAAGAATCATCGTTTCAAGTTTTTTTTACGAACCCAAAATCTTATATAGCTGATTGAAATATTTAGTATAGGCTCATGCAATTTTCTCTTGCATACTTTCAAGTACAGGGATGTTGGGATAAACCAATGTTATGTTGAAAGATAAAGAAATGGAGCTTGATATAAATGTATATTAAAAATATAGATAGAAATCTCGTAATAAATACAATAACAAAAAATAAACACGTGATAAATAAATGTCAATAGCAACTACATCAATATCTAAATCAAATACATGTGAATTACGTCATAGAATCCAGACAGTGTGTACCAAAATATTAAAAAATAAATTTTAACGTAAATAAAATAAATTAATTATACTTTTTGCATATGGAATAAATACCATATACATATCTGCCTTTTGCTGCTGAAAGGTGACCGATATAATTCCATATCTTGCCTTGTAGATCTCGCTTATGAAAATGATCCTTAGTACGAGTGTTCTTAATTTAGGGCAAAATAAAGTATTGTCTAAAAAAACTTGGTTGGAAGCCCGCAGCCTTGTGCTTCGTATTATATATTTATAATAATACCAGATGAAAATAGTTATTTTCTGTTTGTCTGTAAGTTCTTTAGATGGCGCTCAACATAGTAACCAGATCGTCTACTATAATTTCATTTATGATTGGTTTTAGGATGAGAAGAACCAAATACTGACCACGAACTGCTGGCTTACGCAAATCTGGACAGATCATCACCTAAGGTGGAATTCTTCGGATTTTGCAGGCATTAAAGTAGTGAGGATTCCATATCAAAGAGTGTGGAAACCGGACATTATTCTTTACAACAAGTAAGTGTCTTTTTCTACTTGTTTCCTTTGTCAATATAAGTAATCGGTTCCTTTGCACCCCCTGCCACGCGCCCGCGCACGTGGCAGGGGGTGCAAAAAGTATAATTTAAGTAAGTAGTAAGTGTAAATAGTTTAAGTAGTAAGTGTAATTTAAATAGCATATAAATTGGGATAACAAGCCTTGGCTATTCTGCATCTCCGCCGATCTTCATAAAAATTGAAGTTTCGAATGTAAATCGAATGTTGTTAAAAGGTAGAGGTTCAGAAAATTTTATATTGCTTAATACTCTCGCGTTTCAGTGGACATTTTAAAAATACAAATTCTCCAGCGGAAATATCTGTAGTCGACTTACACATGAGAGTGGAATTAGGATTTGCCATTTTACAATTAATATACAGCGTGGCATATGAATAAAAGGGCAAAAGAACATTCGATGGAATATATTGATTATCTGAATCTGGCCATCTTCATAGTCTCAGAAACGAGCTACGATTCTGCTGTAGTGTCAATCATTACGAACAAGAAAGTTTTTTAGCAACCAATACGATTCAATGATATGAACATCATGTGAGATAACATTTTAAGTGCATCTTCATCACTTGTTACTTGAAAATATGAGTTTGAAAAAATCCACTGCTTAAAATTAAAATAAATCTGATCAGTCGCGCAGCGAGGTGGGGTTCAGGGTTATGAAACCCCCACAAGAAGTTTGAACTCTTTTAGAAAGATATTAGTCTAGTTCACAAACCTCGGAAACATCAATTACCTTGCTACGTAACGGTATTTATCTCCTCGTTCTCTATCCAGGTAATTTTTTTGAAGGGGAATCTTTAACATCTCTTGTAACATGTAGCGCACATGGCATGTATTTATCTCCTCGTTTTCTATCCAGGTAATTTTTTTGAAGGGGAATTTTTAACATTTCTTGTAACATGTAGCGTGCATGACTACAGACCCCTGTAAGCTAGGCATATTTTCTGTTTCTCGACTGTCTCGGACCCCCTCCCTTTAGATATATCCTGGCTGTGCTCCTGAATCCTCAGAAATTAACTTTACATCGTTTCAAAGTATATTAACGTTTCCAAAACAATTTCTCTCTAGAGGATTAATCCTAGACGGCTTCGTTTTTTGGATTACTTGAAAACTTCCTGAGTATATTAGGTGAATTAAGCTTTTTTACTATTGCATTTACTCCAGAAGATTATAAGGAATATTCCATCATTCTTTTAATGTTTAAAGAAGATTATTATACTCCAGGATAGTCAATTGAATTGAATATTGTGTTGGCCGTTGATGGAAGTGATCACGGGTTTGATTATTCGCGGGCACCCATGCTGTGAAATGACGTCACTTAAAAATATGGATACTAAGAAGACTATTTCCAAAGAAAGTGAATAAGTGGGAATTTCTCAAGAGACATTTTTCTTTATAGTATCTTAGCCTTCTATCTCTCTTGGGTTTTGATCCTAGACTGCTTCGGAATGGAAGTAAATGAACATTGCATATATTAATGTGAGCCAAGGAAAACCCAAAAGATAAACGGATGTGTAAAAGCCTGTAGAACCGGAAGTCGAGCCAAGGAAGTTCTTTAGGCGAGGTATTTTAGAAATTTCTTGAAAATTCCCAGGAAAGTTAATCATGAATTCTTAATTTGCGGGTATTAATATTTAATGTACGAGATAGTAAGGAATATCATTTTTTCATTTTACTTATTAGACTTCTGTAGAAGATCATTTCCCAAGGAAAGTTTGAAATAAGGGATTTATGAGTAAATGAATAAATAATGGAAGAATTTTATTGGAAATTTTATCTCAGTCGTTTTTTTATCCTATCCGGCATATCACCTTCGCAGGTATCCTTTCAGACGTTCTCACCATCCTATAGCGTTTCTCACGTTATACTATCAATGATTGATTATTAAGTATTAAATAAAAGTAAACGGTAAGATAGCAGTAACTCTGCCTGAATTCTATTTCCATCTTTACCGTCTAAGAGTTCCTCATAGTAACCCTATAGACTATATATGAAATGATGCATCTACTTCATCTTTTATTGTTAGCATCTGATTTTTCAGCCTTTAAAAAGTCAACTTATGTATAATCCAAATTAGCTGTTTGCATTACTTATAAACCTAGCCGTATCGATGGTGGAGCCTCAGCTTTCTAACTCCTTGGTCCCGGATTTGGATTACAGTTAACAAGGTTTCTTATCATTAGAATATGGTTGTTTTTGTTTCCCATGTATGTCGTGTTTGTTAAAACATATATTTATTAGGATGTCATTATGGACTCCTAGATCTGTGAAATAAATAATAATAATAAGCTAAAAAGTAAGTAATATGTATTAATGATAAATATTAATAAATGTACATACTATGGTACATATTGCTTGTCAGAATGGAAATAGTCTTCAAGAGCGACATCTGATTATCAATTATCTGATCCTGTTCAAAAATAATTGTTATAACTTTCCATTAATAAAGGACTCACGAAAATTGTGCAAGTGCTGTTGGACTCAATTTGCACAAGCCCCAACGGATATTCAAGTTACAAATGATGCTAGTCGTTAGTTACAATTTACAGTCTGCCTATTTGTGCCATACCAAATTCGATTCATGTTCGTCATAGTTATAAGAAAAGAATTTATCTCTCAGATAGAATATGAAAGTGATATCTGGATCATAAGACCGGTAGAGTTTCTGGAAAAACAAAAATAGTAGTATTGTCGAAATTGCTACGACTGCTTCGGTAATTACGCACGAAGGCCCCCACCGGGTATCGAACCCATGATCGCTTTTACCAAATTCGAATGCGTTGCCCACTTGGATATCCGGGAGTCCAAAAATAAAAAAACAACCCGTTTAGACGTCAACTATTTATCTAGTATGGGCTTGCCATAGATGGAAATCGTGGAATCTCGGAAATTAGTCATCACTGTCACTAAAAATCACAATTTTTTCGCAAAGCGTGTATGTCTATTTTTTGTTGAGGGAGAGCACTTACGCTCTCAAAACGCACATTTTTGTGGGAACGGAATGAAAGTCGGGATGCGTTAATTTATCTCTAGTCCAAGTCACGTCGCATTTGCATCTCTATGCCCTGTTCGAAAATATTGGGAAAGGGTTCGGCCGTTCGGATAGCAATAATTGACAAGAATCCTCGGAGGAACAACAGCAGCTTGAAATGGCTGTTAATTTATGTGGGAATGTGTAGCCAATTCAACTTTAGGATTCCGGGATGAGGTCCATCCGAATTTTATTCATGGCATTCCAAACCGCCCACTTTAAAGGGCTCGAATCCCCATCGGCAATCGATGACGACGACGATTCATCCTTGATGATAATTCATCGTTGGCGAATAAATCGCTCAATCTCCTCTTATTGCCAAATTGACGAGAAATTATGCAAACTAGGTATAGCAGACAACCGAATTTTTTTTGCGCTTTACGCGCAGAAAGTTTTTTGTATTATTCCACGAAATCACCGCTATTTTGGAACTTTGGTAATAAACGGGAAGCGGCACCGTGTAAGCTTTCTTCCATCGCTTTTCAATTTTTTAGCGAATTCCGCGTTGTGAATGAAATGTCATTGGAATCACATGTCCATCTGTATAAGTCCACGGCTCTTTTATGATAATACCACAGAACCGCCCGGGGTCCTTTCCCCATTCTGTGATGCCCAGTAGCTCGAAAATATCACCCATCGCTCCCTATCCTAAAGGTTGATCACCAAAGTGGAAAAAACAAATGTAATTAGAAATCACCGAAGAAATTAAAAACTATAATCCCTATCCCTGATAGAATATCATTGCAACGAAAACATTGAAGTAACAAGTTTAGTCGCGTCATTAACATTTAGAAACATTAATATGCTCTCCTTAAATGATTATGATTCTTGCTATCTTACCTTGATTAATGGAATATTTTTCATATTTATGAGGGGAAAATATATCATTTTTATTCATGTGGACGAAAACATGCCATATTTTCATACATGGGAAAAACATTCCATTCATTTACTATTTTCTGATATTTTTTTCTTTAAAATATGAAGAAATATGTAAAATCATCTCACAATGAATGCCACCGAGCAAAGGAAATTTAAATAATGAAATTCATTCATTCATTCTTCTAGGTTTAGATGTCACAGAAAGAAAATTAAGCGCAAGGAAATATTTTGCTGAAATTTATTCTTAAAAACAATTTGTATACTACTCATGTTGATCGCGGATATAGCCGTTCTCAAAGCAGATTTTGAATATCGCAAATCCTATCTAAAATGCCCCAAAATCTACACATCTATTCCCAAAACCAAATTGCAATCTTATCACCCTATACCCTACGATAATCACCCTTGAGTATTCCCAGAAGCTGCGTTTTACGAAAGCAAAAAATTAATCATAATTGTCAATCAGAATTCTGTTATCTACTCAATTATGAACCGAGCATTAATTACCTTTCCTGGATTTCCTCGCAGGGGACATGCGTATCCCCGGACTCAAATTCAATTCTTTTACTCATGTTTTTAGGAAGTACTTTCACTTTTGCCGCTACGCTTCGTTTTCAGGATTTTCGTCATGTTTCTTTTGTACACGAGATAATAGGCTCAATGGTACCTTTATTCATCCGACCACCAATCTAACGCATTTGTTTTCCATTTTAGCGTCGTTAAAAAGGCGATTCTGTCCGATTCATTGAATTATCTTCTCTATTCTCAACGTCACATTAATATCTAAATATTGAGATGCGGTGACTGGATCAATATACCTGCTGTATACTCTCTCTGTGCATCTGAGAATGTTTTGTTGCTATTTAGGATTCACTTTATCACGTTATATCATAGACAATATATATCTTCTTGCGTCTCATTTATTTCCTAAGTGTACCTATTTTATCATTTCATTTATACCGCACCAAAGCCTGGAAACTGGATGAATGTTCATAATCTATACTCTTACCTCTAAACATTGTGCCCAGTTTGCCGGTGCTTCCCAACCAGTGTGCCCGGAATAAGTTCTTAGCGTGCCGCGTTATATTCGAGGGAAACATATTCTTCGAATTTTGAGTTATACTGCGCTCCATCTCGTTCAATATTTTTTCATTTACTTAGAACTCGTGATAAATTATTGGGTTGAGAGATAAGACGTTACCGTTTTTTCGAATTTAAAAATCTGTATTATTAACCAAAGACAACTAGCAGTTAAATCAATGATGTATTCTACGTTGTTATTTACGACTCTCGTATTCGCTTTTCAGTGCCTCGTCGACGTAAATCTTATGGTCTTGACTCGAAGAATGTGTCCAACCAAGTTCTTATTTCCAACTCGTTATTGAACAATTCGTTTGCGAGCGATCGGAAGAAATGAAAATCCGTTGAACCCAAGTCTTAATAATGTGGTGGATGCAGCAAGACTTCTCAAGAATTGAGCCTTTGGATAGCTGCTTCTTTCACATTACCTACATGAGGACAAGCATTGTCGTATTGCATGCATCCGTAATTTATTTCGTTCCGGTTTGCGCTCCGGTGCAACGAAAAAGAATCGGTCAAATTCCGGTTTAGCTACTTTACTACTAGTTTAGCCAAAGTCGAACCAATTCGTGCATGTTTTTTTCGCTCCGCCTATTGTTATATCATATCCCTATGAAATTTGGTTTTATTCATTCTAGTTTTTTCTTATACACTACATTACACTGAATTTCGGGATAAATATTGGTAATAATTAGGTGCAAGTCGAAGTTTAACATGTTTAATGTTCTCCAATTCACTTGAGTAAAATGGGTATTGCTGAGAGCCGAAAACCGGAACGGAATACGTAATGATTTTTTGTTTCGGTTCGGGTTCAACAATTTCTATCGGTTTTCACTCTGAGAAAAATAACGGTTTTTCCTGTTCCGGTTTTCGGTTCGATGCCCTGCGTCAGATATGAAATCAAACCCGAAATCAAAAACACTACGAAAAATTGCGCTTACGAATGACTTAATATGGCAATGAAAGTATACAAATTTAAAATAATCGGCAACGAAATATTCCTGTACTAAAATACTTAATTAACCTGCGCGGTTCCTCAAAGTAGGGCTGACCTAATATTTAGAGATGGACCATCGTGGAGCAACTCGGTTTGTTAGCGGAGATTGCAGGATTGACAATAGTGTCTTAGCTATGATAAAGTTTCAGGGTAAGAATCGCTCCAGCAGATGGAATCAGATTACTGGGTGCTGGAAATGAGAAAACTTGGTAAATTTCCTCATAAAATTTAATATTCGACATGTTTCGCAAGCGTGCTAGCATCTTCAGGTATCTTCGGGTCAGGAGGAGGTAGAGATAAAGAGTTTTCCAAAGAGGGCGTACTTACCAAGGAACATGCATTCCCCTGCTCTCCATATCTTGCAATCTAATCACTTAACTCACTACCCATCCCTTCCCCATCACCCCTCCGCTCATCAACCCTCTAATACATAGAAAAATGCCTTTCCCGTACCTGAAGATGCAAGCACGCTTGCGAAATCGGTCGCAGATTAGATTTATGTGGAAAATCACCAAGTTTTCTCATTTCCGTAACGTCTTTGCACTTTGCTTTGAATATAGATTTTATTACTGGAAACTTTTTGAAAAATTATTAAGTGCAAATCTCATCGACAAATTAGTGGATAACCTTGTAAATAAAGTCAGCAACGATCGCTGATACCACAATAAATGTCCAGAGGAAGTAATCGCCCGGGCATATAGTTGCTTCTGGCCGTTTTGTTCGCAAGGTATTTGAGAAACCAACTAGGTTTTAATCTTTCTATGGATGTTGATAAATTCCTGTCCTACCTTACACTAGGTTTTAATCTTTCTATGGATGTTGATAAATTCCTGTCCTACCTTACCGTTACCTTATTAAATGTTCAGATGTAAGTAATTAATGAAATTAATCAATTTAAAATGGAAGATTAACATATTGCGAGCCTTTCTTGGATTTCAGTGCAGATTCGCAATACAACAGCGCTGTGATCAACACGAACGTGATCGTGAGCAGTGGCGGGGAAGTTGTGTGGCTCTCTCACGGTATATACCGATCTTCTTGTGACATCGATGTGGAGTACTTCCCGTTTGACGTGCAGAGCTGTTCCCTCAAGTGGGCCTCTTGGACTTACGACGGCTATCAGGTAACACTCCTTCCCAACTGGTGGACCTCCAATATTTTCATCGTGTATCGTATTTTCCAGATCTCCAAATTTCAGCAAGCCATTGGTTCACCATCTAAGAATGAGATTGTTTGATTGCTACAGACCATACTGTTTCCACTTTATGTTGACAAAATTATTTATTGGGCTTCTGGATTTCCAAGTGGGTAGCGCGTTTGCCTTTGGTGTGAGTAGTCTCTGGTTCGATTCCCGTTGGGAACCCAATTTTGCGGAATGACCTCCGAATCAATTTTAACAATACTACTATTACTGTTCCTAATATCCAATCTAGGTCCAATACTATCTTTGGGAAACGATCCCGAGAATGAATTTTCCCCTTCTTTTATGAAAGTATTTCAGTAAGTCCTTCGAAAAAGATAAAAAAACAAATTATTTTGCTCCTTTTAACTCTATACACTTTTCCAAGCGTTTCTCCAACTATTTTAAGACGCCCAAACAGTAGGATTTCGGATGGTCCTCTATATAGGTACCTGTTTGGGCGATGACCTCCTCGTTCAACCTTTCGTAGATTTTTCTCTTGATCTACTCCTAATGCCGTTACATCGGGGAGTTATATCTTATCTTAAATTATTCACTGCGTTATCCTGAACTTTCCTGTGAGGTTCTTTTGCTAATTGAATTGCTTTTATAATAAATCATTTACTGTATATTATGCCACTCCAAACCCTGAGGAAGATGACAAAGTGTGTCATCGAAACGTTTCAACGGTATAGTATCCAATGCGTTGGCGCGTACATTACTACCAAAATTAACCTTGTTGAAAACCCGAGAGCCGTTTATACTAATGTAGGAACAATAAATTATGTTCACAGGTACTATTAGACTTAGTATCTTTATCCTCTTTTTCTTCATTTAGATGTTTGTTATGATGGAAATTCAACTCGGATTTTTATCGATTTAAACTGGAAAATTCTTTACTCTATGAAGCTTGAAAAAGTCTTGAAAGAGCCGTAGCTCCTTTAAAACTTGAATAGTAAGCAAAAGAATGTTCACATGGAAACACAAAAGCATCGCTAAGTTCAACCCAAGCATCTTTTTTAGCTAAATGCAGAATAGGGACTCCTAAATTATGCGAATTCAAATCAATTCTCTTAACTGAGATAAACCCGCACTTCCGCAAGTCAATGGAAGCTTGAATTCATTTACATCAATTTACGTTGATATACATTGTTTTACATTCATTAATTATATGTAAAGCGAGGTAATTTGACTGAAATGACTAGCCCCTGGAGAGCTTTCGC
Source organism: Ladona fulva (assembly GCA_000376725.2). Taxonomy (NCBI): domain Eukaryota; kingdom Metazoa; phylum Arthropoda; class Insecta; order Odonata; family Libellulidae; genus Ladona; species Ladona fulva. The sequence continues at coordinate 639,765 of KZ308407.1, read as the reverse complement.
TGAAAAATCCAGTGGAAGCCTGCATCCGTTTGAATTTTTCCAATAATTTTATAACAAAAAAGGGTAAGGTATGGTAGTCGTTCCAGTTTTTTAGATACACGTAGGATATTTCTTTCCGTGGGAGGACTATGTAATAAACTTTTTACTTATTAATGATACCAACGCGTCGCAGTAAGAAAATATCTCGAAGAATTATTCCTTGAAATATGTTAATTGTACTGCATTAGGAATCAAGGGATAGGAAATAAAAAATGAAAGGAGTCTTAATTCATTTATGGTCTAGATGTAATGGTTAGAAGTATTCCATTATCTTACCCCTGAACTAATTAATATAACGACTAAGTAAAAGAACTTTGAATTTGTTTGAAAATTTGCTGTAATGAAGAAAAATCTGAGATCTGTAAGTATCAAATGCCCACGCAGTTGATGGTTCTAAATGACGAGCAGAAAATATTCGCACGACGTCCTCATGATGAAGAAGAAAGCGAATACGTTTTCGAATTTTTCTCCTTATTTATAATTTACCTGTCATGGCAATTTATGTGTATACATTTCGAAAAGTGAATGTAAATTCTCATTTATTATACTTTAATTATTTGTATTTAAGAAAAAAATAATCTCTGAAGGCATTACGTAAATATTCTGAAACTACCGCTTTTGATGCACTGCGTAATTGTCAGATGACTTTCGTATGTCCAGTTAAGTTTATAACTTCAATTTAATTAGAAAATTATGTTTAGTTTTATGTTTTAATTTCCCTTATCTAGACGCTTTTGTCTTATTAAAATATTGCGTTTCCATTCTTAGCAAAATAATTCTGCTGAGGTAACTCCTCAGGCTTTTCAGATTTACTAACCTTAATTCCCAATCTCATCACTTCCTGGCACGACATTTTTATGGAGAACTTCAGCTCTCCCAACCGAATCGTCAGTAAGAGTTTTCGTACTTTCGCTCATTGAATCGGAGCAGAACAGAAAGAACGGTGCTCTTGGTTGGAGCGGATTCGAAGTCCTAGCGAAAAAATTATGCTACTCGTACCCGAAACCAAAGATTATGAACTCCTGAAAGCCAACTTTAACACAAAATCTAACCGTGGGTTAGGGAATTAGATCGTTACTTCTGGTCGTCCATCCCAGAATGTATTGGATAGGTGGACAAATAACTGCTTTAATTAGTAATCCTTGTATTTTCACAACTGTTAGCCACTGCGGGTTCGTAGGGTTAGGATTCCATGTAAAGGTAGTGTTAAGAATTTCAAAATGTTTTTATAGTTTAATTATTATTATTAGGAATTTATCACTGCAAGTTGGTGCATGACCTGGTGGCAGTGGGTAAAATTAAAAAAAAAATTTCATTACATACTTAAAATTTTATGGAATAAGAAATTGCATGAATTGAAGGGGAACACTTGTAATCTGCCTGGCATTTGCCGTAGAAGGGAAGGAAACCCCTCGGAACACCCCCCTTAGGCAGCAGTCACTATACTTAAGAAGGTTTATGAAGACAATGCATACATTACTAAAGTCGCACTATAAGAATCGCTAATGCTAAAAACACTTATCCATCGATAAAAATGCCCATTCAACTACTTGCCGTGAAACAGAATACTTTAAAATTTTATTAAGTTATCCCACAATTCCACTACACCGATCACATTCTTTCTATGAAAAACTTTCACAATACTCCCAATCTTTAAAAAAAAGTAAAATATAAACAAATGTTCGAGACACGTTGTCACCCTACTTTTTTACAACACATTCCTCAACTTTGCCTTAAAGTTGCGCACACGAGGAGGGAATGGCTACTTAATAGACTGCTTGTTTTAGAATTACCGCCGTTAAGTATAGCATTGCTATAGTCTGTGTATGAATAATAAACTATAATGCTACTCTACTTGTTTCCGATAATTTTAAGATAATCGTTCTTGATTTTGAGGGAAAATCCTGTTTATGCTTATGTTACTCTTCTAAATATTATTTAGTGAAATCTCGACCGAAAAATCCTTTCGGTGGAGTACCGTTTCGTTGAAATATACTATTGGTAAAATACCCTTTCAGTGGATATCATTGGGGTGAAATCTTTTTCGACTGAAAAGTCTTTCGTAAAATGTACGAGTATATGGGTTAAAATGGGTAAACTATCCTTGGACGAAACGTCTTCGGGTAACACTTCTCTGTGGTGAATCGCTTTTAGTCCGGACACTCGGCGAAATGAGGTCTACGTCGGATGTCCTTTAGCTGACGGTGAGTCATATAATATCTCTCAGGCTTATCACTGATGGTTTGGAGATCTCTTTGGAGTTCCGTTTTCCGAAGATTATTTGTTTTTAAATGCTCGAGTACTGTTGTGTTTCCAAATTAGTCACCCAATCCGCCTACTATGACTACCCTCCAAGCCGTTGGACGCGAGGTGGTGTCTTCCCATGATTTCGGATTTGCGTGAATTTGCGAAAAATTGCTTTTTCAAAAATCTAAGAACAACGTTCCATTTTGAACTAAGCTTTTTATTCTTATCGTCAAAGTTTTCTATTATGATATGACCAATGTATATTTCAGAAAAAATAAATATTTGCTTTAGATAAACAATAAATGTAGGAATGAGAGCATAAAAATGATGGAGAACAAAATCAGTAAGATTGAGAAGATTGCCAAAATGTAGCGCTTCTTTGCGTGAAGTTGTCTGCAAATTTCAGAATTATCTTCAACTGCTTCTTTTCAGACAGTTCATCTTTTAACGAGTTTTATCTTTTAACGAGAATAGTTGGAATGAAATAATAACTGAGTGAATAATAGGAAAGAATTAAATTAAGCGAAACCGTTCCGTAAATGTAGGGATATATTTATTTTTTCATCTACCGAGAGGCCCTTTTCTACCTTTAAAAACTCAATTCGATATGGTTATAATAAAACAGTAAACAGATCAACTCTCATACAAGTGATGTGGTATCCGTTTTGTTTATTTCTCTATTTTTCTATTGTTACTATTGAGCATTGGCGGGTTATCTGACATCTACAAATTTCTGCTTAGAATTCCAGCTCGATTTGAAATTCATAGATTGAAATGGCAGGGCTATTTATGAGCAAATATTTCTTATGAGCCCTGTTGACGACGCCTTGGAGTACAATTACATTATCAATGCTTTCCCTCGTATTCTTCAATATAAATATCTATTGATCCATGATTTCTCAAAATTGTCATTATAATTGTTTTACTTTTCGGTGAAGATCTCTCTTACATTTTTCTGAGAGTCATTGCACAGCTGTATGTAGCTAAAACAATGTAAATCATGTATGGCAGGCTTCATTAAATATTCTGCGGAGAGGACAATTGGCAATCGATTCGTTTTCCTCTCGTCGCGTCATCAACGGTCGTCGTCAACTAATCAAATTGTTACTTCATTTCCTTTTAAACAACCGATACAAACTAAAATTCTACAAAACAAATCTTTTATTATACATCCTGTGCTAATGTAAAAGAAGATAATGCCATTGTTTCATTAGGAATGCTAATCATTCCATGAATAGTGCCCGGGCACCCTGCAATCAGGTTTGGAAGAATGATTTTTCTGCCAGGCTGGAAATAGATCCAAATATAATAATTCTTTTAAGTTTCAGATAGACAATACATTTCTTTGCTCTTCACCTCCTAGTTTGAACTGAAATTATTTAGTCCTATTGTGAAGAAATACATTGGAAATCGCGCGAAATTTGTCTCATTGTGACAAGGAAAACAAGCATTGTCTCCATGATTTGATTAACGAGCCTTTTCTTGTTCATACTTTTCTCTTCCGGTTAAAGTCTAGTCTTCCATTGTTCCTCTGCGAGAGTAATACAGCTGTCGCCCCGCTTTTTCAGTGCGTTGATGTTTATGGTGCTTGGATTCTTTCCCTTCTCATCGCCCTCTATCAAGTTTTATTCTGTCAACCCAGGGCATAATACTTCCGCCGAAGTCAGTCTGTAAGGGGCTCTCGATCTACGGCTTAATTCATCACAAAGTTGTTAATAAATTGACATATTATCTTAAGATAGCCTTAAACAGAGCTGCGTTCCGATGTAGACATTTCTCTAATTTTTGACATTGATTGCCTCATTAGTATAGTTTTCGTATTTCTCTTGTCTGTCGGTCTGTTTATAATTTTCATTTGCAAGATAATAGCTCATATTTACGTTTACGTGACTCATCTAATTTGTCCAGTGTCATTTCAATAACCCATATACCTTATGGCAGAGAATTAAAACTAGCGAGCTATTGTTTCTGCCTTCCGACTCCTTTCATGTGACCGATTGAGTCAAACCGAGTGTCTTTTTCATAATATAACGCTTAAAAATTAAATTTTCGTCTTGTAACTGCTCTTTTCATTATTCAAGGAAGAAAGAGCCAGAGATTATAAAGTTTGCTGCAAAATGTCTTTGCTTCCTCGGAATTACGTATATATACAAATATTTGTCTTCGTACTAAATTTACTGAAATTTAATGAAACAGTACACAGATCCAGACTAAACAACGAAATACTTTTTGGCATAAAATATACTCACGATTAGAGGCGGATCTAGTAATGTTGGTGCTTCAGGCGATATTTTATTATGATAAATTATGGCAAATTCACACGAACAATTTGGATATGAGAGTATAATATCAATGTGTAATATTCCCAGTTATGATGTATACTTACGATGCAATTGAAATAAATTTCAGTCGGGATCGACGGAAGAAGATACTGCTAATAAAATGATACTTAAAAGTCCTTTTCATTCTTTAAATTTAAAATGATAACATAACGTAAATGGAAATTGTTCAAAGATCTTTCTCTATCCCCCCGGCAGCGAACAAAATACGTTACGTTCAAAAACAAACAAAGTGCGTTCAAATTCTAAGGCCTCCAATTCTTTTCCGAAAAATTACTTGCCCAAGAAAGTTGAGGCTTCTGTTACTTCTCGAAGTAATTTCTATAAATACTCTCACATTTTTTACAACGTTGTCTCTGTGACTTCATGGCTGCTGAGGACACTTCTTTAGGGGTTTATTTTGCATACTGGAATATGGCTAGGACATCGAGTTGTGTTCAACTTCTATAGCTCCAAATTGTTTTATGTCTATGTCTATGTGTATACCCTGCAAGCCGCCTTCCGGCGTGTGGCAGGGGGTGTAAATACCAATAGTAGAATTACTTCTTTAATTTATTACTATCGCGTATCGTTCGCGGAAAAAAAGAGTCTCTAAAACGACTTGTCCTCGCGTCTATTTCTCTTATCGCGTATCGTTCGCGGAAAAAACGAATTCTTGAGTTCGTTTTCGCATCTATTTCTCTTATTTTCCTCGCTGTATCGGAGCGGCCTATATAGCAGGGAGGGCGCATTATGTCCGCGACGTCTTCCGAGAACGTGGTTTCTCTGAACTTATTTAATAAATTTATCCTTAGCGTTAATCTTCTTTTTTCTAATGATTCCCATCCCGCGTTCTTGAGCATCTCAGTAACGCTTACTGATTTATCATAGCAATTCTTCACGAAACGTATCGCCTTTCGTTGCGCCTTTTCTATTTCTCGAATGCAGCACTTGTCGGCCAGGGTCCCATACACTACATGCATACTCAAGGTGAGGCCTAACTAACGCGAAGTAACAACGCTCGCGGACTTTTTCTTCGCTTCTTCCGACTATTCTCTTAACAAAACCGAGTTTCTTAAAAGCCTTTCCACATATGTTATGGATGTGGGCACTCCATGATAAGTTATTAGTAAGGGTCACTCCTAGATATTTCACCGATTCTTCCGTTATTAAGTTTTTCCCTTGGAGGCTATACGAGTAATCTTTAGTTATAGATTTTCTTTCAAAGAAGTTAATTACTGAACATTTATCTATATTTAGCTCCAATTGCCAATCATCGCAGCATTTCGCAATTTTATTTAAGTCATTCGAAAGGATCAATGTATCCTCTTCTCTCTCAATCTCCCTGTAAACTACCGTATCGTCCGCAAATATCCTAACTTTACTATCGATTATTTTGCTGAGATCTTTGATATATATTAAAAACAGTATCGGCCCGATTACGCTTCCCTGCGGGACGCCCGAGGTTACCTTAACTAGGTTGGAGCTAATTCCATCAAGTACTTTGAAACTCAAGTTACGTTGAAAAGTCCGTTTAATTATCGGCGTCGCTAACTGTCGCAAGATTTCATTCTAGATTCCTTTTTAGAAAGCTTCAAAGAATACCGTGGTAAAAGCCTTTACTAACAATGTATATTTTTGAAAAATTTCCCCGTCTTAGCTAAAAATTTGCTATAAAATAAGGCTCCACCATTTTGCTATGTAAAGTATGAAAATGTTCAACCGTGGTCATTAAAATTGACTGTAGGGAAAGATAAAGAACAGGTTTATAACCTAGTATTTTATTTTACGATGATTTTCCTCATTTGGGTTCAGAAACAGCTATTAGTTGAAGAATTTTGTGAAAAATCGAAGACGCATTTTTCGCAAAATTTGGCCAACTTTGACCCCTGTATAATTTTAATGCGCAAATATAAATTTAAATGACTTGCATAGTTGTATGCAGAATTTATGCAAGAGTTGCAATGAGGAGTTCCTAGGTGCTAATTCAAAAATACCATTTTCGTATTTTCGGCCAGCTTTTTTCGATTCTAGCTCACTGTGCAACGTTATGAAAAATCTATTTCTTCACCGAGATTACGTTGAGAAGGAACAGAAGTGTCAACTTTCTAGGGCAAGTTCTTTTTTAAAAAAGAATGTGGAGGTTAAAACTTGAACGTAAATCGTATTGGATAAAATACACCATGGAAATGCTGCTTAGAAGGAAGATGGACGAGTGATAACTGACGATTGGAGGCAGACTTATTGTCATACACTTTTTAAATGAAGAATTCGATTAAATAGAACGAGATTCATGGGCTTGCCCGAACAAATATAGCTCATCTTCGTATTATATGAGCTCTTCGCTAATTAAAGGAGATCTATGCTTTGCAAATACGTGATTATTGATTTACATTGACGAACATCTGAACTCGATCTGACGCAAAGTTAAAAGAAAACAAATATCAGAGAGTGCGTGAATCTAAAAAATTTCGAGGGAAGACTACCCCGCAAAAACGAAATGAATTCAAACGCGCACCCCAAAAAAGCAAGATACGCAAACACGGGAGAAGTTTTAATTAAGCGAAAAATTCCGAGCGAACTGAGGAAAAACAAAATCTTTACAGTTGGATTCATCGTCGATGTCGAAGGGTTTCGCTGCGCTCATCTCGTCCTTTGACCCGTGATTAAGCCCCCAGAGTAAAATATTGTTCCGGAAGAGTAGATAATGTACCGACCGGTGAAATATATCTGCGCTGCATGCGTAGGAAGTTGACAAATTCTAAACGTCGAAGTGATTCGCACGTGAAAGTTCAACTGGTAATGAAGAATATTTGCGCAGAGCGTAGCGGGCGCTTGTCAAATAAGTTGGGCGGCATTGAAAAATAAATTCGCGACCGCTCAGGCGCTCTGTTTTATTGGCAATCCTGCTCGTCGCATGGACAGAGGGAGTGGAGAAGGGGGCCCCATGGAAATTTGCACCCGGGTTATTGTAGACCGGCTAACTCTGAACAAAATTTCAATCTGAATTTTTTATAGACGAGCACTAGGATCGGCCCTGTTTGTAGATAATCAATTAATGTGTTACAACGCTAAGGGAAGCACTTATGATGTGTAGCACATTGATATTGATCGAGCTAATATTGAACTACGTTACGAAAAGCATAACATAATTACATGTATCAATGAGAATATCAATAAGCATAAAGGAAAACTCGAGAGATGGTGTGTAAGTGATAAGTTTTGTTATTTAAAGTGTAGATGTAAACATTTAACGAAGCTGGAATTAGGAATGATGAGGTCTCAAAAATATTATATTTTCACCATTCCCTTTGTCGGTCTGCTTTTCTTTTCAGTTGATTTTAGATTTCCACATTTCAGAAATTAGCGGCCGCTTATCAAAGTCGCACTCCTCCTAGTTCATACTCAACAATACGAAATGGTGAATACATTTAATCAAAATACGGTTATCAAAGGATGAAGATGACAAGTCCAAACCCGAGCTTAAACAGCACAAAACTGTTACTCAGAGCTGCACAAAATTTTCTTTCCCGAGCAAAATCAGTCACGTCTTGAATACTGAATAGTATTACCATTTTTATTATATTACTGGTAATATATAAGTATAATTATTATGTAGGCTCCCGGATAGCAAAGTGGCCAAAGCGTTTGACTTCGGTGAAAACGGTCTCAGGTTCGATTCCCGGTGTGGGACTATGTGCGAAATGACTTAAGCAACCAAAGCACTTAACAATACCATACCTATTATTAATTATTTCATTTATTGTGAATCATATTTTATAATACTACGCGAATCAATGCGTCATCATATATATANNTATATATATAACGAGAAAATTCGTTATACTAATAGAATGAACTACTCGTTGAATACCAAATGATGTGCTCCTGTATATCGTAGTTTTTACCTCGCATTTTTTTCACTCAATCCGACCGGCCATACTAAAGAGCAGCTTCTTTAGAAAAGCGCTCTCCCTAAATTTGAATAATTATAATCTGAATACTAATATTCTTCTGCCTGCCGACGTCAGTGAGTAATTTTGCAACGCTGGGTGCTTTGTTGTCGAGAATTTTTGCAAAACGCATCTCCTCATGCTAGACCTTCTCGAGTTCCCAGGTGCAACCATAGAGTAAGGATATATCCTTACTCTATGGGTGCAACTCATTGCGGGACGGAGCCATATACCTACTGCAGGCTTACTCCAGATGAGGCCTTATTAATGCAAAATAGCCTCGCTCTGTAACTCTCATTGCTATTGCTGACGATACACTCCACATATATTAGTTTCGTAACTCCCTCTCTGCATGAAGTTCCAATATGAGCACAACGTACTATGTTACTAGTGGAGATTACCCTGGAAATGTCATACTCTGTGAAGTTGGTATTTAGTGATTTAGTGAAGCAATGAGTTTCTTCCGAATTGATACATTTTCCTTACCATTTTCTACAATGAACCATTAAAAACTTTTTTTACCGTACATACTCATTTATAGGTCGATCTGTAAATAAAAAAATTCACTGGAGAAAATCTAAGGTCGAACTATACACGAGAGAAGTACGACGGTCCTCCAGAAAGTTCTACGCGTTTCGAAATAAAAACTTCGCAAACCATCTTTAGATTATGTTTATGTGTAAAACGTATATTTACTCTAAAATTTATTTTATTATTTTAATGAATAATACTATAATGAATAACAATAATATTTTAATCGAAAATAATTTTCATTTCCTACGCATACCTATGTGGTCTAAAATGACCATTAAAATGAGTATGTGAATAGCCCTTTTACAATTAATAGACAGCATAAAGTGTGATTAAAGTTTCCAATGGATCGTCAGGATGAATATATCGATTATACAAGCGCAAAACATCGAAATATCAAATCTGGACAACTTCATAGTATCTGAAGCTTGTGAAAACATTGCCATATTGTCTTACATCTTGACTCATATGAAATTATTTTTAACTAACACAAATAATTTTTTTTTAAAGATGTTAATTTATATTTCTTTTAGTCCTTACCATTAAAAAAAATATTTTCTTTAAAGTACACACGTTTTAATTAAAATTAGTTCACTAGAAGTAGCTTTACAGTATTTAATATTTACGGAAGAACTAGGGTTGAGATAACGTACATACATCAAAAAAATGGAAATTTTAAGTAAAAATTCGGGGTCTCGAACTAAACACGAGATCGGTCTATTTACGAGTATATACGGTAAATATTACAAAAATATTCGCTGCTTTCCTGTGGATTGCCGGCAACATGTTAACTTCATTATTGAATTTGCAAACCAAGAAATATGTCAATGTTAAGAACTTATGTATGTTAGGAAAGGTCTTTTGTGGCTTGGAGTGTAACGAAGGAAAAAGTAAACAGATTAATCCCGGAGATGCTCATTTTAGCAGAGGATAATTCTCAGAACAATCATAAGGAATGATAAATTTCAAAATTTTATGAAAGGATAGAATAATCTTCGATTAATACTTTCTCGATACTGAAACAGATGTATACATCTTTCTATCTATATCTCTCTATCTATGTACTTATATTCAATATAACATTTTCCCGGGAATAGTTGAATAGGGAAAATAATAATATCATAGCCAGGATCACCACTGAATGTAATCTATTCACAAGTTTCCTTGAACCTTTCATGGACTTTATAGCCCGCAGGCAATAGCTTTGGGAACCCTGTTCCAGATAATCATATTATTTAAAATGCCTGTAATATTCAACCTTGAAATATGCGTATGCTAATATACATAAGAGGATTCAACACATCGATTTTGTGAGTAGTTATAAGTTGCGATTCTTAACTTCAAATAATAGACAGTCGAATATGTGTGCAGCTGAGGGCAGGTCTAGAAGCCAGGGACAATTCCAGACTATTTACCGACATACATACTGATAAAAACTAAATATAATCCTAGTGTCTCAATTCTCTCCCATTAAATGTTAAAATGCTATTTCGTCTTGCAAAATCCTATGAATTCAGTCGTAGAATCGATTCGATATTAATATTTAATTTAAGTTCCTCATGGTTTACTAAGGATGCTGCTTTTCCACCGCAGATCCCTCTCTGGATCCTCCAACTTAGCCAACTGTTACAAAGAAAAAAAAAAAGATTTGCGCATTAAGAATCATAAATAATAATTGCACCGGCTAGTTAAAATATAGCTTCTTTAGGTTTCCCCTGTTAGATTCCACTTCATTAGGCGGAAATATATGTGTCTAATGTTAATTTAGTATTCTCCGGCTCTTTCTATCGTCGGTAAGCAGAAAAGTTACGTTTAGTGTCGAAAAGGAAAAGAAAAAACCCGTCATCTAATTCGTTTTTTATTATTCTTCTATCCGATTTTAGTTGAATTGGAATCTCGTAAAATAACCTAATGCTTTCATTTCTATTATATTTCTCTATCTTTCCTCCCTGGTCTTTCAGCGCTGCCTTCACATTGTATTTTCCTTCTCTCTTCTGTCTGGAGATCCTCTTTTCTTCATTTTCTTTCTTCCTTGGAAACCTTAAAGCTTTTTACCAAACTTCCTTCCTTTGTCATTAAATCAAATAGATGTATAATAAATGTTTCCGGCGTCGTTGGCGATGGGGTTAGCGACCCAGCCTAGCAATATTGAGGTCCCGGATTCGAATTTCTGCTAAGAGCGTGGATGTTAGCGTCCGTGGGTTTGTTTTCAAAAGAGACGGAAATTCGCCCACTAAAAGCGTGCTTTTATTAGTATTAAAATAATTAATTTTCAGTTAAAGTTAATGAAATTTTTGTTAATGAATTGTTAATGAAAACTGTTAAATATCATAAATAATAAAATGAATCCTTTGCAATAACCGTATGAAAAATTACCTTGTTTAAGTATTTCGGTATCAATGACGCACCAAGTTTGCAAAGGTCATTAGTAAATATAAAATGTTATGAATTTGCGATAAAACATAAATGTCCTTCTCTGAAACACATATTACCTTCTTTAGGAAGAGGTTAAAAGGAATCTTCATATGAAAAGCGTATTTTTTTCAACCTGGATGTGTGGGTGATTTAGCATGAAATGTAATTCACGGAAGATTAGCGATAAGGCAATTTTTGTGCGTAAACCTCTTTTTATCTGGACATCGGTGGTGTTCGCCATAGGCTGATGTCCAGTTAACTGGACATGTGTATCCTTCCTTTCCTTTTTAGAGTAAGAATCTCTGGCATCATTTATTCTTCTATAAATTTCACATTGGCCTAGCTTAAGTGTTGGGAAGTAATTCCTTGGCCTATTAGAATTTATAATTATTAATAATTAGGGATAATTTGCTGGCAGTAAACGTGTTATACAGGTAGACGCCATTTTCTTATCAACACTATTCGATTGTCATTGCGGAAGTCGATCTGCGCGGGATTTGTAATGGCCACTCTTGCAGAAGGTGAAAAACTGGCTTTAATTTTTCATCGAATGAAAATTTCGCTCCCGTTTATTTTCCTCGCGGATCGCGGCCATAAATTGGGAAAACGTTCTCGTTCAAGCCAACTAAAACATAATTGCCCCCGCCCTCGGGAACTGGAACGGAACACCGATTACCCATGAGGCATTGCAGCTCGGTGTTGAAATCACTGGGAGCGACTTCCATTAAGGACCCAGTTATTTCGCAAGTCGAAGAATCCATCGTGGAAGGAAGAGGTAGCGAGTGGAAGGGAAGCAAATCCCAGAAGGGAGTCCTCATCTCTTTTGGCTTAGCGACGGCGGCGTGGGGGGCGGCATCGATTGCGGCCGGGGGATGGGTTTCAACTGGAGGGATTGGGGGAGCAGGAAATGTAAGCGGATGGCGGATCTCTTCCATTTGTGCCCGTCTTTGGATGCGATAATTGAAATAGCGGATGGCAGCGATGGTCTGGGATTTTTTTGCAGCGAGGCGCGAGAGCGAAGCCTGAATTCGTAAAGTGATCGCTCCGGCGTGTGAATTACTCGCTGATCACCCAGGCACCTTTGATAAGTTTTTTCCCCTTCATTCCGCCTTCCGGGAAATCCTCCGGGATTTGCAGCGCCTTTTTCGGCTACGGCGTTGGACAACGGCTTTGATTTGCTCATTTGAATTCGCAGATATTCAAAATATAATTAATCTAGGAACGATAGAATTTTCTTTTGTAATTAAGTGTAGTTAGTTCTGATTTAAATTTCAATTGCGAATATTTTAATTTATTTACACTATTTCTCACTTACTGGAGAATTTCTTAAGGGTGCCACGTTAGGAAAAGGGTAAAGGTGACTTTGCACGAAAAGCCGTACACCTAAAAAAATTCCAAGGAAGAAAGGACATGAAAAAAGTCTTACAGGGCCTAAAATCTCCTGAAGAGAAAGTCCTGACGAAAAAGTCTGACAGGACCAGAATTTTTTCAGGTGATTCCAGGTTCGCGCCCTGGTCCTGTCAGACTTTTTCAATGCCTGTTATTCCTTGGGATTGCTACCACTTCATACATCACTTTTCAGTGTTTAAACGCAATCAAAGTTGCAATAAGAACAACTTATTAGAATTTGTGTATATTGTTTCCTGAGTGTCATTCAAGTCCAGAATCTACTAATTACGTGTTACTAATTAAGCAAACTTAATTTTATCCTCGTATAAAACGAAATAATTTTGAACTCCAAGGGTTTAAATTCTTTATCCTGTGCTTCCGATTCCCAGCAGAACTTATGGGTTTATATTTTATAAAATCCAGTGATTTGGGAAATGTCTTAGAAACAGAGATTCGATTGCATTTTCAACTGTCACAAAAGAAAAGAGTTCAGTTTTTTTATAGTTTGTTTATCTATACAAGTTTATTTATTCATTATGAGGATTGAGAAAAGGTGGTATTACTTTGCGGTAAAGCCGTGTAGCTGATTCCCGAAGTGGTTAAAATACCTGCTCGGAAAGTGGGAGGCCTTGGTTCGTGTCCCAGTCATGTCGCTATTTTTTACATTTGTTATTCATTAATAAATATATTATAAAAATTTGTCTATCCTATGATCTTAAAATTTCCGATCGATGATATCGTCTTAAAATTGTAATCTTAGTTTTCTAGTTTAGTATTTCACTTTTGCCATGTTATGCTGTATACTTAAAAAGTTCAAGTTCCATGAAACATGCTGTGCGATGGAAAAGTGGATCGTTGAATTACAAAATTTATGAAAAGAATCCGTTACACTAGAAAAACAATTCATGGCGTAATTTCAGCTCTCGAAAGACATGAAATTCCTTCAGCAACAGAACCGTTTATATTGATCTGAGATGTTAAGCGTGTACTGTATTGCATCTCTGTTCAAATATGTCGATTTTCCAGTCACTTATTTTTCCGTCAATAATTCTGTTTCCTAGTCATGTCTCAATCAGGAAATATTCGCTCTAAACCTGTACAGAAAAATTTCTGAGATAGTTCGTGACATTGCCTGCGATAAACTTATTTCATTTATGTCTTGAACTATGTCATCAGCATATATTAGATGTGTCAGGAAGAGATACCAATACATTTCTCCTTAATAGTGGGTGAAGAGCAATTGAGAACAAAACATATCATGTAAACTTCTGATGGCGTTTTACAATGGCACTCTCACGACTTATTATGCCATGCTGAATTATTAGTAGTAGTATTTCTTAAAGTGCTTTGACAGCTAAGGTCATTTCGCTCGGGGGCTCCCACCGGGAATTGAGCCCGGGTCATATGCTGAATTAATACGACCGTCGAGACACACGCACTGCTGTAAAAAACATCTTTATTTTGAAATCCTTAGAACCAAATAACTCTTCAAAATATCCGGAATCGATGTAAACAAACAAGTAAAAAATCGGAAATTCTACTATATTTTTTGTTCTGAAACTACGATGTTGTTTTACTTTCATGTTCCGTTGCAAAAACAATTTATATAAAAGTTTTTACTTGAAGATATTTGCGGTTCATTCCTGAAATACTCGTTCATAAGATTTCTTTATTAAGGTCAGATAATGTGCCCTAAAATTTCCAACTGAACGCCTAACTTTTATTTCTTAAGGTTCCCGCTCCCTGAATCATCCACCGTCTTTTTCCTTTGTCTTCTCATCTGTCTTTTCCATTGAATCCTACTTTCAGTGACTTTTTTTTCTCCTCTTAATGTCTGACCCACCCATTTTTTAATCCGTCACTTTATTGCTTCCATCAAAATCCTCTCTTCTTCCACCATATTCAGCGCTTCCTCGTTTGTTTTTCCATCAACGCAACTTCCTTTTCCTATTTTACGCCACACCCACTTCTCGAAGGTCTCCTTTTGATGTTATTCTTTATCAGTGTCCAAGTCTCAAAACACTCGTCACCAAGAATTTTTCTAATCTATTCCTGATTTCGTTTTTAAAACCTTTCAATTACCTTCGCCTCATGAAAGCCTTGTTGGCTAATGCTATTCTCATTCGAACCTCATTTGTGCATTTTCCTTCTATAAAATGTGAAACAAGTAATTCATTCCAAATCGCAAAGGAGAAGTGGTTGGAACCATTAGAATTGAATAGGGATAGACTAAAATCCGAGGAAACAGAAATTGTGGTCTATAATATGACAGACTCAAGTGTACTGCCTTCCTTTCTCACACACCTTTAATTAATGCCTCCTACAAGAACCATCCGATTCCCACCCACTCACCAAGAAAAAAAGCATCTAAAGGAAACAAACCAAGACACTTTAGTTTAATTGGAAAGCCCAGTCACACCTTTTCCACAATTTCCACAAAGTAAAAATCAAACACACAGTTATAAAAGATAATGCTATAAAACCTACGAGAGGAACAATTTGTGAACGATTCGTCAGGATTAGAAAGATGAGGTAAATCGATGTGAACCCAGAGAAAAATTAGTTAACCAATTGAAAGTTATTTTTTTATTAAAAGAACTGGAATGAAAAATGTGTCAAGTAGAAAGAAAACACACGACAATTCAAAGATCCAGAATGAAATAGAAAACTGTAATAAGCTGTAACTGGAAGAATCGACCACTCACGAATGGCAAATAAAGAACTGCGCATTTAGGCATCCAACTTGCCATTTTCATTAGCAATGTTGGTCAATTTTTGTTTATAATTTCCATCCATAGAGAGAACACTGCCCAAATGAGAGGATTTATAATAATAATAATAATAAATATATTAATCAAACGACATGCATAAGTATGTATAGGACAAGTCATTGTCATAGGTAGTTATAATTATACTATAATCTGTAATTACAAACCTACATTAATTTTGATGACGATTACAACATTTTACATTTTATAACCATCTACATTACTTAGCAGTTACAAATATACATTACAATTACTATACATAACGTTTTATTACAACACAGGACATTACATTTTAATATAATCACAACATCATAATATTTTACATTCTAATCTAATTAGGTATGTTTAATAATAATACACTCAAACCACAATGTAATATGTTTTTGTCAGTAGATGTTTTTTAAATTTTTTACCTGTTCCACTTGTTCTAGTTTTCCCTCTGTAATCGTTAACTGAGCTTTCTTTCATTAGGAAAATATCGTAACATTAGTTTATCTAACCTTTATTTCTATCCCAAATTCCCTTGCTTTGTCATTTAGAGTATTTAAAATTATTTGTAAACACCTTACGGAATCACATGCAATAACTTTGTCGTTCGCATATATTTTTTAGTTAACTATTTCCCCACCAACACTACTCATTCATCACTTTCTTCCCAAGCTTATTTCACTATTTTCTGAAAAAATATAATTCCCGTCTTCTTAAAAATATTGCATGAAAGTCGGGAAAAAGTAAATAACCAATGAAAGAAATAGGCAAAATAAATAATTTGCTATTTTGTCGTTCGGATGTATTGAACGTCATGCTACATTGGAGCAGAGCTCGCCTGGAAACAAAAGACGCAAAATCCAATAGATGGGCGAATGGAGGTAAACACGCGGAAACCCACGTAAACAATATATGTTTGGAGATCCCGAATCAAACGATATGTTTACGGGTCATCGAACCAAATCAGGACTTCGAATTTCATTGGACACGTATTTCGAATGAGCTATGGAGTACGTAACATGATGTTTGTAACGGAAACGGGCTTTTCATGACTTCGAATTAGACAATATTTCGAATCATCCGGTGCCAAATTAACGTTGTTCTGTCATGCGTTCTTTCTGTTGATCTTTATTATTACTTAATATTGCCTCTTTTTTCTTCCACTCTGAACTTCAGTTATTTTATTTTTCTTGACCCATAAATTTGCCTCGTGCATTCATCGATTGTATAAGAATACAATTATTCGGTGTATTGTATTTGTCATACTTATATAAAGAAGTGCCTATTAACATAGTGGTGAACCGTCTTTTTGGGTTGCGAAGGGATTAGAGAGGGTGAGATAGAGCCGTTTTAACAGCGTTGCGGGCCCCTGGACAAACGAGTGTGCTGGGACCCCTACGACTTACAGAAATGAAATGTGAATGGTCGATAATATTGAACATACTTTTATATGTTGTGTTTATTTTATTAGCGCTTAAACAAAGCTGGTGTGAAAACATGAACACGGATTAGGTAGCAGAGTATTAAATTACTGCGATATATAATTTGCGTTTTATGATACAGAGTTATTTCTACGTCAAATATATTTTTATTCATGGCTAGTCACTTGACATACATTGACGTAGACTTGACATGTTTACTTGGCAAGGGCCTCTATGCTCGTGGGGCCCCCAGGTCCCATGAGTTAAGACGACTGTGATGATAGCTAGAAATATCCTGCAGTGGTTTACTCGTTTGTCAGCAGCAGCTGATCATGACAAAAAGTTCCTCTTTAATTTATCCTGGATTCTCCCATCCGTCGCAGGAAATCGAAAGACACCATCAGATTGATGTACTTCCGCTCAGACATTTTCCTCCTTCGATGTCCGTCCCCACTTAAATCTTGCGTCACAGCGACATCTTCGCATTGCGGTTTCAAGGACTGTCGATGCAGTTTCGAAGAAAATATTTTACAAGCATTTTATACTGAAAATGTCACTGCACTGTCATTTATTGGGTTTTAGTCTGTAAATCTGCAATAAGACAGAAATTAGCTAACGGTATGGGACCATAAATTGAATTTCCAAATTTTTCTTAGCCAAAACGAAGAACTGATGAAAAAGGAATTTATACACAAATGACGTTTAAGGACGTCTGTATATTTTCCGTGAAAATTATAAATATATTTTGGATTAGTTATTTTATTACAGAAATATATATTTGGTAACAAGATGATGAAAGTTCTACAAGTTACATGTTCATCAAAGGTATATTCTTAGTAAAAGTGTAGGACTAATATGAAAGAAATTCATGAAGAAGGACGATAAAGGACGTGTATTTTTTCATCGAAATTTTTAATATCTTCCATTTGCTCTTTTTTTCCAAAATGGAAATTCAACAACAAAATCATGAAAATGTTACCAGAATCTTTCTCAAAGAGATAATAGTACGACACAATTTTATTAAATATTTGAAATTTTGAAAAGTAGAGCTTTTTTCAGAAAATTTTCTTCTTCGGTACTGTACTATAGATTCCAATTTACTCACAAAGATTTCTCACTCGTGATTTTTTCAATGACATCAAACTTAATAAGTGAAACTCGGAAGTCGATAACGATTTTCCATATTTGGAATTGACGTATTTACTACCAGATGATTTAGAGCAGATGTTTCCTAGCTTTAACATATTTACTCCTTTGAAAACTTTGTGGGCCATAGATAATGTGCTTTATTTAACATCAAGTCATGCAATATCGTTAACTTGACTGATTCATTGCTATACAGTTTAAAATGAGCATACAGTGAGTATAAAATGAGTAGTATTTGTTTTGTTAAAGGGTGAATTGCAACAGAACTATCCTATACTGTCTGACTAACTAATATACTAACTACTAACTAACTATGCAAACTCACCAATATTAATAGGACCTTTTCTGTCCCCTCTTACACTTAGGTTTTACATTTTGGTTTTGGAGTAGTTTTCTAACCTTTCAGAAAAAACTATTGACTACGTTCAGTTGGTAGACGTGTATTTTCTGATCAACATTTTATACACTAATTTTACTGAAGGGGTATGCGTCAATACAGGTGTTTACTTTTGGGTGAATGGTTTGTGTTGTGGCGTGTTTATTTGAAACAGGAGTATTTTCATCTCTGTGCGAGTACTTTGTGGCGAAAAAAACATTCATAACCTTCGTCACCTTAATTTGTAGGTTGTTCCATTACTCAAAAATCTCTTGTTTACCACTTCATGACTTGCATTTCACGGCAACAGGAGTGGTTATTTTACCATATTTGAACATTTACAGCTTTTATACTTCAGTCATCAAGTTTTTGGACAGGAATTTTCCTAAAAATTTCAAGGAAGTATTAGATGTGTGGTTTGCCGCACGGAACTGATGTAAGGGCTGCGTTTTGTGGTTCCCTAAGTTACACATTTCCTGCTAATTTATGCTTAAATCATAAGATAATATCGTCAAATTTGCTGTGAATATGAGTTCCAATTATGTAGAAATTGATATTTCCACTTGTTCTAAAATCATTCAAAACTGTAAAGATCTTTCTCATGAATGAGTACAGTCAAACCTGGATAAGTGAGAGTTCAGAGGACCAGCAATTTTTTCTCGCTTATAGAGATTTCTCTATTATCCAGTTTTTCACTCATTGTTAGTTTCAGGAGCCGGTTCTTTCACTTACAGAGGTTCCCATTGACATAATTCTACTTCATAGCTACTAGTCTCTGAATTAAAGAGGTATAGAAAATAGAGATACGAGATGTGAAATTCGCGAGGAATCAAGCATTAATTACTAACATTATCTAGCAGAAAAAACTTTACTATGCAACAATGTCATACTTTCTTAAGAAATCCCTTAGCTTTAATTGTTTTCTATTTTGGTACTTTAAAACATTTTTTTAAGCTCGCAATTATTACCAAAATTTAAGTGATCAATATCCCTGATATTTCTCAGAGATCGGCAGCCGTCAACAAATAAGTTTTCGTTTTTATTTATTTAAAAGAAACCCATAAACAGCAAAAGGCCACAACAATGGGTTGAAAACAGTTAACCATATGATAAAAAGTATAAAAATTTAAAAGATACATGTACATAAAAATCATAAAAGGACAAATACAGAAATAAAGAATAAAATTAATTATTAATTAAACAATTTAAAATAAACAGGTACAGCTGACAATAATAGTCATACTTGAGTGAAAATCATACAAATGGATCTAATGAAGGAGAATGAGATAAAATACTGTAGTTCAGATGCGGCAAGCGGTAGATCGTTTAGTGATGGAAAGTCGATGTGTAGAACAATGAAATGAAGAGTTTAGTCTAGTCGGACGGGAAGGGACACAGAGGGAAAAAAAAGAAATCGAATCATTAATACTTAACCATAGCAATATTTAAAAAAAAAATGGTCGTTGCATTTTAGACGTTCGATGAGAGATGGTATCCCTAAGATAGTTGCTATTTTTTCTACTTTAAGGCTGTAAAATGGCAAAAGGGGCAAAAGAGTAAAATTTTATAATGAAACAAGTCAGATCCCCTTCAGTCAAACAAAAAAACCTACCTGTGATTTGTCAAAACAAGCTGTTGTGTCTTCGAGAAAATGTGTTGCATTTTCTAGAAGACACTGTCGCTGATAGGAATGAATAGCGAGGCGGGCCTCACAGAGGTATGGATGCTGAAAACAACTTTCTCTCTCTCTCTTAGAGGTTTCTAAATTCTCACTTACAGAGGTTTTCGGGGATAAAAATGACGGGATCAGTCTCACCTACAGAGTTTTTCATCTTTGGAACGACGTCGGTTCGAGCCAAGGATTCAATAATATTAAACGCGTTACGCTTTCCGTAATATTAAACGCGATATCTCATTTTCAAATTATAAGGGTTTATTCTCTCACTTGATTACAGTCTGTGTAGGAACGAATTTCCGTCGAATTTGATTTATTCGACGGCAAAGGTCGTAAACTATCTTATTCTTGCAATGCCATAGCGTTTTTTGGCCTAAACTATCAGTGATTTGTCATATATTTCGAATTTTATTCGGTTATTACTGAGGTAATTCTTACCACCGATTCAGCGACCAATGCAAATGATCTTTGGAATAGCCGGATTTGGAATAATAGGGAATAGCTTACGTTTCGGGCAACTGTTGTAGCAACCAAAAGTTTTTTGATCTCAAGGCAAATATTTGCTTATTAAGTTTTAAGAGAAATCGATATGTTATATTAAAATTTCGCGATTTCGAATCGAAAAAAACGATAGGAATAAGAATATTTGCTAAAATTTCTTACTTCCATTGATTTCAAATCATTTTCCAATTAAATTTTAGCAAAGATATAACAAAAATGGCCTGCAACGAAACGGAAAGACAGCTTAGCATGTATTTCTTATGGATGTTAACGAAAGTGGATACATAAATAAATAAATTTAAAAATACTGTATTCATCGGCTTATACAACGCATCGCCATATCACACGCACCGTAATTTTAAGAAGGCAATTTCGACGAAAACATTAAATTTAATAGAGAAAGATATGAAATCTGGACATATAATATAACTCAAATCGCAAATTTATTAATACTGACAGCATACATATAAGTTTTAACGGTTAGCTTTAATTTTAAATATAGGAACCAAATAGTGAAAGATGGGTCAAATCAATAATCCCCTGTTTATTCAATAATAAATTGGTACACGCGCATCACACACAGGTAGAATTTCAGCGATTAATTTTAAGAAAAAACTACGTGATATTCGCTGTTGAATACGTATGTGCTCTACGGTGATCGTTATTACAGATTATATGCGGTTTTGGTATGAAGTATACATTTTCCCTTGGCCATGTTATAATCCGATGAAATGACGATACTAGCGCTACCTATTTGAGGGAAGGTTCGAACCAAAAATATCTCGACCGGTCGATCGCGATCGGCTGATTGCGCTCCCCCAATGCATATAAATACCTTTTCAGAGGAAAATTAAAGGACAAAATTGGATACATGAATACTTCAAAGGACGGTATTTCGGAATGAAGGACTTCCTTTTGAAATAAAGGACGTATGCAAACCATCTAACAGTCCATCGACCGTATAGAAAAATAATAAAGTTCTTTCCAGGAAACAAGGAAAAGGGTAAGATGACTTGGCACGATAAGTCGTGCATCTCGGAAAATTCCCAAGGAGAAACGGACATGAAAAAAGTCTGACGGAACCGGGACTCGAACCCGGGTCTCCCAATTGCCGGTCGGTTGCTCTATCCATTGAGCTATCCCGCCAGAACATTTCTCCATGCCGTTTGGGAGACTTTGTAGGTAATGAGCGCGTGATTTCGCCCATTACCTACAAAGTCTCCCAAACGGCATGAAGAAATGTTCTGGCGGGATAGCTCAATGGATAGAGCAACCGACCGGCAATTGGGAGACTCGGGTTCGAGTCCCGGTTCCGTCAGACTTTTTTTCATGTCCGTTTCTCCTTGGGAATTCTTTCCAGGAACATAAGGAAAACCTCAGACTATGCATAACCTCCTCCAAATTTGAAAAATTCGTTCTGAATTTTATCGTAACAGAAAATTGACACACTTCTTCTTAGAGCAAAGCCTTCATTTAATGTGTTTAATAACTCTTTAAGCTGCCATTCTTCACACCATTTAGAAATGACGTCCAGGTCGCGCGGTAATATGGACCTATCATCCGCATATTCAATTTTTCTATAGATAAGAGTGTCGTCTGCGAAGAGCCTTACGCTTTATGATGTCTACCATATCGTTGATATACATATGGATCAAGTTCATCTGTTCTATTTCTATTCATAGTTGGGATTTTGAGTAAAGATGGCTAGGTTTGGGGTATTGGGACTATCAAACGTAAAGAAAGAATGATTACAGTTGAATTAATTAATTTCGATATTTCTGGATATTTCACAATACGCAACTATATGGAACCCAGTAGGTCAAACTTTGGTGCAATTAGTCAAATTTATAATGTGTTGAATAACTCTCTCTTAAAGAGGTTTCTACTTTCTCACTTATGGGGATTTTCGGGGGTAAAAATGACGGAACCAGACGATTTCACTTACAGAGTTATTTGATTTATCCAGGTTTCACTTATCCAGGCTTGAGAGCTGCAAAATCCAACCTTCGCGTTGACCTTTGATGATGAATTATGTATTCTATATCTCTGTCCCGTAGTTAATTTCTTCTTAAGGAAACAATTACGTCAGAATTTCCGTACAACATTGGTGGAATGAACATAAATATAGTTGAGTTACAGTCGAGTTATTATAGTTTTAATTTTATAGCTTTTATAGTCGAGTATCTCGGAATCTTTCTTGCAAATAACTTTAACTAGATCACAGATATCCGAAAAATATGCGATAGATATAAAGCAACGAATAAGTGAGGTGAAGTATGAAGCGCACTGTAGGTGAACGAAGAACAAGCCGAAGAACAAGAATGAGCTACTGAGGTGTGTGTGATACTAAATGATGTAATTCATGTTGGTTTCTCTTTATTGAATGCTATAGAAAGAGTTATTTATTGGATCATTGTGCCACAGTTATAAGGAATTTTTCCTCTTGTAGCATTCTGAGAAAGCAAAGGCAAACAACCTCACTCCTCATTTTGTTTAATGAACCTCATTCCCTCTCCAGAGCTTTTTGTTGAGGGGATGAGGTTCAGATAGACCTTCGGGCTGAACACTTTACTGATGGAGCATCGTATCGCGTGCTATTCATCGAAGATACGCTAGCTGTATATCGATTGCAACGGAAATTCACAGTTAACTCTGTCCATCTCGTTCAAATCTAATCTAACTCTTCCCTTCAAAATCAGCTGTTTGGCTTGGTGGTTAGCCGCGAACGTACGTTGGTCAGGGTCGCCATGATTTCTCCCTCAGAATCAATGCAAATACGTCCTTCGAGGTCACCTCGTTTACATTTTAAGAGAGTTCCCCTTGCTAGAGGTCACTTTAATCCATTCTTTCCCCAAATGTAATCAGAATAGGGAAGAGGAAGGAAACCGGTTACATTGGTATCAGACGCAAATTTCGTGAATAGAATCACCCTTAAGCGGATTATGCAAAAGCAGAAATCCATATGATGGATAAGGCCAAAATACGTAAGCGAAAGTCTACTGATATTCTGGCCTTGTGAGGTTTTTCATAAACTACGCATGAAATCTATGACATGCCGAACAACACGGTTTCAGTTGAAGACGTGATGAATCAAAAAGTTTGAGATAACCTGTCTGTCTTTGATTTTTTCAACGGAATCCTTCAATTGTCTCTGAAGTTTATCTCTTTCCCCTTATCTACTTGTTTTCGACGACGGAGGTGGATTTCAAAAATAATTTCTGGGTATTTTCAACTGTCATAGAAGTTTGGAATACGTTGTTCCGAACTCGAGAGGTCTACAGTTCTACAATGGGGAAACCATGTCCTTCCCGGACATTAGTTACTGCCTTTTCCCCTCTGAAAACTAATACATGTTTTAAATAACGCTTTTACCCAGTCTCCTTTTCAAGTTTAGGGAAAGTAAAATTGAAAATATTTTACTTGGGTTAACTTGTTGAATTCCTTCGAACAATTTCGATGTTTAGTTAACGGAATGTAAGCGATAGGCGTGTTAGTTGCGTGGTGATAGTTTCATGCGCGACCTTATGGTTTCTTATGTAAGAGTTCTTATGTTTCTCGTAACTCAATGGTGCGTACACGCAGCTTTCTTCTAGGGGAAAGGTTCCCAATCCCTAGTTATCGATAATCTCAGCATTATTTTTTTCCAATGAAAGTATTATTTCAAATGTTAGAGCAAAGTTTATTAAACTAACAGCTTAACTATCAAGTTAACAAATTTAAGTTATGAAAAGTGATGTTGCCATTCATTGTAAAAATTGATTCCATGTGGTCGATAACAAAGGAGTATATACACCTTAGGACCTTATATATATATATAAGGTCCTAAAAGCAATGAAATGTTAAGAAACATTACTTTAATGGAAGATGCATCTTGGAACTACTCGGTTGTATCTTGTGAGACAACATCAGATGTCGAGGTACAAGAATCTTCATTGAGAGATGGCAAAGAGTCTCTTAAACATTTCATAAATTGCGTTGAGATGACAGCATGGTTAACGAAGGAGTATTTATATCAATGGCGTTAATCTATAGTGACGTCGGTTCCTCACTGAGATATCTACCCAACATTGTCTTTCTTTAACCTATGGAATCGAATCGCCTATCCATAGACGGATGCGTTTACTTATGCTTTGATAACCGATTCACAAATTTATTCACGCGATCGTTGCTCGGTACTTAGCATTCACTAGAAATCATGTATTGAAATCTCCGAATTTTGCGAATTAATTGGCGTAAAGATTTCAGTAACCTTTAACTCCGAAATCTGAGTGGTAGGAGAACTTTATTTCTGAAGAATTGATCGATATCAGAAAGTCAAGGAGAGTATCTTAAGAGTGTGGAAGCAAAAATAAAGCTATATATAAATTTTTGAAACAGGTATTGTTTTCTTCGTTTCGATATTAAACAGGTTCAGTATGTGGAAGTCGTTAGTTGAGGAATAATACGAATGTTAAGGACAATTAATGGACGTCGCAAGAAGGATGCGTGATTCCTGGTAGCCATGGTAGCCACGAAGTTATTATGTTAACCGCTACACGAAAATAAATTCTAAGGACAAAATACTCATGAAGGAGAAAGTTTATGAGTACATAATCGCTTGTGATACTGAATTTTATGCTTTTTCTTGTTTTTGCAATATTTTTCTTTAGCATTCTAGTTCTTAACTAAAACTTCGGAAATGATTTTTCGACTGCAAATAAAATTACCACATCAGATTAATGTGAGGTGTTGATTGCGGATAATGAAGTTGTGGGAATATGGTTGCTTCGTGTACTTCCTTTTTATGATAATCAAGGATATGTGTAATTCATTATACTATTCATTAGAATTAAGTCCTCCTTAGATATTTTAAATCGAATTTCCTTTCAATTTGGGGATGAATGGATATGCCTAAGAGGAATCAAAGTTAGAGAGATAGAGAGACTAAGTAGATAACAGATGATATTCAATCGAGAAACTGCTGGAATCATGCTTGCAAAATTATCTTCCTCAACTTGAGAATGGGTTGCTTTGAAATGTGCTCGATGTAAAAATCTTATCATTGCCCCAGAAAAGGGAATTCTTTTTAGTCTACCAAACAGTATCCTTCGCATTATGTACTGGTAAAGTTTCATTGAAACTGTAACTTGCTATCGTTACGCTTGTTTTAGGAATATTAATACATCATTAACCTAATTTATAAACAGTACACATGTATGTATGTACCACATAAAACTCTTCTTTCGTAGATAAATAAGTGGAAATATACCATTATGTAACCTGAACAGCTAGGTACATTTTCCGAGGATAAATTTTTATGTTCCCGGAAGAACAATTATGTAATGAAGCGGAAATTTTCATTTAGAGTTGATGAGGAAACCTCAGGCGTCTTGTCGTAATTCTGTTTAACAATTTAGATAGGAAAAAGCTAATTTTGGAATCGAAATTTTCTGCCGCGAGTGAAGACGCGGTCTTTAGGCAGCCTTGAGGTCGTATTTCGGTTTTTTAAGGTCGTAATTCTTCGGTATTTCTGTCAAAGACGAAACACGAGAATTTTTAACTTTGGCGAAACAGTTACAAGCGATGGATAGAGTATTGCGTTGGATGACTTATTGCTTACACTAATTACCGTCAGAAATTTTTACGGGCGGCCTCCAGGCAGCCTTCGTGTTTGGTGAAAGCGGTTCCGGGTTCGATTTTCTGTGAGGCACTCGATGTCGACCCAGCATCCCGGCGATACTTGGAAGCTACCTGAATTCATAGCTCCATTGAGGTCTAGAAAAGCCAAAAAGGAGACTACGACGTTGAGGGTCGACATGCTGACTACGTTGTTCCAGGCCTTGTCCCTCAACGGGACATAACGGGTTGTGCCATAGATTCAATTTAATTTCAACGCTATTCTTGTGTCGTAGTGGATAGCATTGTGAGCGACTCCGCATGATTTTCGTCACCGAGTTCGTTAAAATTCAATTTATGGGTATCCGAAAATTCATCGCGAAGCTGGGTAATTAGTGGAAAATTTGCCAGGAAATGGAGTGCGACAATTTACACCGCAGGTGAAAGCACAACCCGCTAGACTGTTCAGCTGGATAATCATTTTTATCGTGAGAGAGAGAGCCGTCATCATCCGCATCGCTTTTTTGTTTTAGGTTTATGCTCGTTAATTTAAGTCTGAGATAGGTTAGCAAAATGAGAATATACGCCTAAAGAAAGTAGCTACTCGATTTATTTGAGAAACTATTAGAAAAAAAGGAGCACTCAAAACGGTACATAAGTAAAAATATTGTTGAGAAGTGATAAATTCAGCTAAATATAAACATTTCTTGATGGAAAGACGTCCTTTATCAGATAAAATTTTTAGTTTTCGTGAGGTTTTCTCTTGTCGGTGTCCATTAGTAACATTCAGAGCCTTTTAGTTTTGAAAATGATCGAACATTTGTTGGTGCGTTACATGGTGAACATTCTTTATGATATACAGGACAAAAGCACTTTTTGATGGAAATTTTCATGAGAAAGAAATGTTTTCATGGAAATTTGATACATTAATAATCTAATTACATAATTATATTGATAAAGGAGGTAACGAACTCGTTAAGTCTTATCGTCATTTCGCATAGTTTATTTTGGTCAAGTCAGTTATGTTTAATTACTCAACTGAGATAATATGTTAATTCGAATGCTTTTATTGCTTTACTAAGAGAATTACAGTTATACCCGTGTGGAAATTACTGAAGATGATATAGATAATATGATATAGATCGTATGTTTCAAGGAGATCCTTGGAAAAGTGGTCCTGTGCGTCCGGCGTTCCTACTTTGAGACGTACTATCTAAATAGCACGGGTCTAATGAGGAAATTCGTTTATTTCGAAAAGGATTCAGGTTTAACTACCTGAAGCGAGAATGAATTTCGTTGTCGGAGTCAAAACAGTACTATTGAAGATAACCTTCATATTATGCTTATTTATCTTAACAATCAGAAATCCCAGAAACCGAGTCAAACCCATGATTGTTGAGGTGGAATAAGCGGGGAAAGGTTTCCGGAACTGAAGCTTCGCAAGAAAGGGTTTCTCTTCCCTAAATAGACCCAGAATTTTTAGGAAAGATGATGAAGCCTTAGGCGATGGTATAGGGGAAGAGGGAAAGGAAGTTATGAGGGGGGATTGAAAAGGTGTATCAGGGAGCAGAAGAGGAGGGAGGGAAGGAAGGTGGTGGGGCTGGGGAAATAAGGACTACAAGAAAACGGAAAATGGATGGATGAAGGCTGAAGGTGAATGGAGGAGTGGCAAGAGAGAGATAATGGCAGTATCAGAGTAACAAGAGCAACGGATAACTCAAACTCAGAAGATATTACAAAGTTTAAACGTAATGTTGCAGCCCTACCTTATCAATTTTGTAATACTTTTCGAGTATCTAAATTAACGTCTTTTTTCATAGTCTTGTTTCTTTACTTTCATTTCCAAGGGACCATTTCAATCACATAACGCCTGTAAAATGTAAGAGTAAGAAATATGAAGTACTTTTACGTCTGAATTTGGCGATCATTCGCTGAAACAGTTAGTGGCTTAATTGGAAAAAATAAGTAGACTTGGGTAAAAAATATGTGGTGGAATATGTGCTCCCCCTTTTTTTCAATCTAACTCATGGTCTGCCGCAATTTCTCATCTAAATCAGTTTCAGCCTCTAATACCTCTTGAGTACCAAAGTTAATAATTCATTTTTCATTACGTGTTTCTTAATTGTTTGGTTGTATTGATATAAATAAATTTGACTTAAATATTAAAGACATCCGTGAGCCTTCTTCTCGGGAGGTTCATTTACCCTAAACTTCCCTGCTAGACACCCCTAATTTTATTTCCTGATAACTAACCCCTATCTTTGACTCACCCAACTATTTTTGTCTTCGTCTTCCCCAAACATTTCCTTTGAATTCTACTTCCAATTATTTTCTTCAGCAATCTTTCCCTCTCAGTATTTGGCTTTCATGATCACGTTAAGCCAAAATGTAAAATTAAAATTTACTGGCTTCATATACTTTAATTCCCAGTCATAAATGCATAGGAAGGTAGTGGGGTCCCATTGCATCACTTAAGTTGATAGCCTTGCCAATTGACGCTAATTTTCCTCAAAAATATCAAGAATTTAAGATCTGACTCACTACCAGAAATTAGACTCGTCTCAAGCGGTGAATATGCCAAACATTCATTCCTCGTCAGCTCATCCTTTTGCTATCGATCCTCCTTTATTTAGACAATTTTCATTATTGTTTCTTTTACGGAAACAGGAAACTCCGATTAGATACGCTTCAATAATTAGTAACCAACGCAAACACAGATGAGCACATAAATCCAAAACCTATAATGAAAGAACCCGGTTAGACGAGACTTTTACCTTACTCTTATCCGGCTCCTTAATGTTGGAAAGCCAGCGGTCAAACCATTCCACCACTGTAAGCGACAGATAATCGTCAAATAAATAATAATTAAGTGTTAGATGGAGGGTAAGACTTGCTAGTCTTTTATTATAATGTATACTTAAAATGGGCTTTAACTAGTGTTCTTTTTAGGGCCTGGTAATATATTCGTCTTTTAAGGTTAAAGAGAAGATTATCACAAATCTCATATGTGTATGATGAATTAGCATGCAAATTAACTGTAATATTAACTTTAGCTTCAATAGGCCATTATAATACTGGGTCCTGAAGTAAACATCAATTAAAATCCATTTTAACTGTACATCAAAATTCCGAGCTTTAAACTCATCAAATTAAAGACGTTAACTAACCAATAATAATGGTTTTAACATTCGTCAAACTCCAGTCACTTTTGACATTCACCCTGACTTTCCTTTTAATTTATCTGGGGTTCTTTTGCCAATTGCCAGCACTTTGGATGATATAGGGCAACGGAATGTGTGGGAAAGCGATTTACCTCCGGCAGTTCGCATTAACCGTTAAATTGGTAGTTAATTGCGTAATTATACCAGTTGCCAATTAATCGAAAATTTCCCCTCGACTTCTCATCCATCTCTTCTTCTGCGTATTTCAAAGAGGTGAATCAATCATCACTGCATGCATCATCTGCGCCCTCTAGACTCCCTCTACCCTCATTTCGTATCGCTTTTTTGGGTCGTCGTCGAGATGATTCTTCTAATCTCACGCCTCTGTAATTCCTTATCATTTCTCATCTACACCTCAAAGTTAACCGAAACGACCAAAGTAAGATTGGTGCACTTCCATTCGCGTTTCTTTTCGCGCCATATCAGCTCTTCAAGAACGGTCTCGTTCCGCAATCTTCGATACCATTCATTTAATTTGAGAAGAGATCCAATTTGGATCTGTGGATGGACTGAGGGAGTGGGTCAATTATACTTACTGCCAGAATGATTAGCTGCGTGATAAACGATGGCTCGTTTGCATCATGATAAACACTGCTTTGTTGAGTTTTGCAGATTCTACATCTACCGATCGCTATTCGAAAATATTCTTCTCGAAAACTTGAAATTAAACATTTGCTTATTAATTTTTTACCGGAACTGGGTAAACATTTAAACCTCATCTAGAATCGAACGCAGTACCACCATCCCGTTAGGCTAACATGTTAATTTGGATGTCCTGGATGTAAGAGAAAATTAAAGGCGCATGTTTGTATGTTGTAAATCTGGCCTGTGCAACTAGCAAGGAGAGAAGGTCTGCATGGATATAAAAAAATAATGTCGGTCCACGGATGAGTAATTTCGGGAAAATGAAAGTTATTTCACAATGAAAAAGAATATTTATTTAAATACGAGTGAATAATTAATGTGACACATTACAGTTTTTCAGGACAGGATTTTTAAAATTTTAAGCTCGAATTTGAAAGGTCGATATTCTGAAAATGTCTCTCTAAGCTCCTATGTTGTACCACTACCTTTTATGATAATTCTTCAAAATAATTACTAATTTTTGTAAATAGTTCATATACTGGAAGTAAAATTTCCAAAACTCAGCTTGAGCCGTAGGATGAACCCTAGTGGTTTCCCTGCAGGCATATGTTGACCAGGCCTGCTAGAGATGAAGGTGGAATTCAAAGAGACCTTAAATTATTCCTTAGATAATGGGATGGAGAGGATGAAGATGATAAAAGGAACTGATTTTGTTGATTAATTAGTTGAATAAAAAATTTCTAAGATAAATAGTTTTGGATATAAGGTGAGGTAAATTAACCTATTGCAAACTTTAAGGATACATTTAACCCCATGACTTTTCTTTTGTAACAGTACCAGCAATCAAGATAGCTTAATCAGAAAAAGTTAATCGAATTTTATGCATGCCGAGTCCAAGACTCTAATATTATTAGCTCTGACGATGATTTTTACCATGAAAATTTTAGGAAATAAAGTTATTCATTATAAATTTTTTGTTACCCAGTTACAAGATGTCAATTTTAATGTTGAAATTTAAATTCATTTTCATAGAATTGGTTTACTAGGATCCTTTTGGACCCTCATTGGTTATGAATTTCTTAATAAGCCAAGCCATGAGTATTTTTTGATGTATTTTATAAATTCTCTAACGTACCTTAGAGATACCTTAAAGTAATCTTCAAGCCATGAAATAATGTCAAATTCATATTTTTATAACTTGTTAGCTATGGGTATGTTCTTATTTAGCAAACATATCAATATGGCATTGTATTTAATAAATGTTTTACTGTTGCAGCTGGATCTTCTAAAGCAAACAGAGGAAGGAGACACCAGCAACTATCAGCCAAATGGAGAATTTGATCTAGTTGGTTTTGATGCTATAAAGCATGTTGAGTACTATTCATGCTGCCCAGAGCCTTATCCAGACATCACTTATGTCATCCATCTCAGGAGGAGGCCAATGTTTTATGTGTTCAACCTAATCCTGCCTTGTATCCTCATAAATGGCATTGGTTTGTACTTAGTAGCGTCATCATGTTTCTTGATAAAATTGAAGTATTATGTAATTCAAAGGAAAAAGTTTCCCAGCTGTGGTGTTCCTGAATATTCAAGCTTACTGCTAGAAAATTATCTAAAGATGACCCTTTCCTCATCTCTTGAGATAGATATCAATTCAAAAAACAATTAGGATTCAGGGATTCCATCCCGCTAGTTACCTTGTTTAGCACTTTGGGACTGTCATATTTTCTGGGTTTACTTGCCTTAGTCTTAATGCATGTAATTTCATCATGAAACAAGTCCAGGAGAAAATGTGAAGATAATTTTGTATTAATACAAACCTTAAACTTAAATTTTGAAATTGAGTAATATAATTATAATCTTTTCACCTTTAAATAGTTCCGACTCTTAATACTCTTAGTCATAAAATTGATATCTAATTTCTTATGAACTCCTCGATGTTATTTTTTTGTATTTACAAATTAATAATTTATTTTTATATTATGTGGCTATGACTCAAGTTATTTTAATGTACAGTTTTGATATTTTCCACCAAAACTTTAATGCTGCTAGGATTAATTGCATTGACACTTTTTAATGATTTCAACATCCAACTGACTCTAATATTTTTGGAACTTTCACAGCTTAATAAAGATAATAATGAATTAGGAAACTATTATTCTGATGTTTTGAAAATACTAACTTAATTATTTCCTTTGGTCATGATACAGCTAATTTTAATGGATAAAGTTATTTATTGGAACATTTTCTGCTCCTTACTTTGTAAATGCAATTTACTGCGTTGCAAAGTTTTTTTGTGGAAATGTAAAATTTGGATGAATTTTTTGGAAGTTCTGTTATAATTAATTCACCTCTGAGATCACTTATGCCAGAAATATGCCCACACCAGATTGATTAAGTTAGATGAAAACATCCTACACTTAAATCATGCGTATGATAATTTTGAAAAATAGTATATTCTTTTTCAAGCTAGATTAAGCGAGAGGATTGGATTTCAGATTGAAGCATCTATTCTTGATGAGCATTTCAGAATTTTTGCTGATACAAGGAATCCTTTATCTGCAGCTCTCTTGGTGTTTTATGTGCCATCTGAATCTGGAGAGAAGGTCACCTTGGGAATCAGTGCTTTGTTGTCCATGACAGTCTTCCTGATGACAATCAGGGAAACGTTACCTCCTACTGAGAAAACTCCTCTTATCAGTGAGTCTAATAAGTTACTTTTTTATTTCTCATTCATGTGAATTGCAAAAATTACATATAAGCTACAGCATAGCATGAAACATTGGATTGTGCATTGAATTTTAGTGAAATCAGAGTGTTAGAATAGAAAAAATTGTAAATTAATAAGAATTTATTAGCTGATGGAGAAAGCCAGAGTTGGGGATATATTCTTATCCTTTTACGGAAGATACAGCTAACCAAAAATAATTTATTCATTTTATTTTATAGCTCAACTTCCACTATACCTTGACTTGAAATGATTTGTATTGAACAAAAGCTCATGTAGCAAGAGTCCATAAAGTAATGAATATTCTTACATAAACATTGTAGATTAGTGAAAGATACCATATTTATGATGAAACCATATATCAGCCTTTAACATGCGCTATAATTTGAAGAAGAAATTTTGATTTAAAACATTAAAAGAAATGGAGCTTGGAACATTTTTAGATAAGTCAATGAGCAAATTTATTACATATATTATAGAATTTATAAAGCTATTAATACTTAGGTAAAATTTAAAATACAGAAATAAAATATGAAAAGATAGGTAAAATTAATACATCCCAATTTACTCAATTAATTTTGAATAAAATTTTAATATACCCTTATAACATCCCGGTAGAGTTTCAGCCATGAATTTTAGGAAAAAAGTCTGTGTTATATGCCAATAAATAATTTATGTTCGAATATAAAAATTTTTTAAAACTCTTTCTAAGAATAAAACATTGGCATTAGGGACTTCTGCCGTAGCTTCATTGAGCCTGTAGATCTGATAAGCCATGTCTAAATGAAAACACTAGATTTTTGGGTGAATTATAGTGGAAATCTTAATAGTTAATTCTTTTATTTAAAAAGGAATAATTAAGTGAAATAATGCTTAAACAGTCCGTTTCACTGAAAAGTCTAAGCAAGTACTTAAAAGAAAAAGTAAATATAATTTTTACTGAGGAACTGAAGCAGGGTCGTCCACGAATATAAGAATTTTATGGGTCATTATATTCATATTGTTCCACTTCCAGCTGTATCAAATACCAACCTTCCTGTACTGGTATAGTGCCTTCTCTGGGTGACTTTAGTTTAGTCTGGAAGAGGTTCAAGGCTCCATATGAAATTGATGTAATAAATTTGATTTTTTTTCCTTTAATGAATGAACTGGATAATCCATCTCCATTCTAATCCAATAATTCACTTCATTTGCAAGGAGGAAAAGGGTGGACAATTTTCAGTAAGATATTGATCAGTATCTTGAAACATGAAGCTAAACCTGAAATTTTGTTTCATAAAGCAGGAGTTTCTAAAGTGAAGCTTATCTGTCCTAAATACCTACATATAAGTAAATTGATGTCATAATGATATGTAGGAACTGACCATGCCAATCTTAGTGAGAGAATAAATTGTGATATAGCTTTCTATCATGGAGTCCTTGGGTTTGACTCTACTAACCAAGCCTTCCTGGCTAGGGCATAGATGGCTGTGGTCATCGATTGTGTCTGTGATTGTTCAGATCATAAAAATTAATATAATTGGGGGCTACAGTTTCTATTAACTATTTGGTTTCAAAGGCATTTTGCACCTAACTACTCCCAAGTAGATTAAATAGTCTACCCCACAAAAAATTCCATATTTGATGCTTAATTGGATAATAAAATAATAGTATTATTAGTTAAATATCAAATGAGTGAAAATATCTATATAAATACTTCTTTATGGGAAAGATGCAGCAGACAAAAATTTAGACCTCATTCAAGTAGACCAGTAAAATATCACAGATAAAGCTGAAACAAGCTATCCCCTAGGGGTAATGCAGAAGCCCCAACAAGGTTTTCATTTAAAATTTGACAAAATACATTCTTATCAAGGAAGCATTAAATAAAAAATGCTGTTATGGAGGAGGTGGAAATAACTTTGTCCAAGTTCCACCTCTAGCTTTATGGACTTTCATACAGTATTTGCTAATAATAATTTTTTGATCATCAATTAATATTGTTATGCTTTAATGATGCATTAAAAATTAAATAATTATTACATACTAAAATAGATAAAGTATGACCTTTGGGTAATTCAGTTACCTTGATATCTGAAGGGTTAAAGAAATAATAATAATCAAAAGCGTCTGTCACTGTAAATTTACATATGAACAGAACTGAGATAATACAAAATCGCATAAAATTTTGTATTTATCCTATGTACCATGTAGTTGTTTTACTTTTACTTATTCATTCGCTGGGATGGTACTTCAAGATAAAGAAGAAAAGTTACTACGATTCCATTCAGTAACAACAGCTTAGGAAGGAATCATATCCTCTGTGTTATTCCCCTTTTGGTGAAAATATCTTTATACCCTCATCTGAAATTCTATGATTAGATGAATAAAATTACAAATCACAGTTTAAAGTTGAAGATTTTAAATTGAAGAGTGTTGTTATAGCAAACTATCGCATATGCATCTCTCACATGCATCACCTAAACCAGAAAATGTTCATTGTTTCTGTGAAGTGACATTGTGATTAGAGAATAGCATTGAAGTGAGGAATACTAGTATTTTATTTAATTACGCTATTTAATGCAATGGTGGTTTTGTAATTATTCATATGATGCCTTATTTAATTCTTTGGTAAATATATTTGCAGGTATGTACTATGGAGTGAGCATATGCTTGGTGTCTTTTGCATCTGGACTTTCTGTTGTCACTCTAAATGTCTACCACAGAGGTGTTAGAGGGACAGGAGTTCCTCGGATTATTAAGACACTTGTGTTGGGTCATCTAGCCAGGCTTGTATTCCTGCACTTTGAGAACAGATCAAGCAGGACAGCAGGAGGTTCATTTAATTCAAATGACTCAGTCAAATCTAAGATTCCAGTGAGTTACTTGTGATATCAATTATTCCATTTGGCTATGTTATTCAATGTGTTTTACTTGTACTGAAATTTTTACATTTTTGCTTTATAATATGCATGAGTTATTATCCTTAATATTGTTATTTTTAAAGAATCTTCCACCAATCAATATTTTCAATTTTAACATTTGTTAGGAAATATTCAATAAAATATAGGTAGCATCAAAAATATCACCTGACCATGAATTTAAAGAAAGAATACAAATGTTATTATTATTTCATGAAAATCTTGTAAGTTAAATTCTTCCATAAGATTGTAAATTATGAAACTTTTTGAATGATTTAAAAAAATGTTTTTATTAATTTTAAAATTTGATTTATTACAAGTATCAATATGTTACCTTTGTAAATGACTTAAAGAAGGAAATTATATGCAGTGGTACCTCACAATGTGATACTAATCATTTGCTGAGTAAAATTGAAAGACTTTCAAATAGTGAGACTCAAATTTCAAGATACTATTTTCCATGTAAGTCCTCAAAAAATAGATAAATTTTTGTCAGGAAAATCTATCCATCAGGGAAATGTAATCAAATAATTCTTCTAGTCAGTTATCTGTTATTCTTTTATGATACATTGTTGTGATACATGTTTAAAAAATGTTTCTCAAAACACCAACTCAGTCCAATAAAACTGCAAGAAAAATAACAAATTGGAAATGAAATGGTACAATGCCTCACACACACATATTCAATTTTTGCCCAAAATTTTCCATAGGAGAGACAAAAAAAGAACCTCCCATTTAAACAGCCATGGAATTTTCGTCCTTGAAAATTGTGTTATTCCTTCAACCTTAACTCACTTGAATAACTGAATAACTTTATGGGCTATTCATTTGTTGATTTTGTCTCAGAGACCCTCACTTGAGTAATAAATTTATCTTCATGATCCCCATACAATGGCACCCGATGTTACAAGTTTAAAGAAACTGCTCTGCTGTTAAAAATAGGAAAACATTTGACTGTCCCTTCAACTCTTTATATCCATATCTCTATCCTTTTTTTTGGATGAGAAGGAGAAAAAGTAGTTAATGTAAATTAGAAAAGAAAAATTTGATTCATCATATTGCTGTGATTTTACCATAAATTATTTATTCTCACAAAAATAACTAAATAAACAAACTATGAAATGAAATATATAATCCGAAAATTATTTAATTGCATAGTATTTTTCTCACTTTCTTCTTAAAGATGAACAAAAACCCCATCTTATTCAGAAAAATATAAGTTCTTTAACCAAGAAAATTATGAAGTAAAATTTTTTGGGGTGAAATGCTTATTTGGAACCATTTAAACACAATGTTCTATTCTCATGATTACCCTTTTAAAGAGTGAAACTGATTTTTTTTACTTGTCTTCATCTTTTATATAAAGAGTATTAAATGTTTAGCTACCCATTATGTAAGTAATTTACATACATTTTTATGATGCGTTGTTGCCAAGTTGACCTTAATTATTATTGATAATCCACGATTATTTATAGCCACAGCAATAAATTAATTAACTTATTGTAGTGATGGTTGGTAGCTAATTTTTAGCTGCAATCCATTCAGAGGAAAGGACAATGAAAATGTACGAACGTTAAAGGGTTAAAAAAGTTTTATCTGATATTATTGTTTGCAATTTCAAAAGACGATTTTTATATCTATTGCAAATGATTAGTTTCATCAGCAATCAGATTTTAGACTTATAATTTGTAAATAAAAGAACTTTAACATCTTTTACCTGGGGAGACATTTGAATTGTTGAAATAAATCTATGTGCATTGCAAACTGAATGCAAAAAGTGAAATATTTATCTGATTTTTGAGCACCACTGAATGTACAAGGAAAGAGGTACCATAACAAATGTATTTTGATGTTTCATTAAATCAGTACTACTATTTCCTTGTATGTTATACTTTTTTGCTGAAGGATATTAATCAACGAACTGGTGTCCGTTTGGACTCCCAACGCTGTGAGAAATGGGTCAACTCTGATGATCTTAGGATAATTGGCTGTTCTTCCAGTAGTCAGGACTACATTGAACCACAGCAAAGATCCCCTCGTTTTCTTCCTAGAAGGAATCTTCATCAGGGAGACTCTAGCTCAGGTCGGTCAAACGTCATGAAGACATTGGGTGAGATTTTTATATATCTTGATATAACATATTATTTTGTCTTTCCCAAGAAAATACTAATGTTGTGAATATTTCACCAAAAAATTAATCAAAAAGAGATTCTTTTTATATCAAAAGGTAGAATTAGCTATTGCCTTTATAGTGTGTTCAACATTATTGCATCATCTGCATCCACTAGACTGATACCATTCCGCACCTCATTTTTCAACCCATCCATGAAAAAGGCATTTCTTAATTTATTCCTTATTTATTCTTTATTTATTTCTATTTTACATGTAATATAATTTTATTTATTTAATATGTAACAAAATTTTTAATTTTACATGATATATAATGCCTTTTATTTGATTTCTTGGCCATTTCTTCAACCTTGGTCTGAATTAACCGAAGAAAATGGGTAGGGAAACATGGAAGGAGGCTACTTTTAATCTTATAATTATTTGAAGTTTCAATTCCAGCTTTCTTTTAAATCCTTGCTTCATTACTGTTGTCTGCATAATTTATTGTATTTGTGATCCAATTATATTTATCGCTTTAATTTCTGCTAACTTCATCAAAGCATAATTAAATCCCACCACACCTAGCCTCTTCTTAACTACCTCCTAAGTTATTAGCAAATGATTCTAATGTATTTCTTCAGTTTCTGTTCATTTTTAGGCCAATCTTATAAGATACAATAACTAGGGAATACAAGCTCATGAGGAATCAATGGCTTGAGGATGGTTAAGCTCATAAGGAATCGATTTTTTACCATTAACTTGAGAACACTGTTAATTTTTATGATATGTTGTGGAACTTTCAGCTAGTTTCTATATAATTTTATCATTAGGTTTTCAGCCTCCTTGGATCTCCTATGTATCACTGAATCCAATTTCTTTTTTTCCCATTCCGTGTTCTTCATTGAATGTTTCCTTCTCTTTTCCAGAAACTATTTTATCTATGTTATTCTTTTTAACTTTAATATAACTTCCTTTATCATATAATTCAGTAGTTATTCAAACCTCAAAAAAGCCTGTTTTTCTACTACTTTTTGTTTATTTCCATCAATAATCTATCCTATCTCACTCTCAGCTGCAAGAAGTCTACATTTCTAGTTGTATCTCTCCAGCGCATTCCTTCTTTCTTCCTACTGATCCATCTTTCATATTTTTATATTCTCTGCTGCAATGTCTGATAATATTTCATTAGAGATTGAAATGATACTTTTGCTGTGTGCAAAATTTTTAGGTAGTTTTTCAACTATTCCTCGATCTCTTTTGGTCAAACACAATGCTTTTCATAAAATTCTAATATCTGTCTGCTATAAAAGTATTCAGTGATTTAATGTTACAGCAAATTGTTATTACAATTAGACCAACCTTTCTACAGTGATTTCAGTATAGGAAAGAATTATAAGGTAATCCTTGAAAAGTTGATCAATGTCTCTCAAGTCTTTGTTGCCACATGTAATGTACTACTTTCCTCAGTTCATTGATAACAACCCTCAGGGGTAAAAATGTCATTGTAAAGGGTTGAATCGAGCTTTGGAGTTGATTGAAAAATATAAATTAAAATTTACAAATACTGTTCTTAGAAAAAAAAGCAGTACATTGCACACTATGACACAGAATTTAGAATGGATTTCTCATAGAACTCATGGGAGAGATACTAATCATTTGCTGAGTAAAATTGAAAGACTTTCAAATAGTGAGACTCAAATTTCAAGATACTATTTTCCATGTAAGTCCTCAAAAAATAGNTTGGAGTTGATTGAAAAATATAAATTAAAATTTACAAATACTGTTCTTAGAAAAAAAAGCAGTACATTGCACACTATGACACAGAATTTAGAATGGATTTCTCATAGAACTCATGGGAGATAATAAATTTCTCCAATTTTATGGATAAGTCACTTTAATCTACTCATTTCTGATTGGTTATCCTCTATACCCTAAAAAATCCTTTTTCTTGTTATTTCCCCTCAGGCACAAAGATAAATTTAACAGACCTTAGTTGAACTACAGGTTAAGGGTTGTTTGCATATGTACAATAAGATCCACACAAAGAAACAATAGAAATACTCTTTAGCAGCTATTCTCATTTTTGATGCATTCTCATTGCTGGATACTTTCAGGGCAGAAATCATTGGATCGTTATGTGAGATTATTGATTTAATATCAGACAACTGGCTCACCTGAGTGAATTCATAAAATTTTCTCCATCATCTGTATTCTATGAGATTCTGTTATGTGGTTACAGCTACCTTTTAATTTTTCCATCAAATGGTAATAATCTGAATAAATATAATCTTTTCAATTCTTAGCAAAAACATATGATCCTCCTAATTTTTATTTTGACTTATTCTTGGATGATATATATATATATATATATAGATGAATCCAGTCAGTAGGTGCTTCTTCCTTATAGAAGACAATATTTGCTAGATATTTTTATCTACTTCATTGTCATTATGTCACAGCTGTGTTGGGTGTCCCATTTCCAGCCAAATGTTTCATTTCCTCATAATCACTACTCATAACACCAACCATTAATTGCCCACCATAATCTAACTTTGGTCTTCATCTACTATTCCCCCCTTCCAGCATCCCTTCCAATATTGTCGTCAGCAGACTAACTTACTCAAATGTATCTCAGGCTATGTTTTATATTGTTCAATAGTAAATCATTTATGCAATTCCTGTGATTTTTCTCCTGATATCTACTCCTTTGTGGATGTTATAGCAGCATTTAATCAAAAGTGCAATTTTAGTTTATTGATAACATCAGAAGCTTGAGAAAATAATGGCTCAGTTCAAGAAAAAGCTTAGCTTTCATCCTCCTTTTTGTATCACAATTACAGTTCCTTTCAAAATTCCTTTAAACTACATAGATCAGAATAAGTATCCTTGAGATGAATTTTTAAGAGAAAATAAGCTACGAAAAATTATTTCAAGGATTATATTTTAAACTTTTACATATTGCTAATATGCATTTGCAATGATGGAAACGTGGAGTTTTTTTATTGTAAACTCCACAGTTTACTGTCTATCATAATGGGCTCATCATGAAAGAGTTCTTTACTGAAATGATTGAATGATAAACCAGTATTTCTTTGCCTAAAATACCTGTGAGAGTTGAAGGCCCCTAAGTTACAAAATACAATATAATGTATGCATAAAATACTTGGAAATGTTTGTTAATACTAATTTTTTAACATATGCATTGCATGAAAACAAAGTAAATGCATTATTTAATAAGTAAATGTTTCTGTATTGAGGGGAGTTATTTTGGACCTGAACAACATCCACCTTCTTGCTATAACTGCATTTTAGTCCTGAAATGCTGAGGTCCTACTTTGTGACCTGCTTAGAGCTTAGATATTTTTGGCTCTGATATAGATTAGATGTATAAAGAATCTTCAGTGACTTAAATTTACATTTAATAAAGTCAAGATAACTGTTATTACTATAATCAGTCTCTTTTAATTTAATCTTACAGAAAATATTGAACCACAGTTCCTGAGGGTTCTCCATCGTGTTAATGTGTCATTGGAGAAAAATGAGGCAAGGATAGGAGAACAAGAAAGCCGTGAGAATGCTGAAGTTGAATGGAAACAGGTGGCACTTGTTTGTGACCGCTTCCTTTTGGCTGCATTTATGCTCACCACGGCCATTGCTACTGGGGTGATCTTGTGTTCATCACCATATGGTCCTTAATTACAATCTTCTTCCAGAAAATCATCCAGAGACCAGCTTACTGAATGGCTAAGATTCCTCCTGAGCTGGCAAGCCTAAATCTAGAACTTCTTTGCCTCTCAAAAGAATATGGAACTTGAGTGGTGTATAAATTCAGGTATCAAAGATCCTACTTTCTGAAAGGGAATCTGTGGAATGGTCAGGGCCTGTATCTTGTTGTATAACTTTGATCAAAGTCTTTATTTCCCAATTCAGAGCATTCGACCTTACCCTGACATTTCATACTGGGTATCCAAGTGCCATATTTTTATGCATGTACTGTGGAAATATCTTCAAGGCAATTGTTGAAGTTGATAATGTGTAAGAAAATATTATTCCAAAAATATATCACTACCATGGACAATATATAGTAAGTGTAGTGTCATAATCCATACATATTTTTCAAGATGATAATAATAAAGATAAATTAACATGATGTTTTGAAAGGTTTTTTAACAGGTAAGTTAAAAGTTTCAAAGTGTTACAAAGAATTGGTGCAAGTGTAAGATCTGAGTCCAAGTCTGTTAATTTGATATGCCTATCCTCATAGCATACAACAAGCTCATTAAATAGGTTCATGGGTAGATTATCCAAGAATTATTGTGTAAGATAAATCATTTCCCAGAAATTAAACCCTGTATTGGTTTCTTAATTTTTTTCCCAGTCTTGATTATTGAACACAAAACATTTTCTCTTGATCTTCATTTCCTTCACTTTTTTGTCATTTGTTGGTTAGCAAAAAGTTATAATACTTCTCCTGTAGTTTCTGCTACAACATTTATGTATAAATTAAGAAAAAATGACATGAATAGAATCCGAAAATTGGTTTATTAGATGATTTTGAATCTCATATCAATTAATGAAATTAAATAAATTAAATTTTTGTGGCTGCAATCACTGTTTACAATCCATATGTGTTGCTTATAAAATATTTGATTACATTATAGGAGAATACTAATGCTAAGCAACCCTAGAATCTGAAATAACGCGCCTGTAAAGAGAAATATATTGAATAAAAGATTTATTCTGCCAAAGAATGACATAGATGGATTCTTAAATTATAAATATATGTATGCTTTATATTGTCTTTTGAATAAGAAACTAATTGTTTAATGTAAATGGATGGTATTGCTTAACTCTTTGTTGCATTGTTCACTACAGTTGTTTGGAAGATTTTGTTCTTAGCATGAAAATCCAAGTTACTATATTTTTTGTACATACTTGAATTTTGTAGTTATGAAATATTTTCACTGTTATACATTTAAATTAAGGTGAAGGCACAAATTGTCTTCAATGTTACTTTGACATTGTTGGTTAATATTTGTTGTATTTATTAAATTACCACTACATCTTTAGTTAATTTCATTTTCCCATGTGTTACCAAAGGAAGATCGATCGAATTCTACAAATTTGTTGGTCCTGTATGATTGAATATAATTTAAATAAATACTTACTTCAACACTTTATGATTGCAGAATCTTATCAAAATGAATTTAGGTGGCCATTGGAAAAATCGGGAATACTTGGTGTTTTTAAGATTAGAAAAAATGATTTCATGCTGAATGTTTGATTAGGTATTATCAACATTAAAATTTTCATATAAAACCTATATTCTTTTTTATAAAAAGAAGAAATATGAAGTCACAGAGTTAATTTTATTTTCTATTTGTGTTAGGAAACAACAAATTTCATGATATTTGTCATTCAACATGGATTTACAAACATAGCAAGTATGTGTACAGCTGTTATTTAATTTCCCTCTAGTAAAAGGGTGGTAGATAAATATTGTTACACCAAGAAGATTTTTTCATGTCTCAAGTGTAGTCAATCTTATGAATTTGTTTATTAATTCTAATGATTCACAATGACTGCAAAGAGTACTTAAGTTAAGCTTCCAGCTTGTTTTTATTCTTGCAGATTGTGAATGTATTTACTAACTCTCTAAAATTGTTCTTATTTTCCTTTGGTTGTTGCTACAAGTGTTTTGCCCAAAGAAACGAACTGTGGCAAGTGAATTCTAATTTTATACATTCTCGTTATTAATCTAGAACTCAACATGGGATGCCAGATTTGTAACATCAGGTCATGTCAATTTTAAACTTAGTGTCCATAGCTAATGTTTTAGTCCCATACAATCAGCAAAGGTAATACAAACTATGATAGACTCATTCTATTCTACAAAACTAAATTAATTTTGTGTAAAATTTTTAATTACCGAGGAATTAGCTGAACTTGCAAACAGTAATCTAGCATGGATATGAGCTTCACATATTATTGGCTAAATTTTCACCATAACTTTCAATGAGTTATATTGTATTGCATTATATTATATTGGATTGATTGATTTCTTTAATAATAAGGGAGGAATATAGAATGATTCCTTTAATAAAGCAAGGAAGTTTCAGAACATTTTGAAATAAAACTCTAGGGTAAAACAAGAAAAATTTAATTATCAACAATGCAAAAAATAGGCTTTATCAGCTGCTAAAATTAATTCTAATTTGCATATTCATAAAAATTTGTCAATTCTTCATTTGTCACACAATTATAAAACCATCACCAATGATCATTTTCAATGAGAGTCATTCACTCAATTACAGGTGTGATCTTCTTTCAATCCCTTTAGTATAAATAATAGGATTTTATTTTTAAATATCTATATAAAT
This sequence comes from Ladona fulva, assembly GCA_000376725.2. Classification (NCBI taxonomy): domain Eukaryota; kingdom Metazoa; phylum Arthropoda; class Insecta; order Odonata; family Libellulidae; genus Ladona; species Ladona fulva. Next base: position 595,480 of record KZ308407.1, on the reverse strand, counting down.
ACTTCTTTATGGGAAAGATGCAGCAGACAAAAATTTAGACCTCATTCAAGTAGACCAGTAAAATATCACAGATAAAGCTAGTAAATTATTGGTCCATAAAAATGGCTCTCGAAGAAATGAATACATAATTTGTTTTACTAATGTAAAATTCAATGCAAGAGAAAATATCCAAAATTATTTATCAGTGGAATGTATATTATCAGGAATCAATAGCCTCAACTTGCTGGTTTATTTCCATATCCATTTGAGGACAGACATATATTTACTTTCATTCCCAACTGCACAACATGAGGTCAATTTCTGAACATTTGAAGTCCATTTTTGTAAACCTTGATAAATTCGTTTCACAATGAAAATCCTCTTCACCTGGTTGGTCCCTGATACCATGGCAAGGATTTTGGAAGGCACCATTAATTGGATTCATAATTACCCTTTATAAATGAACCTGAAAGAAGGGGATACATTTCAAAACAATCTATTCATAGTTTACTTCTTAAGAAAATAATAGTCGAAATTACAGTAAACATACATACCATCTAAATTAAAGTCAGTAGTAATCGGGAACTGGAGCACAGGCAATTTTTACAAAATCTTCGTACTTAACGAGCCCATTAGGAGATACATTCGCTTCGCGAAAAATCTGGTCCACTGAAACATAATAGATATTATTTGACATTGTCTTCAGCATCAGTCATACTAAACTGACTCACTTCTAAGCGATGCAGACCTTCTTTGGGAGAAAGTTTTTCTCCCCACTTTAGGAGAATATGTCGAAGTTGTTTGGCTGGTATAGTTCCTTTACGTTCAGGGTCTCCTGCTCGAAAAGCTTCTATAACTTCTTTTGGAAGGTCTTCCACAGTACTATGAATGTGCATCACATCCAGAAAATCCGCAAAAGACATCTTTCCGCCTGCATAGAATTAATACAAGTTAATAAGTATTGCGAAGACAATATATAAGTAAATCATCTTTTGGAACTGCCAAGTACCTTTGTCTTTCAAATACTTTTTCAGCTCAGCGATGGTAGGGCTCATCCCTAGCGATCTCATTATGACCGTAAGCTCTTCTAAAGAACGTATCTGTCCACTCCGAGAAAATAAATAGAAACACTCACGAAATTCTGCCAAAAAGAAAAAATAAAGTATTATCCTAATATTTTGATGAACGAAGGTATTGAAAATATACTCTAATATCTAGACATTTCCTTATCTTCTCAATCCACTTACCATCGATATCCTGCTCTCTGAAATAACGCGCCTGTAAAGAGAAATATATTGAATAAAAGATTTATTCTGCCAAAGAATGACATAGATGGATTCTTAAATTATAAATATATGTTCAAATCTAGCCCCAATCTTCATAATTACCATCGCGAAAGAATTCAACACCTGACACGACTACTACCAAAACACAAGCAGCCTACATGCAAGAGATAGCAGAAATATATCCAACAAATGAAGAAATTACGAATTAAATGGAATCATAATGAATAAATAGAACGTAATCATATTTCATTTCCTATCTTTCAATATTTTTATTTAAACATACTTTAAATAAAAACCTAAAAATAATAAAAAACAAATGAGGATTGTTATTCAAGCAGACGTCAGAATAACATAGCGATTCAATTTAGTACTAGAATCGGTAGCAAAGGTGGGTTAAAGTGCAGCGTTAGTGCATTGACTCTAGAATTACTTGTGCTTCTTCCAGTGTGTGTGTTTAAACATGTAGGCGAAGGCATTATTAAGGATCTGGGAAGTTAATACATTGAGTGACTATTGGATTACATGCGACTTTTAAGAAAGCACCACGCGAGAAAGAAAGGATCTCAGTAAAGGTAGGTATTTAATAATTCTTCTTGATAATATGCGTTTATGGTTCATTTAAAGCATGATATGCATGTATGTTTCTTGGTGATTGATCTTAACAAGTATAAGCAGAGAATGAAAGTGCGTTTTATTTTGAAATTTATATTTATTGTATGTTTTCGTGTACGTCCGAAATCTGTACAGGGATTGTTTCTATGCGAAGATTTCTAACAATCAGTTATTTATCACGCAAATGAATTCTTTTCTAAAACATTTGATGATATGATTTTATTAGTTGTTAATGTAAGTTCTGTGATAACTTTTAAACATAGAGGCTGCTAATATCTAAATATTTTAATTTATAATTTCCTCCATATTTGCGTGTTAAATTTGAATGAGGAGGATTTTTTTCTTCGTTGCTAGCTTTTCAAAAGCAATTTAGGTCGCAGTGATTGTAATGGCGTCATTTAAACAGTGTAACGAATGTTGCCTTTGTTTGCTGATTGTATTTAATATTATTTAATTTTTATGTATTAGTTCAATTGATACTCTATTTGCTGATGAATGTATTATGTTATATCTTGAAAATTTTAAACTGAGGCTTAACTGCGTAAGCAATGGAGAGTGGTTTTTCAAATTTTCTTAGATTTTTTTCTTTTTTGGAGTAATTCTTTGATCCTAAAACTTACATAATCTAAGTTGAACATAGCACAACGTTAAGGCAAAATATTATCTTATCATTTCGCGAACCCAGCCTTAACGTCCTGTAAACAGGGCTCGCTACAAAAATTAATGACGAAGAATTTTCTTTGATTTTTCGTTCTCCGTGCTACTTGTATCGTGTTAGATCGATTTCTTATCTACTTCTCAACATTTTTTGCTCGACATATTCTGTGCAGTCGAACTATTGGTCTTAAGCTCCTGGTACTTCCTGTATTTGCTGGAAAACTAAACCATTAAATATCAAAAATTACGTAATGAAAAATACTGGACTCTTTAATTACCGGAATTTAACAAATCAAAGGAAATATATTAGAGCGCTAGAGTCAGGAATACATCTGGAAATTACTGTTTTTTTTCTGAATCTTGAATCGATACATGTTTCGAAGCATACGAACGAACTGAAAGAAACATTTCGGTATACTTGAATAGTTTTCTTGATCATCAAACGTATATTTAAGCAAGTATACGCATTACAGTACACGATATAAAGAGAACAACGGTACCAGGCATTCAGCTTTTTTATTCGGAGTGCCATAGATATTGTCCTCAAGAGCGTATACTATTGAAATTTTAATTGATTTCAGTGTATAATAGAAGCTTCATTTCATTGTAAATAATTCTTGGCGCTATAATTATCTTCTTGACCGGACTTTAAGACAATCTTTTCATGGCGAGAACTTCGAACTTGAGTACCACGGTTAAACCGTGAATTATTATAACTATGCTTTAAATTACTCAGTGTGTTCATTATTAATTAAATGCGTACATGAGTATTCTTCCTGTAATTTTATTTTTACGTTTCGATTTTGGAGCAATGGTGCGGCTTAAACATAGCCTTTCAGCTTGCGCTATTCAAAAATACATACTTATGTAATAGTGTTGGAAATAAGGTTGGAAATTCGATGTTGCTAGATAAACTTTACAATAATTTTCCCTTAATTTTTATTATTCATAAAAGTTAAGTTGAATTTAGTTTATCTATTAATTTAACTTTCCTTTACAGCAGTGTCAGTCTAGCGTGAGATTAGTCTCCTGTAACGTTCGACGACTTTTTTCTGCTATTATTCTTTCGTCTGCTTTGTATAATTTCATTCTTTCGTTTTCTTCTTCTGTAAATATAACATCGCTGGATGCTCGACATTTTTGTGGTCTATTCGCGAAAGAACTGGACGCTCAGTGTGATGAAACGCCGAAGCCACCGCTTCACATTTTTGCTTGTGGTGGTCGTGGCGGTGTCCGCTCTTACATTTTTCGAAAAGGCAGTCTAAAATAGGATAGATTTATTTCATTTGTAGTAAATGAAACTCCCGGTACTTCAGAGTACATGTTCAGGGGATGCCATAGTTCTGTGCTTTCCAGCCTTTTTCTCCTCCAAGCTAGCTTTACGTATTAACTCAAACGCTTGTTTATTTCTGTCATAGTTCAAATTTAGGAGAAATAGAGTACAAAAAGAAGAATGGAAAATTTAAATATCGTTGGAACGGAATCGTTGAACGATAAATTGTATCTAAGGGATCATAAACGTATGCGTTTGGTGCTATTGGATGTGAACTTATTAACTACGGCACACTGGGAAGGGACTGCCTAATTTATTATTACTAATAGAACAGCTATTACCTGATGTATCTTACTTTACTTCAAGATGGTATAGAACAAAAGTATATAGAGAGTAAAGATGGTAAAGAAGCTCTTGTTGAATCTGATTTTCTGCTTCTGAATTTTTAGATTTTCTGGTTTTTGCTAATCTTAAGACAGCCAATTGTCGTACTATAAATTCATATTCCTAAAGTATTCAAGATTGTAATTAATTTCTTCTTTATCTATGGAGTTTTCGTAGCATCAGTTTTTTTCCATTTTACATCTGTAACCTGAATCCTGATGTTAGGTTCTGCCAGATAAGGGTCGCAGGCTTTATATTTCTTTAAAACCCACGCACGACTTTATCTCAGACAGAAATTTGGCCCAAGTACTGACTATCTGCAATGCACATACTCCTCGGGCCTTCAAACTAGCAAATAAATTCCGGGATTGTCGTTGAGTTATCCCCGAAGCGGTCGAGGGATAGCGGTCCGAGGTTACCTCTTCTTTCAAAACCAAAAAATCCAAAGATAGCAGAAAAAGTAACTTAATAAAACCTATGCAAATAACGCTTAGGTTATCAACCCTGAAGATTGCCTCCGGCTGAGAACCTCCGGAGAACTCACCCGGCTGAGAACCCTTTGAGGTTATGTATTAAAATACATTGCTCGTACGATCCGTGTCTAGTGTTCAACTCTTTGCTTCACTGTCCTAGCAGGGTTGTTTTTAAGATGACATTTCTAGGCTTGTTGAGCCATTTACATTGTGCGGCCAGGATGACATTTACTCGTATATACTGGAATGCAGGATCACTAACAATGTTTCTGTAAAAGACCATTTCACTGAGAACCAAGAAGGAAAGTTTTATGTTTCGGATTTTTCTCCCGAATTGCTGATTTGTCATCAAAAATTCTCAAATTAAGGCGGCTTCAGCTTCTGAAAATCACTCAAGGCCACATAAATCGTTTTACCCTTAGAAGCAACCACATTTGCTCTACCCATTCATCTCTGCTATCTTCNATCATTTACATGTTACCTATAGACGTTGTTGCGTTGCGTCTGTCATATTTGTGGGTGAAAGTTTGAGAAGAACTTTGCGATGGAATTCGTTTCATTAATGATATACTGGCCATGATTGTCAACATTTTCTACGTCTTATTACACGTAATAAATGATAATCAGTAATTGTTAAATGTCGAAAATAATAGTAAATACTTCCACAGAAATAATGAAACAAATATTAAATTGACAGAAATAGGCCTACGTTATTCCGCACTGGTAAAAACCCGAATTTGTATTCTCATTTGTGTTACAGTGAATGACTTCTCAAATTTACTACTCAGGCAATGTTGATTTTACCGTGACCTTCCTGTTGTTGATGGTTTTCTTTTTTATTTCTCAGCAACGAATTTCAAAATGGATTTGTGTTAACGGACACATTTAAACAATATTATACCCTTTCTGTTTTCTAATTCACAGAACGTAATGTATGCCGAGGGAAGCCTAATTACGCCTTATTATAAAGTATCAGCATATCTTAATTTCCATCAACTGCTATCCAAGAGGTTTTTTATAAATCAAGGTAATCCGTGCTTTGTTGTTTGCAATGGGGATTAGCATACAGGCAATACAACGGTACTGATGTCCCGATCTTGATTTGATTGCGCTCGTTTGCGCATGCATGTAAAGGTTTATTGCCACGGTGGCCTTTCAAACCTAATATTAGCCCTGAATTAAGTAATTAATATTATTAATTTTTCTTGCGTCATTGATACAGAGTTTCACAAAGAGACAATTTCAAAAGGTGGGTTATAGTCAAGTGCAGCTTTGAATTTTAGAAATATCAAGTTATACCAACCTCATTTCGGTGAATAGGAAGTGGTACACCGAATTTAGATCGTCTTGAGTCAGCGTCGGTTTACTCTGTAGATTTTCCGGTATTTCAACACTCTTTCAAGCCTGCCAGGTAGACTAGCCAAGAGACTACGAAACTTTGTGTGCATGTCATTGAGATGATGACATTGATATGCACCACGAGGACACTGAGAGATATTAATTTATTTACCATGGTTATAAATCGTTTAGAGGTTACGGGAATCCGGTAGAATCTAGGCCGGGACTCTATGGATCTAAGTGTAAATTGATAATTGTTATGCCCTTTTTCGATTTTAAAAGTGTGGCTAACCTGTGCTTTTGTCGTATCCTTGGTTTTACTGTAGTATCTCTCGAGTAGATCGGCTCATCTAGCTATTATTTATTTTGGGGACTCTGCAGTGCCGAGTGACTCCAGGAAGCCGTAACGGAACGGTTCAATGAACTGGGACTTCTACAATGAAGGCCTAATAAGGCAGTATATCATTTATTATTATGAATTCAATGACAACAAATTGGCAATAGGTCAGGTGGTAGTCATTATTATATACTTATAGTTAGTGGATTAAATTTATTCTGTCTCTATGTTCAACGTAGAGCAATTTTTTCAAAAATGTATGCATCAAAGAAAACGGGTAGACTTCGTTCTTGAACAACTCTGTTATGTCCTGAAACAATCCCTCCCTTCTCTATCTTCTTTTTACTGCTCCAATCAAAACCACTCACCATCTCCATGACTTTCTCGTTTATTTTTTTTTCTAGCCATTTTTTTTTTACAGTGTAGGCCAAATTCGCGAATAAACAGCCCTCAGTATTTTACGACCTCTTTTATTAGGGTTCACGTTTCTTGATCTGATAGCAAACCAGATATCCAGAGTAAGACTTTCCTGGTATTTTCCTGGTACCAACGATACGCTATGCTACCGAATTTCGTTTATATATTTTGTTAGTACAAATAACGGTCTACTCTGTAATCTTCAACTGGATTCGACTTTCTCTCCATGTTGACTAACAGAAATTAGACCTTCATCTGATTGAACGTGTTACGAATGAGGGTTTCAATAGCTTTCCTCTTCAGTTTATTACTTTTGTAGTCAACTAGCATTAGTTTATCTTTCTTCAAAGAGGACAGCTATTGAGAAGTAGGATTATATCGTTTATTTACAGTGTTTAGATTAAGGAAATTATGACGTGGTAAAAGAGGATGAACAATAATCTTCGTTTATTTTACCTATTTATAAATAATGAAGGTCTGCCCAATTTTGGAATGAGGATGTAAGGGGAAAAGATTGTCATGAGGATAAAAATAGCTTTCCTAGTGTGGACGTGGTAAAAGAATGTGTTACCACGTTTCCCCTAAGAGAAACGTATTTTCAACATTCGTGTCTTTGTTCATAGAACGACTCAACTCAGAAAATAAGTGGAAAGCTTAAGCCTAAAGTAAAAATAGAATATGTTATGCTTTAATTAAGATGGGATTAATTCGCTTTTAATTTTCGCCATTTGGAATAATTTAATAGCGTAAACGGCATTGAATCGTTCATTTACTTGGCATAAAAAATAGCCCGTACGGCTGAATTTTCGGAAAATTTTGGCTCAGACGTAGTTTAACCTTGAAAAGATTGTTTTGCTCCACGGAACGGAAATGGGCTATTTTTAGTCCCTACACGAGAGATGGATTGCAAATCATTCACCTTCTGGCCAAATAATTCAGTGACCAATGTTGGAGTATATGGAGGAGCCTGAAACTATGTGAGCTGGTACAAATTGCTGTTTCACCTCCCTTTGAATCCGTAAGAGATTGAGTTTAGAAAGGCCCCCTTTTAACTCATAGATAAAATAGGTCAAGGGTATTTACAGAGAAGGCTAACGGTTTGATTGAAGTAATGCATTAATCAGGTGGACAAGGTCCACTGGACTATGGGGAATTAACTGTAGGACACAACTGTAGTATACAACTCCTTTCCTATTTCTTCATCAGCTAGTTCAGTCAGTTTAAATCGCTTTATCCAACTTACGCTTGTGTATCATTTACATGTTACCTATAGACGTTGTTGCGTTGCGTCTGTCATATTTGTGGGTGAAATTTTGAGAAGAACTTTGCGATGGAATTCGTTTCATTAATGATATACTGGCCATGATTGTCAACATTTTCTACGTCTTATTACACGTAATAAATGATAATCAGTAATTGTTAAATGTCGAAAATAATAGTAAATACTTCCACAGAAATAATGAAACAAATATTAAATTGACAGAAATAGGCCTACGTTATTCCGCACTGGTAAAAACCCGAATTTGTATTCTCATTTGTGTTACAGTGAATGACTTCTCAAATTTACTACTCAGGCAATGTTGATTTTACCGTGACCTTCCTGTTGTTGATGGTTTTCTTTTTTATTTCTCAGCAACGAATTTCAAAATGGATTTGTGTTAACGGACACATTTAAACAATATTATACCCTTTCTGTTTTCTAATTCACAGAACGTAATGTATGCCGAGGGAAGCCTAATTACGCCTTATTATAAAGTATCAGCATATCTTAATTTCCATCAACTGCTATCCAAGAGGTTTTTTATAAATTAAATTCTCATTATTTAGAAATAATATTGACATTTTCCTCGTGATCAACATTTATGTCCCTATGGTTTTAATTGTGCGCAGTTTCTGGCTGATCCGGAAGTGTCCCAACGAGTTTATTGGATTAAAGGAAAGGAAGGTGTCTTAGTAGATTAAAAACCTACGGAAAATCCCAAAGGAATAACAAGTGTGAAAAATAGCGACACGACTGGGACTCGAACCCAGGTCTCCCACTTATTGGGCTTAAGATCACGTATTTGTAGCCCCAGGTTCTTGAATACATTTGTGAGGCAATCCTGCTTCGTAGGTTCGTGTGCCCACGGATAGTGCAAACGCTCGCCCACTCTGCTTTGTCGACCTCATGCAGTCTTTTTAACTCCCATTGTTTTTTAAGCTCTTGAACAGAAGCAAAACGTTGTTGTTGGGGTAATAACATGTTTCAGTTAAGGTCTGTATTATATCCTTGATATTTTTATATGAATGGGAATTTAGGAATGGTCAATTTTATGATAAATCAAGAATATTGAAGGTGCATTTTAGAAAAATTGTCACATTTCGTTCGCCCCTATAAATTTTCCATTTGTACCCCGCCTTTTATCCATCCAGGCGATCAAGCTACCCTGAAAGCACCTTTGCAATTGCGTCACAAACTCAGCTCTATGTCCATTTTTGTAAACGAATCTTTGACAATTCTAAATTACAAAAAATATACGTTAAAAACTGACGTAGAAACAGATACCTTGCAAAGTCAATGACCTCATTTACATTTACATTAATACCCCACGAGCTATCGTATGGCGTATGGCAGGGGGTGTGAAAACACCGAACTCCCGAAAAATTCAGTGTTCACTCATTCACTGTTATTCCTAATTGAATTGGTGTACCTACTGTATTGTTACACTATTTTATTTACACTCATTTTCTTGGTCAACTCGTTTGAAATAATGGGACTGCTGTTATTATTACGGCTTCTTGTTTAACCGTAAATTCATGCAAGTGTGTATGTACCCTCCTGCCAGACACTCTTGGCTGAATAGGACTGATTCTCTAACGTAAGTTTATTAAAAATGCGAGCTTGGATAGAAAATACTAAACAGCAGTTAAAATGATTACTATTGTCTTTCATATTCTCTTTCATGTTTCTCATATAATTGACTTCGGAGATTAAAGGTTATGAGATTATTCCCCTTTGACTAGAAAACCGAGTTTGCGTCGAAATTATTCACGTTGAGCAATTTTGAAAAATTCAATTAAAATTTTTATCGAAGGTTAATTTCATTAATTCTTTAGACCCCTAGCTGCTTTCCATCGCTTTTTCATGGCTCTTTTTTTGTGGAACCAGTCATATTTGAATAAGTATTTAAAAGATCGCAACACACCATAGACCACTTTTCATTGTTTAGTTGGGAAATGATTTTTATGGTTAACCGTATAAAATTCCAGGAATATTTTTATTGATCGCTTTCAATTTTTGTCACATATTTATTGGATGTTTCGCTATTTTACTGCCTTTCAACTCCTGGTTGCTATCACCAAGGATTGCTCAATGAAATGAAGCAAGATGAGAGAAAGAGAGTTAAAAGCTTCTTGTTATCCTTGGTTAATGTTAAAGACCAGAGTGAGGACCGGATTCCGTAGTGTGTTATCCTTATGAAGTGTCTGTATTGTAGAGCTGTATCTTTTGAAGGGTTTCGACCACACGATTAAGGAAACAGGAAGGCCGCTTTACACATCGATTCATATTTTTGGTTAACTGGTATGTTACTTACTTGTCTTTTTTTGGAATTAGGAATCATAAAAAACTTTCTTTTTTTTCTTCTCTGAGGAAATTTTCCGTTGACGTTTATAGATTGTTTTTGAATGGGCTTCGAAGTCTTGTTTTGCATTGTACCCATGGTTAATGGTTTGACAGATTTCATTCACCCATCAAATCTAAATTCTCAATTACATATTAAATTAACAGGGGAAAACATAGCTTTGACTTACTAGTGTTCTTTTCCTCTCTTATGACGGAAAGCTGTCGCTAAGTTGAAGCCCAAACGGTGGATTTTGTTAAAACATAAAATATTCATACTTTTCCTTATTTATTATTTTACTGCTCTTTTCAGGATTTTTATTATGCAAATCAGTATTGTATCTTTGGTTGAGTTGTTTTGTTTGAGAGAGTTTGTTTTTTTGCATCATTGTATGAACCGTTTTCATTCCGCTATGTTTCTAAATCTCCGGCTTTAACTCAATATACTTGGCACGGAGCTGTAATATCTGGGATTATTTAGTTGTAGTATTTTAAAAAGTGTTTTGACATCTGAAGTCATTTCGCATTTATGGGCCCCCACCGGGAATCGAAACCGGGACCGTTTACACAAAAGGTGAATACTCAAATCACTTGGATGTCTGGGAGCCCCTGGGAATATTGTTCGACTTTTGAAAAGATGTTTATATTTTCTTATAATATGTAATTATTATGTAAAATACATTTAGTTATGATTAACGTAAATAATTATATTAATTAACATGTAATTATCATTTAGAGCTGTTTCACTTTTTTAAACAATAAAAATATGCACACGTGTATTTTCAATATTTATTCATTGAGGTATCTTATCTCTCTTCCTGTGTGAATATTGCAGTGTAGTGCAAAATATGGCGAACAGCTTTTCAAGTGAGACCTCTCTCAGCAATGGCTTTTTTTTCTCTTACCATTTCTAAGCCACGTCTGTTATGACGGTTTCCTTAATTTATTATCCCTCTCACTCAATTCGGTGTCAAGGATGCAAATTTATCAGCTAACGCCTTTTACCTTTCTGCGTATTTTTATGGGATAAGTAGTGCATTAGGATACCCGGCTCGTATTTTGCCATCACATGCGAAGTGTAGATTAAACCTGGAAGTTTTTGCATGTAAGTTTTACCGTGAGGCCATATCTTACCGGTATCGCATCGATGGTTTCGGTCTTTACTTAGTAGTGTGCCATAACTGAAGAAGCGCAATTAGTTGGACTAAAAATTATAGTAAAAATATTTTCACTGGTATGACCATATTTGATGAGGTGATCGGCAAAGTTAGATTTTTTGGGTTGGGTAGTCACAAATGCTCTGAATAATTGTATATTAATAATCTTAGTATAGTTAAAATTCTTAGTCCAACTAATTGTGTTTCTTCAGTATCTTACCAGCGCTAGTTTCTTGAATTGTATTCCATTCTTGTCCTTATAACTTCGTGTCGGCGTATAGTTCAATGTAAATGTTCTAAGTGTGTTGTAAGGTTGCTGCCTTAGAAAGGTTTTCGAGGGGTATTCCTCCCTTTTTATGATAAATACAAGGCTGAGATTGTATACGAATATGTACCCTTTCTACTATTGCATGCGATACTCAGATGCATTAGACTGGGGCTATAACCTCCAATTCCTCACCTACAACATTTCTTCTCATATGTACTACTTATATATGCTGGTGGTATTTTCATTACCTTTTCTTTGTCATTTTGTGTAATTTTCGCGCTTTTATTGTTTCGCTTCACTTTGTATTTTGGTTGTATGTTAGTTCACTGCCTTCTGATATTGCACCTATATTCAAAGTTATAATCCAAATATTTTTATTAATAATTATCGTGGTATATATATAAATAAGTTCAAGGTTTATTTTTCGTTTCGTTGATATTTTTTTTCTTTTCTAAGGAAATTGCGAAAAGCATGAATTTCCTCGATGTATATTATCGTCATTTTTGAGTCTCGGGAAAATAGTAATAATAATTATACTTAACCATGGATAATATGCTGAAATGGAGAAGTTTTTGGAAAACTGTAGAAAGTTTCATTGATTTATTTTTTTTCCTCGGAAAAGGGTGAAAGATAACTTTGCACGTTAGGATGTGCACCTTCGAATATTCCAAGGAGAAACGGACGTGAAAAAAGTCTGAGACATGTCAGACTCGTATATTAATCTTTTTTTTCGGTATTGACGTCATAGATAAAAAAGAAATTTAAGTTAAGGAAGTAAATGTAATTAAAATGTCGTTATATCGTGTGTATTACTGCCTTATTTTGCTCGAGCTGTAACTTGTTGTACCTCTGTCGACACTAAAGGTTTTCAAAAATAGCTATCACTCAGATTGTCAAATTAATTGCTCTCGTTCTTTAGGATTCTAAGATATGATCGTCCTCTCCTTATTAATTGCAGCTTTGTTTACGGAAGGAATGTAGAATTCGGCTTCTTCTCACTTCCTGTATTTATTTTTGGCTGCGCAAGCTCTCCCTTCCTACCGTCGAGTGGGTCGCTCTGTTTGGGTCTTCACGTCCGAAATATCTCATTGCTCCAGTTCTCCTCTCGTTTTTTAAAACTCTGGGGAATCCTCTGACTCATTTGTTGACGGGATCAATGCAGTAAGTTTTCTCAGTTATCAAGATACCGATACTATGACGGATCTTCACGCGGTGATTCTGACACGCGGTGATTCTGAATGGTTTTACCGTAAATATTGTCTATTCTACGAAACAGAAGTGAAACTGTTTTCTGTAGCTTCTTCCGATAGGAAGTTTTTGTCATTGAAGAAAACAGTGTGCTTAAAATTCTTAGAATAGAAAGACGAAAAACCGACAAGAAAGGAAGAAAAATTGCACGAAATTCGAAGTTAATTAATCCTTAAATCTGATATATTACCATATGCATGTCTGTAATGTCTGTTAGTCTTTGAACTTTATGACATTGTTTTTTTGTGCCATGATTTGTAGAGTTATTTTATAATTTTTTATTTTAGGCATGATATTTTCAAACTTTACTAATTCCTCGAGGTTTAAATTACCTTTCGTAGATTTTTCCTGTGGTTGAATTTTTTCTTATTTCTTTATATCATAGTTTTGTCATTACATAAAAATCTTTTTTCCTATTCACATTTCCTTGATCTTTGCCCGTTTGATGTAAGTGTAATGTTTTACCCAAATGATTTTATTTATTTTCGACAATGGCTTAAATGGATGTTGGAACATTAGGTCACAATTTTGCCCTAAAATTCAGTTTCTATTATTTGTGTATTTACGTAAAAATCCTGTTCCTATTGAATACGTCAGGAGAATAGTTTTTCTGGAATTAAATCTAGAGTAAATTACGCAGTTTTTTCTTCTGTGAAAGTTAGCGGAAGTCTGATATAATATAGTGCTTCATTTTGAAATTATATTTGCTTTTCAAATGATTCCTCGCTGTATTCCTTCATATGATTTTAAATCTTGTATTCTTCCAAACGGGCTTCTTTGCGGGAACTTTCTTTCCTTCTGCCTTCGGAAGTGTATCCACGAGTCATGCAATAATCATCGAAGTTTCTACGGTTAATGAACTCTTAAACGTATGCTAAGATGGAAATTTGTGTTTCAAGGACGTGATGGTAAAAATACTTTTAATGCTTCTTCGAGAAAAGCTTTTAAGTTTAAAAGTTATCCATCGCTCAAGTGAAGTTATTGTTCTCACATTGTTTTTACATCGTAGTTTATTCACTCTCCGAAAGTGATATATTACATTGTTTCGTTCATTCTTCTCGTTAATTTGAGTGAAATATTGATATAATTCTCTAGATTATGTATTATAATGCCTTATGTAAGAAATCGATGGGCATTCACAGCGGAAATAAACCAACTTTTTGCGATCTAGGCTTGTTTGCTTCAAGGAGGATATTTTGGTTATGCGTGTCATGTTTTGTTTGAAACCATAGCGGAAGCAGATGGCTAACGATGCTAATATTTTGCTAGCCACTTGCTTTTCTACGCACGGTGGGGAATTGACGATGTAGAGCTAAATTTCCGCTTGAGAGAAATTAAAAGTGTAAGCGAAAATACGCAGACACGTTCTTGTTAGAGTAAAAGCTGAGAATTCTTCGCCAAAATAAGAAATATTCCACTATTTTAAATAATTAATTTTGTGTGGTGTTTATGATATTGGAGTAGATCGTATGGAAACTTCGATCATTAAATTCCTCAGGAACACAGTGAAACCTTGGCTACTTGTTGACATTCCGAACAAATTTTCGACTTACAAATAGTTTGTAAAACGCTCGCGTGTGTTCGCGTGCACAAAAAATTCAAACATAACCAAGAACGAATGATTAAAGTCTATTCTCGCTAATTTGTCAAAGACTGTTTATTTTTTGGAAATATTAACTTGTTTAATATTAAACACTATTAAATAGTGTTTCGGTTAACAAACTGATTCTGTAACGAATTATCTTTTCATGCCAAGGGATCGCTGTACTCTTATATTTAGGCCTCTTCAGCTGTGATCTGCATGCTGCCTTCCACACGCCGAAAAGCGGTTTTCTGAAGTCAACGAAAATTTACATAAAGCTAGCAAACACTGTTCCCTGTGTTGTTAATGTTCCCTAGTTGCTATAGCAAACGTTTTCCTACTCATCTGTTTTCAATAATTATTTGCATTAAGAAACTCCGTTTATGACATACATCTCCAATCGTGTACTATGGTTAGCGACCATTTTAATGTTTCAAGCATCAACTAGAAGTATTTTTGCAGCTAAAAAATTATAAAGTTATTTAAATTAAAACTTAACATTACAGTTGTTAGTTTACTAATAATTTGTGTCGCCCATAAGGTATTAGTATTATTTTCTTCGTTGATTTTGGTTTGAGTCCCAAACGAAATGAAAGTAGTACAGACACTCATTTTATCTACTTCTAGTGATTATGAGCGGTCTATGTAGTTCCACGAACAAACGTAAGAAGAAACTTAACGCAAGGTACAGTAAGTGCCTTGGTTACTCGTTCCAGAAAGTTTTCACGTTTGGTGTAACTGTGCTGAATGTGGTACTTTTAGTACGGGTCAGTTGCGTATTCCTTTTAAGGTACCGGCCACTTAAAAATCAGCGCTGAAGAGGGGCTTTTATGACTTTTTTACGCTCTAAAAATATTTCATCTGCTTAAATTCCCGTTCAAATAAACTCATAAAAATCCCCTCTCATTTCCTGACTTTCCCTCAGAAAACGTCCACCAAACATTTTCAATGACCGGATAAGTCTTTCTTAATCTAGAATAGTTATTCTCGAAAAAGTGTTGCACCCCTATTATGATGGTTGATACACTATAGGTATGGGCTTCAGTGGAACGTGTTTTTGAGTAACATGATCTAATCTAATTACATATATATCCAAAGACGTGCATCTCAGGTGGGAAAGGTTCTGGACATATTTTTTAAAACCATTTTTCGATCAAAGATACAGTAATACAACCTCCCGGTCTCAGAACCCGATTAGGTGAAGATAGACTACAATTAAAGTCCAAATGAAAGGTAATTGAAAGATTCTTTACAAAACGTTATCTTACAGGAATTATCTACGTAGGCCCTCACTCTCCTTTTGTTGTTTTCCAAAGGCATCCAGATCACTCAGTTTATACGTATTTGTTTCCTTTTTTCTGCATACAAGTCGTGTCATCGAATACAGTTTTTTTTATACAGTATTTTGCTGCTTTCAATGCTGCATGTCGTAAAATTTGGAATTTGAAAGGAAATCGGTGGGTAAAATTGTATTTTGTGTTAAAATTCATTTAACTCACCAGCACAAATCGTGTAACAGATATTTAATTAAAATTATTAAAGTTGACCCGTAAGTTCAATTGGTGTGGTAGGAATGAGTAGATACGTAAATACCCCATAGGCAACGGGTTCGAGGTTAATATTTTGCTCATCCCTATGAAGCATTTTCGACTAAAATTATTTTTTATAGTCTTAAACTTTGTCAATTTTGATTAAGTAATAAATCTTTAAGTTTTATTTGATTTTTGCTTCTCAGGGATAAAAATTACGTTCGGATTAGAATAAGAATTTCTTCAGACAAATTTTCGAACCCAAGTTATATCAGAATCTAGTTTTCACGTTTGCGTATATATTTGACAACCATGTTATAATGGAAATAGTGCCATTTGAAACAGTGCGGCGTTATGAAAGTTGAATATGCCTCTCCGAGACTCAAGTACATATTAAGAGGCCTTAGTTGATAATTCCCTGGTAATTAAGGAATTGCGTGGGAAATTAAGCGCAGCCAGACGTTCATTAACGTGCTTTAGAGTCTCAGTTTTGTTATGAGAATCTTTCTGCGGAAAAGTGCACGTCTTAGATTTTTATCTGACGCGATTTCTGAAAACTGCGCGCTTTAGTAGAGTCACCAGGTTCGGCAAGTACGAATAGACGTAATGCCTAGGATGGGAAGTTAACTCATGCTCTGTGCATGAGCGGTTACATCACGTTCGACATGTGTGTGGAGTCAATAGACGACACGGCCTTAGGATCCTCTCTTTACGATTGACATACTGCGAAAGCAACATATTGGAATGTTGTCCCTCCGGTGACGTCACGCTGAGAAAACGGTTCTTAAGAATTCTCCAGCCAAAATAGCACCGCAAAATTTTTCTTGCCGCCGCGTTTATAGCCCCGTCTCCAAGTTCTTTGTATTCCTTTACGTATTACTCCTAATGTTACATACTTCACCATGACAATACCAACTTATAATAGACGAAAATACAAACATATTGATGGAGTGGTCTAGAACGTTTGCGACATAATGGACAAAATCTCAGGTTTGACTTTTAGTAGTGAGTTCCCCAAAATTACATCTTGATCACTATTGTGCCAAAACAGACTATTTCGGTACTTCGCAGCATCTACCCTGATGCATATTATTATTTCCCTATGCGTATTCGAGTTACTATACGAAAATGCGTCGAGATACTTAAACAGTCTAGGGTGTAAAGGTAGAAAGATTCCAAAAATAGAAGTACAAGGTAATGAGTTCGAGCAGAAAGGGTGCTAATAACTACATGACTAAGGAATGAGGAAAGTGAAGATTAGCGCAAAATGTATTGATTGTAGAAGAAACAAGCGAAAAATATCAACACTACTGAGACTCGAACCCAGGTCTACCACTTTCCGGGCGGGTATCCTAACCAATAGGGTTCATGCGTTTCCGATGAGTAAAGGTTTCCCATCCCTGTCCGTATACGCATCATTATGGATTTGAATAGCGAATATTTTTGCGGGTGTTCGCGCACTTCACAACATTTCCACATATCTCCAATATTTACAATTTCACAACCATTCCTTGGGATTCACCTGCACAGCTATTCCGTCCTTAGTAATTTACCTTTCCTTAATCCTTGTGATTTCACAAGGAAAAGGGATTAGGTAACTTGGCACGATAAGGCGAGCACCTAGGAGAAATGTTCTGGTTGGATAGCTCAATGGATAGAGCAACCAACTGGCAATTGGGAGACCCGGGTTCCCGTCCCGGTTCCATCAGACTTTTTTCATGTCCGTTTCTCCTTGGAAACCGTGTTTTTTTTTGGGGGGGGGGGGGTGGCTTAACCTCACAAGACCGCTTTTCTGACCTGCCCGGAAAGTGGAAGACTTAGGTTTGAGTCCTAGTCATGTCGCTATTTTTCACTCCTGTTATTCCTTGGGATTCGGCTGCAAACTTTTCCGTGCTTAGTAATTCATCTTTCCTTAATCCTTGTGTTTTACTGTTTGAGACCCCATGGGAAATTGCATTTCGGTTATCCAATCATTTCCCGAACAGTTTATCTTAATTTGCCGTTATTTATTTCGTTAATAAAATATAGGAATTAATTGTTTTTAATACTGACCTTACCTCTCGTATTCCTCGTTAAGAAAATCTTTCTGTTACGATGGAACGTTACGTATGAAAGAGATGAGACTTCGTAAGGTTTCGTAGTAGAGGCTTAAAATACTCTTAAGTTAAGGTTACATCCTTCTGTTGATAAATCCTAGCTACGTGGAGGTAGTTTTGCTTAATTAACTCATTGCTATACGATGACCTTTCGGAGAGCGTTGTCAAATTTGAACTTCACCTGTTTGTGTGCTACTTTGACATATCTTAACAGTGGACCGTTTCCCAACTAGTGGGACGAGTCCAAATGGTCGGATTTAAAGGTTATCTTGGCTGGGATCAATGTTTGCAAGATGTATAAACATAGAATATTGCAAACGGATCGTAGGTGGCCCATCGCTGAGAAAAGCTCGTTGAGTAATTTATGGATTCGAATAAAAACGCATTTCGTGTATTTTACTTTTACATACTCCTCAAAATTAATGAAATATTTTGGTAAATCGTCGTTTCAGGAGTAGGAAAATACTGAATGAATAGATGATAGAGGATAATAGGATTGTTAACCTTTAAGAAAAGGAAGTAGTTCCAATATAGGATTTTGTACGCTCTATACCTCATATTCCAGGCTGTAAGACGCTGCAAGGTTTTTGGAATTGTATTCTTGGTCATGATATTTAACATAGAAAATCCTCCTACTTTTAAATTAAATATTACACGAAAAAATTCATCTTATACATGTGTCTATACGGTATACGTAGTTATTGTACCACCGTCTTTAACTCATCATCGAACTTGTTTCAATTTTTCATAAAGATATTTAGAGAGTGAACGGAGGCTTACTTTGATCTGAAAAACTGATGGAAAAATCGTGTAACGGTATGGTGAAATTTGTAAAATTCGGTTTGACAGGGTTAGAAAGGGTTTCCCATTTCTTTCCGTCTTTCCCCCTTAATATTTTTTCGAATGAGATGAGCATTCAACCAGTCGGAAAGTAAGAGTAGATACTTAGCATTAACTCTTTCTAACAAGCCGACGATCAGATTGCTATCCACCTCTCAATCAGCAACCACTGGCTTCACGAACGAATAGTATGTAGAATAAATGCGGCTTACGAATGAAATCAAGTTTCTTGTTGTATCTTTGCTGTCGGAGTCATCCAGTACATGTGAAATTAATACAGAAGGATGTGGAAATAGAAATTAACTTATATCCTGACTAACATATCATAATTTTCCTCGTGTAAAATTTATATGCTTGCGTTTTGCTTTTAATGTAACATAACGTGTGTCAGCGTTATTGAAGGATAACATGGATGGTATTTGCAATTCAAAACAGCGACAGTGTGAAAAACAGCGATAGGATGATGATTATGAATATTTATTCCATCTTTTTTGGTGTCGTAAAATCTGTGACAGTTATCTGCGCTGTTGAATTAGATTACTGATTAAGAGGGACGCCAAGGGAAGTAAGTTAATGAAGGATGAAAGGGATGGAACAAAAACATGTTGGTGGATGATGTACATGATTGGGCTATTTATCAAAAAGTAAAGAAAGGGCCAGTAGAGTAAGTGTGGAATCTAGGAGTATACATACTGAGAGGCAGCAGATTCATTTTTAATATATAACTGTATGAAATCCGATTAATCTTGCACAAGAATAGTAGACTATCTATAACATCAAGGAGCAATTGACCGTACTTTGAATCTTGCCCTTAAACTTCCTAGCTATATATAAAATTGTTTTATTCGTGTACATTTCCCCTATTCTTACATTCGCCTCTGAGTGGAATGTACATCCTGAATCCTTCTGCAGAAACCTTATAACTTTTCAGCTATGTAAAAGGAAGGGGAATACTTTCAGACTTAAAAAATTCGCTTTCATCTCAGGAGAAGTAGCAATGCCCTGTGATGTGTTTGCATTTACGATTAACAATCGGTAGATCTCGTGACTAAGCGATTATTTTATAAAACAAAGCCTTGGAGTGTTTGTACTTCTTCTTGTCACTAATCCAGCTCTTCTTTCAGACGGAGATTCAATGTGAGACGCAAGAGTGATATGTCTGTCCCAATGTACTCACGTTCAAACTCGTGAAATGATAAATATTACGCCCTCCTTCATCATAAAATACTTGCATTCCTACGATAATATTCTTAAATCCATTCTAAATGCCTACCTGAAATTATTAAAACACCGGTAATTAATATTCTTTGTCAATACAGTCGGACAGTTCTAGAGCTAGCTTTTGCTGTTCCCTGACTTGAACACTAAAAGCGGGCGGTTCAAATTCGAAATACTTTTAATCAAAAAGGATGCTTTCGGCAAGTAATTTGGAGTTTATACATATAAGAGTGACGGTATTAGTTTCTATTCCTGAAAATAGGTAGTATCTATTGCAGCTGACGAAAACTCATTATGAAATTACCCTCCTTACTAGAAAACATCTTTATCTGGCGTGCGAATTTTCCATGTAGTCCAAAACAGGTCCACATGGTTACAAGAGACCCTCAAAATTTCGACTAGAAAAAGGAACGGGCTGTATTTATTTATGTCCGCATATTCACCAACGTATTCTATAGCTGCGTCCGAAAAGCAGCCAAAAAATGTATCACGAAGGTTGATCGTTAGCCCAAGCATTACTGTGATTCATTTCAAGTTGAACGTAAGCTGAAACTCCTAGTCGCTCCACCGATTTGACTGTTTGCCTTTCCGAAGAATTACCCAAAGACATGATGATCTTCTTCCCCCTACTAATAAATTTAAAATTGTATTAAAGTAGTCTAAATTGATAGATTGTTAAAAACAACTACAAATACCAATATGCAGGGAGTGTGCAGCTGTCAAGTCTGCAAGTAGGTAGGTTAGGGAGTGTGCAGCTGTCAAGTCTGCAAGTAGGTAGGTTAGGGAGTATGGAGAATGGATAAAGTGAAAAGCTCTTTAGTTCTATGATGAGAATATAAATTCGATATGAAGCATAGAACGCTGATACTTAGCGTTAGTTAGAACCCGGAAAGACTAAGAAAATGGCATGCGTAATCGCATGGACTAATATTTTGCCTATCCGAGGATTCAGTAATTTAATTTTCCGCGAACAAAATGCTACAGTTGTGGAGGAAAATAGGTTTAATGTGCGCATTATAGAGGAAAATTTATATATATTTTACATACATGTATACTATGGATAATTATCGTGCAGAAGTAGAAAATACCTAGCTAGTATTCATTATGCACCTTGAAGATCTGTTTCCAAGTAATTATTGTTAAGTAGTTATAATTGTAGATAATTACCACACGATAGAGCTACGAATATGGTCGAAAATGGAGTTTTAAGTTTCCTTTCTCGTGGAAATCAATCAATGATGAGCTTGGCAACAGGAATCGCTGAATCCGTGGGTATGGCAACGAAAGAGCCACCCGCACTCCAAAATCCGCCAACTCTTCGTTTTGCATGACCTCGACGAATGTAAACAGAAGGCTGAACGGCGTCACAAGCTCATCCGACAGCATTTTTTTATCGTAAGGTGCGGTGGAAGGCTCGAATGCTGCGTTCATGTAGCATCATATCTTATTCGAAGCTGCGGTTTACATCGCAGTTGTTTTGCCTTTGATTGTCGCAGATAAGAGGCTGTCGCTGTATGTCGCGGTAACGTCTTACCTGATATACAGATTTAGAGGTCGGTGAGATACATTTAGTTTAACTTCACTACTGTTGGTGTCTGTGAGTGTCAAAGCTACAACTTTGAATACAAGGACGTGAAGAATGGCAAATAGAACCGAATTATCTCCGAATTAATTTTCTTAAGAAAAAGCTCCCTTGCATAAGAACTGAGATATGTACAATATCAATTTACTGGCTTCTCTAGAAAATCCAGAGTAAAGACGTGATTTCGATTCAAATTTTTGCCATGTCTTGATGAATGTAAATTTAATTTCTGTTTTGACTCATGGCAGAAAAAAATGTATATTTCATTTACATTTGTCACAGTCTTGTTCATGGCTGTGGTGGTATGAAAGTTCTTGAGGTGTTAGTGATGGGGAAAATAGGTCTCTTTCTCACTTGTATGACTCATAGCATCCTGGCTAAGTGAGGAAAGCTATGGAAATCTACCTCACTCCCCACTTTGCCAAGTAAGCCTCATTACCTATCCTAAGCTTTTCGTGACTAATGGTTTCTTATGGCTGAATACTGTACCAAAAGTTAGTTTATTGAATTTCCCGTAAAGTAGTATCAAAATTGCTACAATAGATAGGCCGATATTTAATGTTAAATTAAATTGAATAATTTAATTTATTTCCTTCGCCTTCTCATTGAAGCAAATAGACTACTAATGCTTACCTTACGAATAACACGATTTCAGACGGTATCTGTATTTTTGGACCAGGGGAGAGTTATTTAACATCAGCATGTTGTCGTAATGTTGTAGAGTAACTTCTACGGAATCGGTGACATTGGTTTTGCAATTAGCAGTTGTTGTCAAGGAAAAATTTTAGCGGAGTTGGAATTTCGCTGAAAATTTAATTTTTTAAAAAGGGACGTACACTTTGTAAAGGTATTTTACATTTAAACCTCACGCATTGGCGAACAATATCTTGGTCAAATGACGATTTTGTTATACTCATAATTAAATTGTATAACTGTGAATGGTTAAGGTTCTCAATAACGTAAGCTTTTCAACTTTGAGCAAATGCCTTTTTAGGGGTGATTAGAAACCGAAGTAATATTCTAATTTTAAAAGAAACTCAATGCCTCATGTTTAATGGGTTTTGTCTACATTTATCGTGAAAATATCCAGTGTTGGCCAAACTTGGCTCTTGTAGAAGTGATGAAAATCATATTTGACGTCCTTCGATGACATAACCGAGGATTTTGCCTTCCGAAGAGTAATAAAAAAGTTTTATCGCTGAAAAATGCCTCTTTCGGGAAAAAATCGATGGTCTCTTTCCCCCTTGACGCAGTACGTTTATGACGACACTAGCATTGAGGAGAACTTCTGCCTTATAAAATTTTATTGCTCTACTTTGACACCGTCTGAAACATCTGGTTGACTTATTGCTCTTCACTCCCTTCGGTGACATTCGTTCAGGTTACAATGGAGAGAACATTATTTTCCTCTGTCACTATCCAATCACTGTCATAAAAAGTTAATATTCTGTGCCTATATCGCACAGAAGTAATCGTCTTGATTTTGTTAACCCAGGGTCTCGGTAGGTGAAAGATTTTTAATGACTAAGTATTCTGGAAATTTCGAGATAAACTGGAGCACGGTACATCGAAGCGTCAAATATCGAAAAATTAACCTCCATGTGAAGGTAACAGATTGGTATCGTCGTTGAATGGTATAGGTCGTTCGAGGTGTCGATGTATATTTGTAAAGTTGTACCGGTCAGCCTTTGTATCTCTATAATGATCACTTTTCCCAAGCCACTTAATAATACATCAGAAAATTAGGTGTTCTGATATACAGTAAGTGATTGTAAGTAAGGTTTTGTGTTTCTCAGCGCCACAAAGTTAAATCTTTTAAGAGGATTCATCTTTTACTTAGCCAAAAGATTTTTTTGCCACTGATGAGCTGCAAAAATAGCTTGTGAGCAGATTTTCCTTTCGGTTGAGGTTCGTTCTCACTGTTGAAAGATGATTCATCTTCTAGAGTCATCTTCCCTGTCTAAATTCGAGTCTAAAATCCTTGGCGCATCTACAGTTTTCCCTTTGCCCTCTATCTGCGTCAGGGAATCGAATTGTAATTTTTTGGCTCCGGTTTTCGCTGAAGTTCAACGAAAATACCAAACTCAGTACTGGTTTCGCTCCATTTTCCAACGTCTAACCGGTGCGAACCGATCAATTTTCGTTCCGACCCATCTAATATTATATCCTTCTGAAAGTTATATATTTCTAGCTATATGATTACTAGCTTTTCCCATGCACACTGCATTACGAAGTTTAATTCTAAAACTTAGCTGTTAGTCGCAGTTAAAGTGCTTGTTAGTAAACCTCCCTTCAGTTACGTAAAATGTGCATTGCTGGAAATATTTGAACGGAATAGATGACAGTTTTCGGTAACGGTTCGGGTTCGAGACTTTCGACTTATCCGGTTTGATACTCCGTTCTGCGCGAGTAGGGCAGTTCTTAATATGTATGTTGAGCTGTGATTAATTTAATTTAGTCTCTTAATAATAATTATCCTCTATTCTGAAGAGAGAAAGAGTGAGACTAAAAGCCTCCTATTTAATTTAAGCCATCGTTATTCTTAACACAGTTATTAATTCGAAAGAGATATCTTGTGGAAAAATCAGAAGAAATGCTGACGTAGAAAACCTAAGATATTCTTTAGGAAAAATATCCTCAAAAGGAAAACACCTGCTTGAAGACCTGCGCAAACCTTCCGATGGTAAAAGTTAAAAGGTGTGAAATAGCGCGATAAGTTTATTAATACGCAGCCTATAAGTACTTCTAAAGTCATATTCAAGCATATCCGTAGTATAATACACAATGAAATAGTACTTGGTAGTACACGATACGTAAAAATTCAAATTGTTAAAAATTAAATGTAAGGCTTTAGTACATGTATACAATTAAAGTAATGAAGTTGTTGTAAATTTAGTTGATAATACGCATAGCGAAACAAAATTCAGAGAATACCAAAATTAAAATACGTAGTCACTGTTATTCGTGAATATGCACTATCAATACAATACATGAAGTCCGTTTTCAATGAATAGATCTCCTTCTATGGAATTATCACACTTCTGGTTTCATGTCAGTTTTCCCGCACATCGCTTGTGGACATTTTTAATGCGCATCTGATCCTATGTAGAAGAATTATTCGTTATTTTTAACAATCAGTGAGTACTTGTAATGATAGATCTGGTAATAGGAATCTATGATTTAGTCAAAATGTCGGAAAACGTATATGATCAAATTGCTTGTGAAAAGATAGTGCGTTAGAGAATTTGAATCGTCCCTTAAGCCCAAAGATCGTCAGCGGTTATTTCATAAGTAGCCAAGTCATCGTGCGTCAGCTTTTTTGGTGACAATATACAAGTTCAGACGTTTGGACAAGGTCAAAGTGGCCGGCTGAAGCACGTAACTAGACCACTTGTTGCGTGAAAGTGGCCACGTTCATCGGGAAGCAATATATCGAAAGAGATAATCGGATTGCTCATTCATATTTATTGTATAACGACTGTATTTTCATGTGATATCTTATCGCGTAAAGTCGTAAAGAATTTGGGCTAGCTGCCCAGATATCGTGGGAGAGTTATGTTTTGCATCATTTCGAATAACATTTATGACCAACCCCGCACACGCACGACACATGACTCGCATCTAGTCTGTGCGTGATTTTCCAGTCCAGCCGACGTACTAGTTTCATCAGGATCGTCTTTACTTTGCCGCGGCGGTTTTTCAGGTCGATTCCTGCGAAGGTACACAGGGTAACCTGATTAAAAAATCGGTTTAGCGATATCAGATGGAGATTTTTGTGTATTTATAGTAAGAACTTGTATAGTCAGCCTTGAGAAAATCGCACTACTATGCTATGGTAATCTGTATGAGTAGAATATAATGTTATTTCTCTGTCTTTATGAGCACATTTCGATGAAATGTTCACCTGCGGCTATTTATTTTTATTTTATAATCGCCTAAATTGTTATCTTATGTTTATCAGCCATTTAATTCCGCTACGTTTGTGTCATTCTTAGTTAAGATGCGTCTACATATGTACCCAGCTAGCTGCCTTTCGGCATGCGGCAGGGGGTGCATGGACCATCACCTTACTTTCCTAATAGATTACTTTCGCGTGTCGTTTGCGGAAAAAATTTATTCTTGAAACGGCTAGTTCTAGCATCTGTTTCTCCGATTTTCCTCGCAGTATCAGGACGGTATGAAGATATTCAGTATTTATTCATTTATCACAGAAAACTTAGAAATGAACTGGGGGTATTATGTTCGAACCACCAAGTGGAGGATTTAAACGGTTCCTTCTAAGATTTTACTAAAATGGTATTTTGAAAACTTATTTCAGTAACAAACGGAACAGGAATCACATTTTAAATATCTTGGTTGTTGCATAAGTTATGAAGAAATTAAAGACACCACTAACGAAGTTAGTGGCTATCAATGAATGTGCGGTGCAATAAGCAGAACACTGCAAGGAAAAACCACGAGAGAATCACAGATTAAATTTTATGTGACGGCAGTGCCCACATTATTGCATGGGTGCACATCATGGGCACCAAGGAAAAACAGGTTGGAGATAAATGGAAACATAAGAGATGAAATCTCTCATGTCATCTCTCATTGCATAAGATTAGACCATGTTAGGGACAGTGACGCAAGGCAAGAACTAAACGTGTGTTCAATGAAAGATGAGGCAGTGCATTGTAAAGAAAAGTGGAGGGAACATGTTTTACATATTTACCTTGAGAGAATATGAAAGAAGACAACGTCATATTAGCCCCTGGGTAGATGAGTTGTTGGAAGACCAAGGATATGTTGGTGAGACCAGAACAGGCAGAATGCCTGGTGCCAGAAAGATAGAAGGAGAAAAAGATCTCAGTATTATTATCTCAGTGGAGTATTATCCCCCGAAATAGAGCATGTGTGGCTATCATCATTAATATGTTAATACTATGTATGTAATATGTACCACACACTTCATTCTGTATACCTCATCTTGTGTGTACAGCTTCTTCTCTCTCACCTAGTATTGGCTTTTTTTTATTTAATAATTGGGTTATGTCTTCCATTTCTGATAAACGGGAGGTATTTATTTCAATCTATAATGTAGAATTTATCTAATCTTATCCATGTAATCCTAAAAAATCCCACATTATTTATCCGAAAATGCCTCTCCATAAGGAAATCTGGGCTGCATTGTAAGTGCATGCGAAAATCTACGTTTCTGACCACTGATTCTATAAAAAATGAAGATCTGTAATTATTGTAAGTTCTATTGCAAATAATGCAAGTGAATCCAAAATATGTAAAAGCAAACTCTTCTTATGAAACTAAGGAATGCTATGGGAATTATAATCGATTATAGCTGCATCTAAGATTGTGATAGATTCTCAAACTATGAGATTAATTGTGAAT
The DNA here is from genome assembly GCA_000376725.2 of Ladona fulva. Classification (NCBI taxonomy): domain Eukaryota; kingdom Metazoa; phylum Arthropoda; class Insecta; order Odonata; family Libellulidae; genus Ladona; species Ladona fulva. Next base: position 568,215 of record KZ308407.1, on the reverse strand, counting down.
AGGATGAAATGTTCTTGAAGGTCCTGTGTTATATTTTTGTATACATCAAAAGTGATTATTTCAAATTTTACTTATTTAGCGGTATAGCTCTTTTATACTTCAGGACTTAAATAATCTTAAACGCCGTATAGTATTGCCAGTTAATTTATTCCTTGTTAGTTATGATTTTATCTATAAAAGAAACAGGAACTCGGCTGTGTTAATATATTAGAGTTTTATAAAGCTCCAAAAATACGTAGCTCGATAAAAAACAAACAGGAAATTCCAACCAGCGGGGTTCTCCGTGGCTATGCTTTGCAAGGATATTATTACCAATATGTAATTCGGCTACTAAATTACCATCTTCAGGAGATGAAGTGAACTGTTATGTTGTGAAGGAATAACAAAGTGTTATGTTGTGTTTTACTGTTCTGATAAATGTAAAGGGACCATTTATTTTTATATTTTAGAAATTGGTTAAATATCTTTGTTCGCTGCTAAATTTCGAATCGTAACAATGTTACTCCACAGTATCGGTCACGATATTTTTTTTACATCGAAACATCCAGACGTATCTGCGGGGTTAAACTACGCGGAGACTACTTATAACCTAGGCTTCCAACAAGAAGAGTTTCTGCGGGTAAATTTAGAACGGCGTGCTCAACGTTGACAAAGGGGTTGTTGGCTTTTGGCAATGCTTTGCTAAATCGTTAATTCTCTATAATTTCCAGGTTCTCGGAATGGACTATTCCGCGAATTCTCCTAAGGTAATAAAAGTGGATTGCTAATATTTTTTCATCTCAGAAGAGGGCAGAAAGAGGCTGATTAAATCCTCGGTAATGAATCGTTTTCTGTATTAGAGATTATTTTAATCGTTTATGCGAGATTTCTTCTGTGCGTTTTCATAGCTACAATTAATTTTGGTCGTTAAGTAATCCGGTGAAATTTCGAACGAAGGAGTCTAAAATTACGATGAAACCTGATGAAAATGTGATACAAAAGGCTTGAAGTTGATGAATTTCCCATCCTTGGCGCCTTTCTATCCAAGCCTATTGTCTTTTTTAATATCTTAGAGCTGAATTTACTCTGAGCAATTAAGTGAAGACTCGAGCTGTTAAATATACTTCTTCTATTTTTTTGGCGTATTTTAGTGCAAATTTTGAATAAAAGTGGTGGTGGAGAATCTATGGCACGCGCGCCAAAGACGCAATTCTTTGGCACGCAGAACTCTGACATCGCTCTCTTAGTTATATATTTGTCAGCCGAGACATTTATGTTCCATAATTTATAAATATGTGCTCAAATAGTTAAGATTAGGTTTTCAGCTATAGCAACATCCCAAGGTCATCTTTGATGTCACGAGATAGATAATAACATTCATATGTTAAAGTATGTTTTAGCAATCCCATTATGGATTTAAATGCCCAGTGGGGCCATAACTTGCGAACGGGTGCGGATGCGTTCTGCTCGGAATATAAACTTTATGCGTGCCACATTTTGAGCTCGAAGTGCAAACCTGGGCGTAACAAAAGTCCCCAGTTAAGGAACGTATCATTGTTACGCATTTGATGTTTCTCACACTAAATCTAGTTCTTTTTAAGGTAGTTAGTGGTTAGATTAGTATGGAACGGAATGAAATATTTCATTACTTTTAGAGTTCTATGATGCTTTTTGGAAGGGTTATTTGGTAAGAAAATAGGAACAGAAGAAAACATGAATGAACTCAGAATCATTCCAAAAGTATTCGCAATGAAACAGTTTTGCATTCGTACCTTTGATATCTTCACGACCAAGTGTTTCCAGTTTCGCGTTTACGGTATTGTTCCTACCCACCCCACGACCAAAGGAAAACTTCTTAAATTGAAATATTTCATGAATTTTTATGGGTTAAAATAAAAATTAAACAAAAACTGTATATAAAAATAGTCGGTATGTGTATTATTTATCCGTCGCCTTTTCTCAAGCAAGTTGATATATATTTCTGTTGCGTTGTTACCTAGGTTATAAAAATATCGTTCGGAAATACCGAAGTAGCTGAATTCTTATTTAGCTGGGATTGCTACTCACGTTAGGTCCTAAATCGTAAAGTACGCCAGAAAATATTAAATGAAATATGAAAATATTCCATTTATCTAGATATAGATCTTTATTAAGGCGAGATTGAGAATGTTTCTTCTTCTATGTAACCTCTATAGAAGTATTGATTGATTTATAACCTGTATATAGACATAGGCGGTAGGCTATGAATCTGTTATGTTCAAGCTATACTTTCTGGAACGGTGCCATATTAAAGAAGTGGGAACAAACACTTAGAAATATTTTGTGGAAATTACTAAGTGTTTTCCCTACATCCTTAATGCGGTAGGCTATATTAAAGCAGTAAATTCTACATCTTTTCATCCTCATTATTTCATATTTTATAGTTTTTTAGAACCGATGAATTACTAGCTTAAGCGTTCTATATGAAGTAATCGACTCCCTATCGATGACGCAACAAAGTGATATCGATGATATGTGTTAACCGTGTAGTTGATGACCTCGGCCTAGAGACGGCCTTCCCAATTACGTAATTTTGAAGAGCTTTCCAGTACCACTGAACTGTGTAGATAGAAGAGTTTGGAATTTTTTTCAGATCTGTTTCGTCAGCGTTCTCCATTTGAATAAATATCAATCCTTAGCACATCCAAGAACATCTCATTTTGAGTGATTTTAGATATGGGGAATGATAGCTATGAGACTGCTTAACGTTGCTCACTATTGTTTCTTTTTTTAACTCTCCGCAGGCTTTACCTGGTCGAAGTAGCATTATTTCCTGGCATACGATAGTATCGCATTTGTATGAATTTCATTTTATACTACGAGCAATGATTTATGTGTAATATGTTATTAAATCTCAAAATATCATCGCAAAACCTTTAGTACGTAATCAAATTGGTTTTGCTACAACTATCCGATGATGCAGTGTTTCATAAGGATTGTAATAGTGCTAATGAATTTGTTTATTGCTTTTTTATGGCGCACAATTCCGATCTCATGGCCCGAATGTGTATTAAAATAGAAATAAAAAGTTTCTATCATCGTGGATGAAAGTTTGTTGGAGTTCTCTGTTCCATCCGAACCCCAGCCAGTCGCTTTATTCCCTCATAAATCCAAACTGTAACCCCTTCAATTATCTTTCTTAATCCAACCTAATCTTCCATTATTGTCTTTACCTCCCCTATTCCTTCCAGTACTGTCCTCAGGAGACTGTCGTGTCACAGTGTGTGCCCAATTGACTTCTCTCTTCTCTTTATTTTATCAGTATTTTCCACGGACCTGTATTTTTCGCTCTTCCAAGGATCTTCCCTTACTCGATCTTTCAACTTTACTTTCATCATCCTCCGATTTCACTTCATTTCCGTCGTTTCTTTTCTACTACGATTTCCATCCACGTTTCACTTACGTTCGAAAGGAGTTTCCATGTATAGTTTGTAAAAAATTATTTCCTATTATTCCAGATGTATTTATTCAGTTAAAGTCAAATGATTTTTTAAATTACACTAAAGATAACCTTAGTATTTAGATGTCAAACTTCGTGATAATCGTTTAGAGGTGTACTTTTTTTTCTGTGATGGTATTTCGCCCTTTTGTCTTAAAATTAATTTTTAAATTATTCATAATTAGCTTATTGTATATAAATAACTCGAAATTACACAAATCGAAGAATTGATACAGTTGGAAATCCTAAAAGTCTTCATCCGAGAAGTTTTCCGGGAAAGCACGAGAACTTTTTCTAACAAAATATATAAATAAATAATTATTTGCTCTTATCTCGGATAAGGTTTCAGTTGACCGTAACACGTTCCAAAAGCTTTCTAATGTGCAATGACGGTAAGTTATTGGTGTAGACATCTGAAGTAGTATTTTTGCACTTGGCTTTGTCTTGGTCTGATAATATGAGGTTTCATGACTCTGTTCCTCATAGGGCTTTTAATGTTACGTCGTTTCGTCTTGTTAAGGCTTTTATAGTATCGGATATTCCACCGTTTCGTCCTACTCCTACGATTCTTTCCAACTGCAGGATGTATCACGATCTAGTTTCTCTTAATGATGGACAATTACTCCTTTGTCAGTCTTGAATACAGGTTTATTCAAGGGGGTATATTTTCGCCCTTAGTGTTATAGGTTTAACTAAAGGTTTATATAAAGTAAATAGCTAACATAGAAAATTGTTATTTCAATATCCAAAAGCAGTTATTAAAAAATTAATATTTTCGGCGTCTGACACAATTTAGTTTGCTCATAACATATCGTGCCACTTCTTTGGCGTAAAATCTCGCTCTCTCCCTGCATATATGGTATACATTAGTTGTACAATTTTGACAGGAATTCAGGATACATAAGACGACTGGTTTCTGCAAAATTTATGCCACCAGGAAGTTCAGCTTTCCCTCTTCATCCATAGGTTTCCATACATTTTAAAATCTCTCAAATGGGACACTTGATTCTTTTTCTGCCGCGGGTTATTCTTGATTGAGGTAGCTAATTGGAATAATGAGTTTTTTCAAGTACTGTTAAAAGTACCAGTGCCGTCTTCTGGATGGGGCAAGCGGGGTCACTGCCCTGGACACCGCATCTCTAAGAGTCACACTTAAAAAGTCCTGGAGGTGCGCAATCTGGCACCGCAATCAAGGAAAGAAAAAAATAAACGATAAAAATTAAATTTGAAAATACGTTCAGGTCGAATAGTTTTACTTCATTCCGAAAAATAATTACTTTTAATTCTAATTTACGTATACTATGTCCCAAAAAGTTCCAACGGCATAATTTTGTTTTGATTTTATAATTCATCGGTCCAGCGTGTATACACTTTAAGGTCCTGCAACTCACAGAAGCCCGGGGCACAGTAATATATGAGGGCGTCCCAGAAAAGTACATACATATCGATTTAGAATCCTAATATTTATTCCAAATGTACAGTGGCCCACAGTAGACTGAAATTATGGGATAATTTTCTATATCCCTAAAATATTAGGGATTTCGAAGTAGAGTTTTTTAAAATTCCGTTGTATTTAATTTTTTTGTCGCTTTTAAGTAAAATTTATTGTTATAAAAAGAATTTTTTTTAACCCCTTCTTGGAGTCTAAGTTGAGCACTGAAGTTTTAGCGAAAAGCACTTTTTGTCATAAATTTAGGGCGAGTGTTTTGCGAAAAATCGAAGAATGGGAAGGAAATGGTTTCCATGGGAACGAATAATGCAAACATTAAAAAAGGCAGTATTCTAGCGGTCTTTCGCGTTCGATAGCTGAAACTTGTTCACCAAACCAACTGCGCAGAATACGGAAAATAGTTGAACGACCATTTTCAATATCGATCCACCGACCTTTGATGTTGCAATTACTTAGCAAGTCATTTGTTTACATACCCCCCTTCAGTATTTTCCACTTTTTAATATTTGCACGCGTTATTTCTTCAACATAGATAGTTTAAAATACGTTTTGCGTATTTTAAACTATCTATGTTGAATTAAAATAACATACCCGACCTCCTTTCAGATTTATAAATACGGATTCTACCATTTTATGGCGCTGCCTAATGGAGAAAACTCATCGCTTTCCGCTACTGCGTGCTGGGTCATAAACTTACAACAGTCGCGCCACGAATAAAATTATCCGTGGATCCGTGGTGGCCTTTGTTTGGAGGAACCGAACTTTCAGAAAGTATGGCGTCTAATATTCTACGGAAAATATTACTCACCTGAGAATAAAATTGGCATTCAAAAGACATTCAAAAATTTCCCCTGAAAATTGTCGAATCGTTTCCCGTATATTGCGGTGAAATTCCGAAATTAAAAATATTGAAAACGAAGAAAGTTTTTATTCGACGTCGTTTTCCTAAAATCGAATTTTAGATCTGTTGTTGATGTTTTAAGTTTACGGATGCGTTGGTTATATATAATAAAAGGGTAAATAAGAACACTTAGCGGCGTTATTTCCACGTTTAACGCGTTTTATTCTTATTTCTGTAAATAATATAGGAAAAAGTAAATGTTTTTAAAGTATATTTCAGCAAAATATTGTGGTATCTCAGCAAGAACGAGTTTTGCGTCTTAGGAGCATAAAGATCCCCTGCCAAAATGAAATAGAAAGTGCAAAATACAGTGGGGCCGCTACAAACTCTATGTATTTCGTTTTTCAGCATTAAAGGACGAGGTTTCATTGTATGTATATTAAAATTGTTTGTTCTTTCAGTGAAATTGATTGTAAAATATAAAGGAGCAATCTCGATATCGTTTTTTCGGGATTTGTCCCGGATTTAATCTCTTCCGCATTCTGAAAATAATTTTTTGGACTTAAAAAATCGATTTTATTCGGAACTCTGTGGCTTTAATTCAAATCAAGTTCAGTTTTAGCCTTTTTAAAACTGTTCACGACTTCATCACTTGCGTAAGTATTTACGTATTTGATCCTTTTTAGATGAAAGTAGCACATTTTTCGAAAATGAACAACGCGTTTTGTATTACCATTAAAATAGAATTTTTCGGAGCAAATCTTTACTTTAATACCCGTAACTAATTATCATTTTTTCCTAATTTATCCGGTTATATTCCACGTAACGTTCCTAATATCTCAGTAATCCAAGTAGCAAATGTCCCGGTGTCGCAACGTTTGTCTCTGTACTCCCTAAGCCTACCATAAAATGTACTCAACGCTGATGCACGGATCATGTAACAGGGCATCGAACCGTAATACCTTCCGATCTGGTTTCCGCTCGGGTTAAAAGGAACAAATTTCGTTACATTTCCGGTTCTGTAACGTCTGCCAAAATCGAACTGGTAGGAGACGGTTTCCTCGCTCCGAATAATAAATATTACATTCTTCCGAAAGTTATTTACTGTAGCTTCTTTTTAATAAAATAAAACTTCATTAAATTTTTAGAATTAGATTCAGATCAGATAATGTTAGACATAAAGCATCCACGTTTTATTTGCTTCAAGTCTCTGGAATACCCCGATCTCGGTGGCGTAGTGGTTAGCTTGCTAACCTTACACCCGGGTTCGAATTCTGGTTAGGGCCTGGTTGTTTGTGTGTGTTCCATTAAAGATCGCAAGAATGGTCAACGTTGACGAAAATTCGCTCCTTTAATTAAGACGAAATTATATTATATATTATATTGTATTATGTTATTAATTAGAATATCTTCATTCAGTTACATTTTATTCTAACGGAATTTTTCGAAACCTAAATTCGTAACGGGGAAAATAACTGTTTTCGCTTTCTGTTCCGGTTCGATGCCCTGCCAAGTGAAAATGTTAATGTTGTCCCTGGGCAGTTACATGGTGTGTGCCCTTGCAGCAAGATGGCCCTGGTTGATGCAGGTACTGAAACCTGATCTTCGCACACACGTCCTCGGTGTTTCGGGAAAGTTCCGTCGAAGGCATCGAAAATGTTCGCTTTCCACAGGTTTCTGAACCGAAAGCAGTAGAAAGTAGAGTTACTTAAAACGTCCGTGGGAAGATTTTCTCGCGTAAGTCTTTGTCAACTCTTCTTTAAATATATTTCGCGGGAAATCGTGAAGAATGATAAACACAGCTCCTCATTTAGGCGAGTCACATAACTCAGAGAAAGAGAAACGCAGTTGAGTGGTGACCTTCGGCTTTTCGAAAACCTTCACAAGCCTCAAAGTCAAGGGCAAAGAAGAGAAAAAGGCGCAGGTAAACTTCTCTCGCGCGTCAATTCATCACAATTCCTCTCACTTATGATGATTGGGAGCGATAAGCTCAGTATAAAGGGTTCAAGTTGTTTTGAAATCATCAGGTGGCTGAAGAATGTTTTACAGTACGGCTGATCTCCTTTTGGGGAAACTGCGCAAAACCAATTAACCTACTCTCTGCGTACTATATTTCCAGTTCATTCGAACTATCCATGTATATAGAGAAGTAATAATGCTTGAATGCTATTGCAAATATTTTAAGAGGTTTTTTTTTAAAGAGAGTTTTAGAACAATGTTCTCTTTTCTCTGAGGAACTGAGGATATCATTTCGAAATTTCAGCATTTATAGTTAGTTTTTTTGCGTAGATATCGGCGTTCATAAATGAATGTTCAAACATTGTGATATGTGAATGTATGAAGTTTCTTTTGAAGACAGTGCATACCTGTAGATCTAAAATCGTTATCAATAGCAAGCATTAATCATTAATAAACGTTCGTATTTGAAAAAATTTCACCGCTTTAAAACTTTTCTCGGTGAATATATATTCCTATGTTACGGAAGAAAATTAGCGGCGATAATTTGTTGCAATTGTTCGTAGTGCTCGTAAATAGAGTTACTGAAAGGTTGCCAAGCTAGTTATATGAGGTGTAATGAAGAGCTATTAATTTTTTTTATTTTTAAATTTTTAAATTTTTAGCAGGAAGTGATTAACAGTGAACTTGAGGTATCAATGTTTAGCTATTAAAATCAGCTTAGTAATATAACTCACGGAATAAAAGGAATGAACTCTCACTTCAATGAGCATTTATCCTTACCGTGAAAATGGCTCATATGTATTGTTTAACTTATTGTCGGTATGTTTTGATTACTTTCAGCTGTTTTTTTAGGCCTCTTTTTAAAATCTCGAACTTTCGGATATCGGAATTTCTTGGATATTCTAGTTGTTTCATTCGTTTAGTATTTATATTCTTTATATAACGGTTACTAATAGTTTTTTATCCAATCAAGATATATTTGCATACCTCTGTGAGCATTAAGTGCATAAAATGTATGATTTTCACTCAGTAGTAAGAATTTTCATCTCAGACGCAATGCGTAAGTAAACTACGTAGCCTTTACTTGATTAGCCTAGTTACTTAGCCATTGGGGAATACGATAAAGTATAGCATATATTTTGATGGAATTCTATTTTTAACTTTTGTGTTTTAAGGTTTTAAAATTTGATTTTTAAAATCTGGAAATTCACTGAAATCTCACTACAGTAAATTATATAATGTTGTGATGGAGGAATTTCAGCAGAAGTGCATATACTCTCTTATCATATTCTGATTACTTCACAAATGTAATAGGTCTCATTGCCATCGTTTCGGAATGATCTATTTGTAGGTTCACCATATCCCATTTGGTTGAAAATGGAACTTTTCCCTCTAGAAAAACGGGACGAATTTTCCGCTCCATTATTCTCGAGGGATGTTTTCATTGCTTTAACGCGGGTATTGTTTGAAAGAATTCTAAGTCATCTTGTAGATGAACATTTTATCCTAACCAGAGTTAAAGTACCATTTAGTACTTTCCCTCCAACGTGTTGTAAAGAACAGGGAATTTATAAATTTTTAGGGTTAAATAACCTCAATTTGGTAGCTAAAGTTATTCTCCAGAATAACCTCACCTTTTTGAAAATGATCGCAATTCTTATGATGGTACAATTTACTTCTAAAATGTGTGATTTGTTAGATTTGAATCTTACTGTTTAGCTGAATTCTTTCAGTTCATCTGAAGCCGAGAATTTTAATTCTCTGTATTCTGCTATTGAATATCATAAAAAATCACAATCTTTGGTGAACGGGAAAACTTACTTTTTTTGCGATGCGGACGGAACTGAAGGACCCGAACAGGGATAGCGTCGAAAGCGGGACGTATGGTCAGCCTATCTATAAGTAGCCATCTTTTTTATCTTCTCGCCTTGTTTACATTAGGAGAATGAACGACATTCATCATCGTCTGGACGTGTGATTGATAAGGAATGGTATTTACTGTTAACTATTTTAAGAAGAAAACAACGAGAAGCTTGTTTATCGAAGTTCATTGGATTAGTTTGCTTTCTAAATTTTATTATTTCACTGTTATGAAGTTGGCTTTTTGGGGTAAGAAAATCATTGGATAAATACTTTTTTTTGTTGCTCGACCATCGAATTAGTTGATTAATTCCTCATATTTGACCTTATAAAAGTAATCATAAACCTATTTTGTTTACGAAAAAGTTTTTCTTTGAATTAAATGTGCGAGATTTTTCGCATTTAATCCTTGATAATTCTAGATCTTATTTTCAATTGAGGAAAAAGTAACTTATCTGTTTACATTCCTCCGAAATTGAGGCTTACTCCTCCGAATTCTTCATCCATGTATTTCCCTCCTTTAATTGACATAAGGATCTCATTAATTTTACAGCCGAAGAAGTCAAAGACGGTATATTATGGTGTATTGACATAAATCGGAATCCAAAAAAAACGTATTTTTTACGAGAGCTAAGATCTTAATCTTTGATTCGACAAATGACTTAAAGAATTTTCATTATCTGGGTGCAAAGTAGAGCTTCGATGAGCAGGAAGTCGTTGACTTTTGGTTGCTCTGCATCAAAAATTTGTCTTTTTCGTTTGAGGCTCCCTATATTCAAAGGATTGACCCAAATTTTTAGGAATTACAAGTGACGTGAAATATTTATAGATATTAAATGCATGATTCATTGATGTGGACCACATCACATGGATATTTCGTCGCACTGTTTAAGGTTTCCCGTTGGTAAACACATCAAAGTTACATTAAAGCCATATCCATTATCCGAAATCTTTGTCGGCCGAAGTGTTATTTCCTCTTGATGCTACATCCTGAAATATACGTAAACACTGACAAATTAATCTCTTTTAAGCAAGAGTTGACTCAAAACATTGTTTTTTTTTCTGAAATTCTTTTGCTTGAGAGCGTGCGCTAGCTTCCTCCGAAATGTTCGTTAGTCGAATTCGAAGAACAAGGAAGAGAAAGAAGGAAAAGGATAAGGTGTTAACTTTGCACATTCAGGTATACGCCTTAAAACCTAAGGATAAACGTGTGAAAAATAGCGACATGACTGGGACTCAAACCCAGGCCTCCCACTATGCCAGGGAAGAGAAACTTTGTTAGAGCAAACATTTCGTCAGAAATGTCACTCGTCAGCCGAAGTACGTCTGTGCTGGTCGACGGATATGTACAAAAATGGCATCAATTGGTCTTGAATTTTATTCATTATTGTTGGCATACTTATTTGCATTAAATAATGAGCGATTGTCTTCAAGAATAGCGCTCTGTAGTGTATATCTCTACAAAATGTTCACCTCTTAGCTTTCAAATATCTAAAGATGCATTACGATTTCCATAACTTGGAATTTAATAGCTTCAGTGCCAATTAGCTGTATTGTTATGTAGCCATATTTTTATTCTTATATTCATGAGCTCTTTCATTTTTTTCGCCAGGACGTCGTTTGCTGACTGAAATATTCAGTTGGTTACCTTTCCACTCTTTCTTCCTGGTTGTTCTCAATTTTCCATGCAGTGCGTATTATAATCCGTGATTGTGTTGGTATTAAGCTCAACCACAACGGGTTCTCACGCCTGTTCCGATGCAACTTCTTCCGCTGATGGCGAAGACACGTTGTTTCTTCACTGTTGGCACTTTGCAAAGTAAACTTCCTCATGCATAGGCGAGGTTATATTAAGCGTAAAGGCTCGTTGACACCAGGCATGTGTCATGGCCGCGGTTCGCTCGTCCTGGTGACGAAAAGAAGAAGGCGGGGCCCAAGGTTCTTTAAATACTCATGCGGGATCATGCTCTTTTGATATGTTCTTTTCTGCTTGTAAGGTGAGATTGGAAGCTATACTATACTAATTATACCGTACTCAAATGACGATAGCTTCTTACGCTTCTAATCTCAGATGCTCCTTTAAAAATACTTCCGAATAGGGATAGATTTTTACGAATTCTTTTTATCTGGTGAATGGGTCATTTATACGATATAAGTATCGGATGATGATAATAGGAAAATGAAGCAACCGCACTAAGGGCGCGGATATCCGTGGGGTATCAATACTTGAACATCAGGAAGTGATACTAATTTAACTCAATATTAATAAATGTAAAGCTAAATTAAGCTATAATCTGTGAAGCACTTTTTATTAACTTTAAAGCTATTAACCACATAAACTTATTCCAAATATTTTCTAATTTTCCTAAGAGTAGATTTTAGATACACTGGAAAATGTGATGATAGTCACGCGAAATTGAATAAAATAGACCTATAAAAGTAGAGCTTTGTAGCATTAAAAGCAATATAAAATCAAAATAATTATGAGTTATGAATTACGAAGTACAGTTATAAATGGTACTTATTATCATAATCATTCCTTAAAGATACATGAAAATATTTACTTACGCTAAAGTGATTTTTGATACGTAAGTACGTATACATATAGAACCCAAGCATAGAAGTACGTGATTCAAATCGCAGGACCCAAATTCACGAAGAAGACTCATCAGATCTGTGATAATTAACCATTTTATGCATTTAGGTCCTTCTGATCCGATCCTTGGCCTAGTTATATTTATACAAAAAGTTTTAAGAACAAATTGAAAAATTCATCTTGGTATGATTGTTTTTGATATAGGTGAATGGGGAAATTCAAGCATTGATTCACCATCAATTATGTTGCACTCGATCTAATAGATAATAAATTACGGATGACAAACGACTGTTGCTCCCAATATATCGTTATGTGGTAACAATGGACGCCTAGGATGCTTATCTGTAAATGGAAGGAGAAAGAGCTAACGATTAAGGCATCGACAGCTCAGAGCGTTCACGCTTTTGAAGCCGGTAACGCTAAATACGCGATAATATTCTCTTTATTGGTTCGGTGCTCAATTAATTTTAGGTCGATTAGGAAATTATCGGGTATGCGTAGGACCAAATATTCAGATCGTATAGATCTCCAAGCTGGGCCCTGGGCGTTAGTCCAATTTTTCTCTAAATGCTGTCAAATCTATTTGCCACATATCGTACTTCTGTTAAGATATTGGAAAACCCTCGACTCTCCTCTTCATAAATTTCACTCTAATTTCAGTAGTTTTTAATTCTTTAATGTAAAGGCGTTGTTCATATTCCCATATAACTATTGGAAATCTTAGAGATATTTTAATCTACATTCTCCTCTTTAATCACTGTGCAGAGCCGTTATGAGCACTATTAGCAATGTTATATCGCCCAAAGAAAATTATGGAAGTATAACTAAGGGGGCTAAGGGCTCCCGGTTAGCCAAGTGGGCAACGCGTTCGACTTTGGCGAAAGCGGTCCCGGGTTCGATTCCTGGTGGGGGCCTACGTGCAAAATGACCTAAGCTGTCGAAGCACTTATTAATAATACTATTACTAAGTCAGACTAAGCTGTAGTCATGTGCGCAGCAGTAAGGCGACCATATCAGTTAGGATACTTCTAAAGTAAAAGCATTTTTAGTTAAAGTAAACCGAAATATTCCCGTTTACAGTGGAAAAGTTTCGTAGATAAATCATCTCAAAAAGTGTGCCGTGTAATATGTGAGAGTAATATATTTCTGATTCAATCGTACATTTTTCCCTCTTTTTCGATGGGTTTTTTTTGTTTTACTTATATACTTTGAAACGCTTGGTTTAATGTGCCGCGAAATTCGAGCAAATGCGTGTGCTGGGAAAGAAAAAAGGTTGGGAAACTCCAATCCAAGGGAATTTGTAAATAAACATAAGTTCTTGCTCCGAATGTTTATTGGGATTCACATTTAATGGTCGCACTATAGAGATTATTCCTGGTGAATTCCTTAACATCGCATCTCTGAGTGAAGAATCTCGTCGCTCTAGGAATCATTCTGAGGAAGAGAGATTATGAAATACGGGATATTTTGAAGTAAACCTACTTACTTTGCGCCGTAGTGAAACTTCAACGTAAACACATTTAACTCTTTGACGTTCTGACGAGAAAAATTCTGCATTTCATCCCGTCTCCATCAGATACGCATTTCCGTATTTATTTTCTGATACGGTTGTTTATGAAGTTTATCAGTCCGTTTGCGGTTTGCCCGTTGATAATTTCGTCGTCGTCTCATTATCTCGAACTGTGGAAACAATTGGAATCGGACATGTCGCTCCATTATTTAGCATCGTGCGATTGTTTGCTCTGGGTTTAGCTCGTGCAGTCGCTGTGAGGGACGCATACGCAGCAGTCTATATTTTTGCTCCTTTCTCCAGAATGGGATCACAGAAGTTTATGAAATACGTGAAGTGAAAAGGGGGATTTGCAGAAAGCTCCTCTCTTTTTAGTCTGTCCAAAAATCCATGTATCAGACTCCACTGTAAGCAGCTGACTCCCGCTTTATAAACTGCATCTTTAAATTATGTATTCCATGAAGGTTTTCTCTGCGTATACGCAACTCACTTTTTGTTTCAGGAGCTTCAATTTATTCCTTCCTGCTTCTTGGCTAACTTTCAGAAAAGGAACTTCCGCAACTGAGGAGTAATTGCAGAATGAAATTTATCACAATTTTTTTCGTAGTGTATCATTATGTACGTACAATAAGAACAAATAATGGGTCGGTATGGATGGAATGTCTACTCGGCCTCTTCTCTGGTATGAACTTTTTCGCTAAAGAATTAAGAATAAAGAATGGGCCAATAATGGTGAGATTTTACGGGGACATTTTCCCCACACCTAAACATGTATAAACATAAACTTCCACGATTCTTAATCCAACTAAAAATTTCGAATGAGAGAAGGTTGCTGATTAATGTTGGGGCGAGATTTTCATTTAGACAGTAAATATAGACGACTATTCGGTTATATTCTACCTTTTTCATCTGTTTTTTAAAAGTCAATTTCGTTTCAGTGTTCGCAAAATTTCTCTCGAAAGAAAGGTAGGCAGGTTTACTTGTCAATCGATCCAATCAGTCATTAGCATTTACCTTAGCAATATATCCAGTTGTTATCATGTTATGCAATGCGTTTGCAGTGGTTCGTTGTGAATTGGACATGTTTAAAATATATAAAAGGGATATAGTACATATATTAAAGGGATATGTTTAAAATATGCAAATAAAGGGAAAAAAAGGAAGGAAAGGTTGTTAGACTTAGCACATAGAGATGTGCTCCTTAAAACTCATGCTAATGTTGAAGAGACACGTCATGGTCGTTCAGTGGTTAGAATACTTAACCGGAAAGTGAGATGCATGGGTTCGAGTTCCAGTTTTTCATATCTGTATATCCTTGGGAAAGAACTTGGGTCAGTTGGTGAAGTGGTAGTGTATCCGATTTCATGACTACAGGTCCAGGGTTCGAATCCAAAAATTTCCAACTTTCCAATACATTTTAACGTCGCCACCTGACGTAGCGTCTGACTGCGACGGTATTGTTATATAAGAAATTCCCAAACGTAAGAGATACCTTGGCAACATGTCAATTATACTTATAAAGCATTTCCATTGCTATGATATGGTAATTTTATTGTCATTGTTACAACGCTATAAAGCACTGACTATTTTGTTTTTTCCGTCTTCAATTATGTTGTCTTACCACAAAGTGGTGCATGAAGAATTGATAGTATTTATAATAATTATATTCCCCCGGGGGACGGAGTGTTGATTTCGCTTTGCGTCACCTGTAAGGTTCAGCGGTGCTAATTGCAGCTGAAAGTCACAGCGGTATTTCCAGCACTCCCAATGCAATTCTAAAAGGTACACGCACGCTTACGTAACGCTTAAAGAGATGAGACCCCAGCAAAGAGCCTTTATCGTTGCCTTATTTATCTCACAATCAGTTGTATTAGATTTCGAAATTCGTTCTTTATGGCCAAATACTATTGCCTTATCTCTTTTTCTCCTTCCAGAGAAATCCTTTAAAAGTTTTCATGTCGATCGTCGGAGCGATGATGTAGGACTGGTTGTAGCGTATACTTACAAAACGTATGTCTAGGGCCCGTAAATTTCATGGGCTAGACATATTCTATCGCTCAT
The DNA here is from genome assembly GCA_000376725.2 of Ladona fulva. Lineage (NCBI taxonomy): Eukaryota > Metazoa > Arthropoda > Insecta > Odonata > Libellulidae > Ladona > Ladona fulva. Next base: position 552,481 of record KZ308407.1, on the reverse strand, counting down.
CTCAAGTTAAGATGCCGACCTGTACGATGCATGCTGCAGAATATACTATAAATTTTCAGGTCCAAAGAAACGATAGAAATTTTTCTGATTTAAAACTAATCGTAAGATGTAAATACACAAATGTGATAAAATATGCTTTTTCTACAGTTGAAACAAACATCGAGCAGTCGGGACTTACATTACATTTACTGCTTAAGAATTTAACTTATAAATAATTTCCTTAATTGTTTTCGTTAAAGCACTTATAGTGTAGTGTAAAGACTTTCATTTAAATTTATTTGTATGTATTTTATTTTAAATTCATTACGAAATTAAGTTTTATGCTGTCATGTAGTGCATGATCATATGTTTAATAATAATAATGCGACTATGTTCGGGCGAGATTAAGACTATCAAGTCTCTTCATACATCTAACCCTATATTTAGGTGATTTGTTTATCCTAGAATGCAAGGATAGATGTTAAAATTTTAGTATATGTGGGGAATGGGACAAGACATGAATTTTGCGATGTTCCTCAGTATTGTTTCTTATATAAGAATATTCCCTTTAATTCCCGTCTAAGATAGTATAAACTTGTGTGAATCCTCGTGGAAGGCTGGGCTCATAATCGCAGCGCTGTTCCATAGCTCGGACGACCTTGAGTGGATTAAGTGGGGGCGCTAGAATGCCAGCATCCCGATGCTTTCAATCTTTCGCCACCATCCTCGCATCTGCTCATCGTTTACAACAGTAAGGCGTTCTCGTATTTCCAGAATTCCCGCATTTCCGAAAAGGATACATTTTTAGTCCTCTCTGCTTCTGTAAGAACGTGGAATCTTTCTTCCCCAATGTTCGCATGCACGTGATATATGGTAATTGACCTTGACATTTAAATTGATAAGAAGTAATCTTGGCGCGGCATAAGTTGAGGCTTGCTTCACTACATGGATGTTCCTATTCGTCAGTCTTCTTCGGTGTGTTTTAAAATGTGGCCCTGGGGACGCTTTCATGAAGTTACCGAGATCTACAGTATTTTCCGTATTTTTTTAATATCCGAAAATTCATTGTATTCATACATACAACATATGTACACTATAGTTACATGTAAAGCATATGTTTAAATATTCATGCATACAACCACGTAAAGATTTACTTAAGTCACGTATTCAATAGGTTAGCATCCTTAGTTTTGGATTTCAGTCTACACGTTTTCAAATCTTTTTTTACTCTTAGTACATGTAAAATGTAGTACACCGCTATCTTGGTTAATAGGTACTAGAATGGACTTGGCCCTATTATCATCTAATAATGGTTTTTGGTATCTAGTGCGTAGTGGAATGGTGTATGTTACTTTCCCATCAAATTTCTAAGGGCCGATTTCTAACGAAGGAAAATTCTGATGACGAAAATTTGACACCATATGCCAAAAAAGGGAAACTCAACAAATACTGCTCACACTACAAAAATCTTTGGGTGAATTGTGAAACCCTAAGTAGATTCGTTGGAGGATGTCTGTGACATACGTGGGATAATCTAAATTAAATATGAAAAGGAGTTGGCGTAATTTATTATGCCCATCCCTTGCCACACGCCGAAAGGCGGCTTGCAGGTTATTTATTTAAATGTAGACTGTGAATTTTAAACGTTCTCTCTGATAATACTTTGAGCGAATCACCACGCCTAAGAACTGTAAGCTGTTAGATTAATACCAATTTTTGATTCGGCGTGAGGGCGTAGTCACTTAGAAAATTTTTCGCTTACAGTGTTGAAGCATTAGAAATTATAACCAATGGCGCATTCTGTCTAATTTAAGTAATGAGTTGGACATTGCATATCAAATATGAAGAACGTTTGAGACGAACCTGTTCGAAGAGGGAAAACCCAATAATATTGGAAAACTAAAACATCCGAATCACATAATGTGACAAGGGAGGTATACAAAGCTGCATGTAATTATTCTACATCCACATTAATGCACTGCAAGCCGCCTTTTGGCGTGTAGCTGGGGGTTTAAGCACCAAGCGTTCAAGTTACCTCTTTAGCTTAATGTCATCGCGTATCTTTCTCGGAAAGAATTAGTTCTTAGCACGACTAGTCCTTGCATCTATTTCTCTGACGCTAATTATCGGTCACGTAGAAAGGTGGTCGCATGACATCGATTACATCTTCCGAAAATATGCTTTCTCTGAATTTATCAAGTAATCATTGCCTAGCTTCTAATCTCCTTTCTTTCAACGATTCCCATCCGGCGTATGAGAGCATTTTCGTAGCGCACGCTTTTTTTTATTACTGGAGATTATTCAGGGTAAATGCTCCTATTCACCTACATTTTATTTGGCAAGAAGCCCATGCAAATGAAATGTTGTCGTCTCTATAAATTTCCTCTGTAATTTAGCTCAATCAAAAGAAAATCTGATACGTTCATTTATTATCCACATGTTTTAGTCTGCGTCTAAAAGTCGTATCACGCTGTAAAGATATGATCTATAATTGTCTTATAATGTGCTCTAGATTTCGTTCCAATAATCCCTTTTCGATTCGGATTGCTTCCAGAAAGCAGCTTGCTAATTTTGTTGAGAAATGTCTCAACTCTCAACCTTTATGTTTAAAGAACTTTTAGCAACTTACACATCGTCTTCCGGTCTATAATTTCTTGCCAAAACTCAAGGCATTCTTCTAATCAGAGTAGTCGTTTTGGGCTTTCAATTGAAGGTTTAAATTATCCATGAAGGTGCTATATTTTCCACAATTCTCGACCAAAGGCACTTCTCTATGTTAGCTACACAATCTTTCGTTAGTACACTACAAATTCTCGTTGCAAAAAAATAATCAGAATCAATTGTAAAATAATGAAGCACCTGAGGAAATCGCTGCATAAATTCTCTTCCTCGTTCTATGAGAGAGGAATTACTCGCTCATAAATTTGTTGCTAATTAACCAATTTCTTGGATAGTCATTGATATAATGTGATGAAGTGTAAATCAGCATTAACATAACAGTAATTTACTTTTCTCACATTTCTATATTTACAATGATGCATGCTTATATTCATCATATTTAGTGGTTTACATGTGTTTTATCTCTTTTTCGCGGTTTCTTAACCTCCATATTTTGTGTTTCTTCCCGTAACGAGAATATTTCATCCACCGATCGTCAGTTTTAGAGGTATCTTTCACAAATCTTTTATTTTCTTAAATAGAATCTTATAATTCGACCTCGACTCTGTGGTAGGTCTCCATTTTAAAGAGCAACGAAAAAAGAACACTTATTCTTTTACCGAAGTATTTAATTCCACAAATATGGAATAATAAGTGGTAAGGGTATGAGTGTTCATTTTTCGTTACTCTTTATTTTGTTAAAGTTTATATATATTATACGTATTGCGTAAATGAAAAATGCGTTTCGGTTTACGAGAAGCTTACTTGGCGTATTCAATACTGGACTGGAGTGGACCTTTCCAATGTAGGGTCAAATAACTATAGCCTCACATTCATCTATGCAAGAGTAAACGAGTTCATACCCATACCATACGCCTTTGTAAGAAAAAAAATGTATAAGAATTAACTATTAGTGTAAGGGTTGAAATGTACCCAATTCGACGAAGAAACCCTTCTAAAAACGTTTTATAAATGGGCCAGTTTCTCCTTAAAATCATTGGCGATGGTTTCGATGTGTTGAAAGCTCACTGCGAAATGAAGAAAGTCAGGCTTAAATAGCAATAATAATAATCTAGTCTCACTTATATCTATGCAAGTATTAACCAATTCACTTATTACTCTTACGCCTGTGCAAGCTAACTATAATTAAGGGTTGACATATACCCCGTCGATGGAGAAACCTTTCCAAAAACCGTTTCCAAACGTGCTAATAATTACTGAAAATAATTGGCGAACCAAAGGCTTTGATGTGATGTAAGCCCTCTGCGAAATGAAGAAAGGCATTCGTTGCCAAATCAGATAACTATTTGAATTTAGCGTGGTTTTAAGACAAAACAAAGCTAATTCTAGACGTAAGAGTTTGGGGTAGCCGAAAAAGACGGAACAGGACAATGGGAATGAAGTCTGTTAAATTTATCTCTTAGTTTTTTCGGTTAATTACCGGCTTAAATATTGGGGAGCATGCGGCCAGAATATCCCTCCTCTCTAGATTTTTGACTTCTCTCCACTTACCCCAGAGCACTTGGCCCATCGGGGACTTGTGCCAAATCTGTAGGGCATTCTCGCATGTCTGAGGAGTGAATGGGCATCGTATTGCTTTGGCAGCTTATGCACCGCTAAGGTGTGAGCTAAATTCCGAGTTGGTTACATTGTCGCTACTTGATTACCGTAAACCACTCCGATCGCATTTCAAACTTTGGTCATATTCCGTAAAAATAGCGTAGTCGACGACTTTTACAAATACCCTATGTACCCGAATAATGGCTTTTTTTTGTTAATTTCTTAAGGATGAGTTTAAGAGGTTGAATTTTATGCGGGTACTACATATTCTGGGACGAAATCCATGCCTAGTCTGGGTCGAAATTTTAATTCTTGTTAACAACATGGAAAATAAGAGAGAAGAAAATGAGGCAAGGACAAATACCTTGATTCAGATTGGAGAAGACTGTTTGCTATGGACTGCTGTTTGATAGTAACGCTTGTTAATCCAGTGAAAATTATATTTGAATTGTGGTGAAATGGTTGAGTTAACCTTATTTATCAGCCTGGCACCGTTAAACTGCGATAAAAATCTTAAATGTACCAATTATTAATTTAGAACATTTTTGAAGCACTGGAGGTCAACGAATAATATGTTGTTGAATTGCTAGATATTTTAAAATCTCATTTACCGTTCGCTATTTTTGGAGTATTGCATTCATCTGCGTGGCTTGTGTGCCGACTTTGAGCATCGTTTTGAAACCTGTGCTATGTCTCTCGCAATCAGTATTATTGCACTTCCTTCAACACTTAGTCAAAGTAATAGGTGTAAATTTCCGTGTCGTTTTGTTGTTGTTTGGATTAGGGAGGAATGACCGAGGTGTAGGCGCACAAAAGTTTCCTTGTATGCATTTTCAGATACCTGTTTGCTCTCTTAATCTCTATCGCGTTATATCGTTACTCTCACTGCTTTCTTGGGTGTGTTAGTGGTTATATTTTTCCCTGGAAAAGATATGGATGTGTGTTCACCGCAGGTCTCTGTAAGCAAAGATCTCCTACGGAGGTACTTCCGTGATCCCATCCGCAATTGTCTTTAATCTCCGCCGCCCTTGAATTTATAACGATGCGACCTTAGAAGCACACGCTTTGGAAGATGCGCCAGCTGTCACGTGACCTTTTTAAATGAAATAGCTGACACTACATTTTTCAAATGCGGAAACGTACAGACAGATTTTGAGTCATTTCCTGTGTTAATCTCATTGTCAGTATAACCACAGATATATACTACGTGTATAGTATGTATATATATGTAGTATAAATATGTGAGATCGTTTTTAACTCATTTTTGCTCTGGTAATGTTATAAAAAGCCGGAATGATGCGTTCGCGTTGGTTTGATGAATTCAGGCCCAAATCATTTCAGGGCTCTTAAATTTAGTTATATTAACTGTATACTTTTTCTTGTAAATGAAATGCAAAGATTGAAATTGGCAAGGTAGACTCTTGAAGCAAGAGTGTATCTCGAATATAGGTTCGAATGTCGAGGACAAATTGTGGCAGAATTAAAGCACGTGCTTTGAGTGGTAAATCGGTCTACCGTGGTATTATCCTTAGTATATTTTGTTTGTTATTTGTTCATAACCATTTTTATCAACTCCTAATTTTTTCATTTATCTTTTAAATTTATTTTGATGGGGGTGTTTCTGATTTTGCCTCGCATAAAATCTTGTTTACGAAGATATTTAAAAATCTTGGAGTGCCGAGGGGTTATTTCGGTAGAATTTGTATTTCTCTCGATGATTATTCCAATCTAATTTCGTTTTGTGCCGAGAGTTATGACTCACTTGCTCCTCTTTCGTACTCTTCGGTTTTTCATTTTGTTTTCTCTTATTTTTTCGTGCACTTCTTAACACTCGCTCAAAATATATTTTAACATTTGAATTTCCGTTGATTTTTCTGCACTTGCCCCTTCTCTTCCGTTAGTTTTAATTTTACCTTTTTAGCTTATTTTATCGATCGTTCGATTGTTTTATTCTTTTTCCTCTTTCGATTCTTTTTTTATCGTTGACTTCATCGAGTTTGTTTTCAGAGCCTAAGTTTATTTTCTCACGTCTGTTTGCCATAGTCCCTGTTTTTCCGTGTTCCATTGTTTCTATTTCCGTCTGTTTACGCATACCTCCTTCTAACAGTTAATTTACTTTCATTGTGATTTTTCTTTTAATACTCATTAATTCCCATGGGCTATGAAAGCGAGCTGATATTTCTTTCTTTTCTCTTGCGGTATTGAACGAGGATCTTTTATTTGTCTTCTTCGGTTAAATTAATGCATTCTTTGGAATATTTTATTTTTTTGGACTTCACAACTTTCCATAAGTAACATAGATGGTACGACGAAATCAAAACATCAGCTTTGTGCTTCGCTGGGAAAAGCCAATTTACTCTAGACCTTACAAACTATCTGTAACTCTTTGACGTATAGTACCTTTCTTTGTGTTCGAGAAATACACTTGTCGAATCTATCTATTATATCTAATTTGAATTCTTCATCATCTAAGTTTATCAATCAGAAGATAGTACTGCTACAGCTTTCCATGCCATCCTATTCCCTGCTGGTCTCTTCATTCTCTCATAATTCCTAACTATTTTACATTCACGATCACCTACCTTTCGTAATTTATCTTTGGTTTTCCTCTGAAATTCATTCCACGATACCTTTCAATAGTATTTCAGAAAACTGTCGTGCCTTATTTTCTTCGACTTTATCTTGGTAAATGGAATAAATTTTTTGGGGAAAGATAGAGCAAATATAAATGTTTTACTTTGTCTTGGTCTCATTCATGGCTGTTGTGACACAAGTTACTGAGGATTGAGTGATTTATCTAGATCGCTTCTTATTGGCTGATAAAAAGAGCTGTTCGTAAGGATTGTGCTGTTCTTACATAGACTTGTTTCACTAACTGCATCACTGCTCTTTAGGGCACACTACGTCACTCCTCATCTTGCCTAGTAAGTCTCATTCCATCTCCAGGCTTATGGTAGCTTATGGTGTAGGTTTTGAGATTCAAAGCTGCCTTGGGGCTGAATACTTCAGAGACAGATCGTGCCTTAGCGTGTGCACAATTGAATTTCCTCTTCCTTTTATCGAAGTTCTCCGTATATCTCTCTCTTCATTCAATTTTCAAAAGAACTTTTCAATAATTAATCGATCTGTTCTTTCTGATTTAGAGCATTTCTCTGTTGTACCGCTATCCAACCTTTTCTTCTCAGCTGCTGTTACAGTCCAGATTTGCCAGTTACTTACGTCAGAATTTTCTTTACACTATGCAGGGCAATTAAATATCAGAGGCAGGCCAGTATCAAAGTTGAGAAGAATTAAAAACCCTTTCCTTTTATTAACAATGACTAGAAAATATTTGTAGGCTTTAGTTATATCATATTTTGGTCGTCAACTGCGGGCATTGTTTTTCATGTGGACCTCTACGAGCGCAAGATGCTTCTTTTTGCAATATTACATTCCTGCGTCACCTAAAGGTGAAAATAAAAGGATTCCAGGAAAACTGTTGTCTGATTACATCCGTCTTTCTTTAAATCCGACTGAAATCATCGGCTCACTAACAAGCGCCGACAGTTTGGCGTGCGTTTGAGACGAAGTGATTCGCTTAGTGTGTAGTCTTTTATCGCAAGGACTTCGATATACGATGGTCTTGAGATATCAAATGGGAGAAACAAACCATTGTCTTTCAGATGGGAGCATGGCGATATGATGTCAGCATTTCTGTGAAACATTCATAAGAAAGAAAACAGTCTGAAGAGCTGCCAGTTTTCGATCGTTAATGGGTTTCCGCTTAAAAGAAGTGGGTGGAGCTGAGTGATCGGCAGATAAAAGAGTACTCTTCTGCTAACGCCCCTTTCGTCCGGACGGTTTTTTTTCCGTCCGGTATTTTTCCGTCAGGTTATTTTTCCGTCCGGTCCTTGTTTTCACACTCAACGAAGTGAAGGTGCATATCGTTCTGTTTCTTTGAGCTGAAACCTCGGCTTCGAACCCTAATTATTTTCGTTCCGGTTTTCGCTCCTGTTCAATGAAGACACTTAATTTCGTTCCGGTTTTCGCTCCTGTTCAATGAAGACACTTAATTTCGTTCCGGTTTCACTCCATCTGTTACCGTCAAACCGACTCGAATCGTTTTTACAGCTCCAAGAAAAACGGCTCCTCTATTTTGAAGTGCGCTTTTGTCAATTTATTGAAATTATATTATGTAAGAAGAATCACGTCATGAGATAATCAACTTTTATTGCGAATCGAATATCATTAAAAGTCGTCAGAGATAATTTAAGCAAAACCAAGGCCTTATCTTCAAAGCGTCACAAAATATCGCAGAAATAATGGCCAATTAAAGTAATTGCTGAATTCGATGTAAACGCGGTTGATCACATCGCCCCTAGCCGTGTATGAGATATTTGCTAATAATTTTGCAACGTCGCAGCATAGAGTAATCTTAAAGTTACTCTATGGTCGCCGAAACTTGGCAGGAATGCTCAGCAGGTTTTTCATTCAGTCTGGTTATCAAAGTAAATATTTGCTAATGGTTAAATAAACACGACGCTACTCGAAGGATTTCTTTCTTCGGCATAGTGTCCCATCAAAAAGGTACTAGATAAAGCTGCCTCAGAATTCTTCGTGGTACGACTTAAATGAATTTACAAGCTTTATTGACTTCCAAGTCTTATGCCATGCGAAGAATTGATCGAGAAAATATAGAAAAGTAAAGTTGCTGCTTTCAGGAATAAAAATATTAGGGCGTACTCCCCTTAGTGCTCACAATGTCGTGCATTTTTATTGGACCCTACTGATCTTGAAACAAGTGACCGCAGGCACGTATGTACGAGTCAAAGTTTCATCCGAAAGAAATAAATGTAGGACAGAAAGATTATGATTATCTTAAGGTCATATTACGCCAGAGGAGGACCTGCCCATAAAAACACAACATTGAAGATATCAGTGGTAGGTGGTGTGTTTATTGATACAAGACCTCACTCAGATGGGAAAGTCTTAAATTTTTCATTTATCTACTTACTTTCAATCGCTCCAGAAATAGACTTGTCCTTCGATGTGATAAAGGTTCTTTTGTACGACAATCTTTACGCACTCTTTGAAGGAATGGAAAAATAAAAACTCTGCGTAGAGATCGATCATAAAAGGATTGAAAAGTATTATAGAAGTTCTCTAACATTCTGCTTAATAATTTTTTTGTAATGCTCGTATTTTTTTGATGTTTTATACATTTATCATGAAGGTAGTTAGAAAAAGTAGATCAATTTCTGTCGAGATTTTGGCAGAATGTCCTAAGAGATCTGATTTCTTATCAAAGTAAGCATGATATTGTCATTTATTTAAATATAAAAATGCCATCTGCAAAAAAGTGCGTTCCTTATTGATACGGATTCATTAATTCTGTAATGCAATGCAACTATAACCAGTCAGAGACAATTGTCACAGAGAAACATGTCACCCGCCCAGGGCATGAGGTTGAGGAGGCTAGTGACATGCCTGGGTGGACGCAAAACTTTTTGTCTTGACTCGAAAAGAGGATTAGTATAGCTTCCTCAAATCTGCTGCATACTAAAGTTCCCTCACACAGTCTTCCTCGTTGCCAGGGGTGAAAAACCCTTTACATCGGAAACCCTCATGTATCATTAGGCCGTATATGAAACTGTTAGACCGCAAAAGAAACCCTCAGAATGCACTTGACCGACTTATTGCATGGATTCCAATAGTCCAAAAGTAAAATTGTACCTAGGAAAACGATTTTAATATTTAAATAAACTTTAAAAGGATAATGTCAGCTTTACTGTCACTTTACATAAGAAACTGGACTGAGAAAAAGGATGAAATACCTGAGTTTGTTACAAAAATGAAGAAAGTACTCATTGGAGGCCAGAAAAGGTCGGAAGTTACCCACCCCTGTGGCAAACAGTCATATTGTCAAAAATGCATCGGCCAAGTGGCGTATACAAAAGAACCACGAATATTTCAGAATAGCCCAACCTTTTTCCTTTGCAGAGATGGGCCAACTAGCGGTTATGGAGTAATAAACAATGGCAACCCTCGGCCGCGGATGTTTCTAATTCTGAGTTACCTGGAAAATACCGTTACACCCCTTAGTGTGTAAGTGCTCAAAATGGAAGTTTATTGCTCACCGAACGTGGAATAGAGTTGGCTCCGTTGGAGTTTCAGAGATAAACCAGTTTTCCTCAACGTCAATATATTTGAGGATATCTCGCCGTATATATTCGCGTGGGATTATTTGCCACAATTTCCCTGGACAAGGTTTTCTTCGTCGTTGATGAATGGTTTTTAGTAGCCTTCCAAGTCACTTCAGTCCCTCATAATTCCCCACTTTACACTTGCCATCGAATGATCCTCCAACGCTATCCATTTTTCAGGAGCCTATACTGCCATAATGTGTATACAATTGAATTTCCTCTTCTTCTAACCAATATTATCCTCTCTCCAATTGGTCTTCAAAGGAATCCTTTCTTAGTTACTCGGTCTGTTTTACTAGCATTTCCTTGGGTAACACCTCATATCCACTGCTTCCAATTTTCATTTCTCTGTTGCTGTTTCTGTCCATGTTTCACAGCCATGCAAGAGAACACTCTATAAGTAGGTTGTAACCCTTTTTTAATATCTAAGCTTGAATTATTTCATGTCAACCGTTTTTTTTTTCGATAGAATTCTCTTTCGGCTGTTCATTTCAATCCTGTTATTTTCATTTCCGATGATCTTGCTGCCCAGCTTCAAAAAATAGCAGAATTCTTCTGCAAGTTCCTGTGTGTGCATTCCTATTTATAGCTGAAAATTTACTTTCCCCTTTCGATTCAATTGTATCGCTTTTAGTTTTTATTTACTTCATTATTAGTTCGACCATTGGTGCACTGCTTCATATCTGTAAAATTTCTATAGAATATGCAGTGTCATCGTATGAACATGCTACTGTCGCCATAAGTTATTCTTTCTTCCAGTTATCAGTGATAAAGGACTAAAGTGAAGTCACTCTTTCTGTTTACGTATCATGCTTTACTAAAGACGGGATTTTACAGGAGACTCAAAAGAGTAGACTCAGTTTGGAGTTCTAATGTTTACAGCCGTGAAAATAGAAAAGTCGAATCATTGCACCTCAACCTCCATTTCTTATTTTTTTCTAACGTAAGTTAATCAAGGTCTCACTCACAATTGCACTATTGCACTATTAATTACCCTTGCGGCCTTTTTAATGGATGGATTTGAAGGTTCGGATTCCGTATATATCATGGTTATTGCATTTTGTTCGTTTGTAATTTTATCAATTTAAGATTATTAAGTCATGAAAAATTGTTGAGGGGCTTGTGTTTTCGACTTTTTCCCCAAGAATGATCGGGTTATCTTTGATAAAAATTTTAAACTAGAATCAAAATTATTAATATTTAGCTTAAGAAGGTTGACAACGGAGAGATTTTGAATGATAAGATCGGAGGATAATGGCATATTAGATAAAAAAGGAATATTTTAGGTAAATGTTTGAAACTGTAAATAGAATACGTCTATCGATTTCTAAGGAAATTGGTGTCGTCATGCCTTTTTCTTTAATTTCCGTTAATTTCTTTTTAAATCTTTTTAATGCTAACTTCTTTCTTAACGTGAACCAGTATCGTCTATGTTTTTTGATGTACGTGAAATGTTTTATTCGCCGTCAAATTGAATGTCCTATTTATGAAGGAATTCTAGAAACGGGGAATAAGTTTCTCTCCACGGTTAACATCGAATGCACTACATTGGCATCCTTTCAACATTTTCGGTAGTTTTTTTCGTTATTGGTGGTTTGAAAAATTATATGCCGCAATTCGGCTTCAGAAACTGGCAACCATTGCGTTTTCTGCAACATTACCTGTTATTTGCCCTTTGAGAGTTATCTGTTAAATCACTTTTATATCATCTCTATATATGCTTGTACTGCAGGAGCTAAGTAGAGCGGGAAAATTGAACTTCCTTTTCATAGAAAATTTCGGTATTTGCGTAGTATCCAAAGCTCAAGGAGGAAAGCAAGGTCAAAATACATATCTCATTACTCATCTTTTCTATTTTTTTATTGTAAGCCCCATTCCATCTCCAGAACTTTTGGTAGTTAATGGTGGAAGATCGTCCTTTGGACGGAAAATTTACTGGCGCAGTTTCCGTTTGGTATCTGTGCCATTATGTCACTAGAGTAACAAAGCTTTCGGTACTTTCTGATTGGCGAGTTTCAAAACAGCTAACGGGAAAGACAAAGTTCCAGATATAAATAAATATGTAAATAGTAAGTACATGATTTATAGCTTGTGGTTCTTTTTGTAGTGAGACTCGATTTTCTACGAAGTAACCTAAATAGTAACTAATGTAAATATTACAATAGCATACGAGGTTAGATGGAAGGGAGGCCCCCATGGACCCCCGGTCCATAAGGGTTCCACATATCTACAATAACGAGGATAACGTGTCCGCATTAATTTATATTTAGGTCATTTGAGTTGATTAATGTTCGGTATTGGTCGGGGAGTCATGGAATATATTGCGTGCTAGCCGTTTTGATGTTTGTACATTTGTGCTAATTGCTGTTTAGTGTTTGGTGATTTGGTGCTTGCTTATCTGTATTGCGACCCAACTCTTTGGCTAATAATTAATTTTTGTAAATGTTAAAAATGTTCATATTATTCATATATATATATTTTTTAATGTATTATATGATTAGTATATTATGTAATTCCACTGTACTGCAGGTATATTTACATGCAATATTCCTACACCTCTCTCGTGTAGTTATTCCATTCTATCGGTGTTTAATGAGCTGTGCTAAGTTACCCCTTGCATTATGTCCTTGATGATGATCCTTTTCATCAGCGGTGAACATTATGAATTGTTGCAGCATATGAAATATTTTCAACCAATCATCCGTAATTATTATAATTCGTTACATGTGTTCTTTCTGGTTGCATCGCAAGACCAACACTTTGTTTTCAATTTGCTCTTGCAGAAAACGATTCTAAAAACTGATTTCTTAAAATCAGGGGACAAAAATTCTTTTACAATCTATTCGTCTCCTCATTTTTTTCTTTTAACGCAAAATTTCTTTAAATTATAATGTAAATTTTCGTTCGGTGGCATATCTATAAATTCCCCAACTCTGAGCGTTCTCGCGAAATTAATTTGCATGCGTGAAGTATTTCTAAAAATGTAGTAAATTACCCCGTGTTCTTAACAGTCATTTTATATCGACGAAAGAGTGAAATGAGTTACATTTTTTAAATTACTCGCTAATTTTGTAAAAAAATTGAATCGATTAATAATTCAATAAATTGGCATTTTGAAACATCAGCACCAATCAATTAAAGAAGCTATTAAAAAACCTTTCAGAAAGTTAATCGTCCCGTACGATATAGATTATAAACCAATGGAAATGAAGAGATCTTCATAGAGCATTCGAGTTCTGTACTACCGACTGCGATGTTCGGAAGCCTTCTACACCTTTGGCAGTAGTTGAGAAGAGGTTTGAAATGTATAGGAGATACGAGTAGGTGCCGAGGAAAGAATTGCGGCGTGTGAATCTTCAACAGTATGTATTTGCTTACTCGCTCTTTTAAGGTTTGTCGAGGTAAGGAGTCTGTTATCCCCGAAGAATTTTCCATCTAAAATAAATTCTGTAATGAAATAATCGAGATAAGGTATAGGTTACGTGAGTTATGGAAAAAGAATCCTTACTCCCGTATATTTCTCGAGAAATGCATGAATTAGAAGTCCCTCCTGATTGTTGACTTTAATCAGTTTGTTGATGTTTGCGATGCAGCCATTCTTGGTCTGCTGTTATTTCTTTATTTACCGCCGCTTTTGGTTGTTTCTGGTTGTATTAAGCCAATCCGTAGTCAAATACTGGAGTTACTTGTACGTTCGGCAAGATCAAATTTCGTATGCAACGTTCGGCAAGAACAAAGTTAAAAACCGCCAGTTATTCTTCTCTCCCGAAGATGGCAGTTGCCGAAATACACATTGAGAACAATACTTGCATTGCGCGACCACTGAGAACCCTAACCTCTGCTGGTTGGAAATTTTCAACGGTTAGTCTGTTCGCAAACAACGGCTTTTTGGAGCTTTTCTCGAGCTCTAATGTCTTATCACAGCCGTGTTCTTTTTCCTTATAGACCAAAGTTGTACGGGAAAAGGGTTAGGGAATAAAAATGATCTTTAGATCAAGGATTTTATGCAAAGATAGTAAGTTTTATTTCACAATATGAGGTCGTTGTGGTGATGCCGACATTTTCGGGAAGATTTCGGAAAGAAAATAACATGCATCCCTTTAGGGTTTAGTCAGATTATTACACCATACAAGGTATAACATACGTACGTTTTTACCATATTAGTGCACTCAAAACCTTGTATGGCAGGGAATTATCGTACCATATATTTAATTAAATATATTTTTTAATTTATTAAATGAAACATTCCACCGTCTCATGACATATTCATAGTGAGCCGGGATTTTTAATAGGAGACTTTTGAATGAAAATGTATGTACTACTAGCTTTTCTCCGGAGGAACGAACGATAACTGAGATAATTACCCGAAACGATTTCGGGGTGAAGAATATCGTTGTATACCTTCCTCCTAAGATCAGATCCAGAAACTTGCTAAGTGTTTAGGGTATGGTCTCTGAAACCTACTCTAAAGAAAGAACAATATTAGTGCCTTATTATTTATTAATATTATTCCTATTAACTGTTAAATGCTTGGTTGTCGTAAAGTATGCTGCTGTCGGAAATATCCTATCGAAGTAAAGCAGGACATTGAACCGGAACCGAACCGTAAACCGAAATCGAAAAAAAAAATTCTATATAATAACGATCCCAAACCGAAAATTCAAAATCATTGAACAAGAGCCTTAACCGGAAACAGTTTTTGTTTCCGTTCCGATCATCGGTACGGGTTCTCATCAAATTTAACAGTAGTATTTAATAAATACGTGCAACGATGAATTGTAACTCACTAATTAGCATTAAAATTTTATGTAGCATATACATATTTTATTTTAGCATTATAAAAGAGTCGCGTAAGGTGAAATGGACGGGTTATTTTATCGGAGAGAAAAACCGGCCCGACGCACAGTGGGCAGTGCACAACTAGCTTATGATAGACAATAAACTTAAAAAATATAAGTTGTAATCAGAAGATTCATAAAATTATAATTAAGTACGAATGTAAAATAAATCAATTAACAAAAACTGTAACGTTCATTTTTTTTTTACTTTCAAATATGCCTTAGAAACTAGTGTAAAGATGCTGCGATGTCATAGAATAATATTATCAATGTCATGTCACTAGATTAAGTTATATAAATATGATATATGAAAACATATAAGCATACGATACATTAATTCTAGGAAAATATTTTAATAAATGCTCTAAAAGGAGAGCAAAGTAGAGGGATTATCCCCGTCACAGGTAAATGGCATGACAAAATATAAACATTATATTAAGAGTAACTTCTTTTGAAATTCTGTCAGTTATCATTTTCAAGGCTAAAGAGGTGGTTGTCAGTATTTCTAATTAAATAATAAACTGATAATTGTGAATACACAAATAATGTACTCTGAGTTGCATTGGATAATTATTTATTCTTTTACTCCGCTAATATGTGAGATACAAATTTCCTAGTAGGGTCTAAAATTACTGTGGAATAAGTTTATAACATCTAAAGCCGGAATACAACATGATAATAGCTAAAAGATCTTAATAAGACTGCCGAATAGGCAACGCGACAGAATTCTTAGTGACCGTGGCGCTCGGCCGGGCCATGCCGCGGGATCGAAAAAGCCATCGCAATCCCAGGGTAGCAGGTGAATCGAAACAGTTCTTCACATTCTATACTTAGAAACCTTAGAAATTGACGTGGTATAAGAGACTCGATAGTTTAGCGCCGTTTTCCTAGTTGCTTTCCTCACTTTATCTCAAAAATTGGCCGAAAAAGTTGTCCGCCATTTTGTTGCTTAAAATGAGCAGAGGTCCATTTTTGAGCACCAAACTATAACTAATCAAAAGATCAGAAATCATACTAAAGTATGGCATAATCGGTTTTTTCATCAGTTTCCTTTAGTTACGTCTGCATCGCAGCAAACTTGAAAGTTTTTCAGAAAAAATCCGAGAACATTATTTTCTGTGAAAATTGCCTAAGTTTGACACCCTATATCTTTTTTATGCGCACAAATAACGAAAAATAAAAGACAGAACAACAAAATTCAATCTTTTCTGAATATCTATGCGAAGTTTCACGTTATTCACTCTAAAAAACAATTTTTGGCCTCTTGGCCAGCTTTTTTCGATTCTAGCGACTGACTATCCCACTGCGACGGTAGCTGCACGAGAGAAACCGGAACTTGGCATTTTCATTGAACCGGAGAGAAAACAGGAACAAAATTGAATTCGATTCGAAGCCCTGATGTTAAATTACCATGGAAATATTTTACTGTTAGCTTTTAGTTTTATCTATTCGTTATTCCATGAACTAATAGCTTATTTCTTAAAATTGTCGAGAGGACGATCGCCCCATCGTCTCCTTCTGAATCCGCCAATGCTTTCGCCATCGGAAGGGTCTACTTGTGCAGGAAGTGCTATGTATTCCAAGAGCAGGAAGTTGCAGGTGAACCCTTTCACATTTGCGTACCCCTGTCGTATCGGTTCGCTACCGAAGTCTCCACGCCTCGATTACTTTATGGGGACCGGAATAAGTGCAGAGGGGCTTTTGTTTCGCCATCGTTTGGGCAAGGCCCAATTTACGGCGGCGGAGGGTGGAAGTTCCATGCCAGGAAAATACTTGCCCTTTCACTCACGCCTAAATACTTAGGAAGGACATGTGATGGACTGTTTTAGATTAGCTGAGATTAGCCTTCCTCGTTTTTATTCCACCAAATATTTAAAAGGCGACCCATTCGCTATGATCTAGATATTCTAAACATTATCCTGCAATATCGTTGGGGAAGGGTGAAATGAGGGGGTTCGCCGCTATTACTGTGGGACCTGAAGTCGAAAAAGATATTCCTGGTTGACTTTTAAATAGGCTAGTATGTTAGCCAAGAAGTAATAGCAGTTGCAGAAAACTTTCAGGCCAAATAATTTGCCGGCACTCGCGGATTTATTTCCAAATCTATATCTCCTTTTAACCTGATAGTCATATTTCGACAAGAGGCTTAATGTCAATGGGTCTTCACTTCGTCTTGACTTCTAGATACTAGACAGTCTATTAATGCCACTTGTGGGTTTCGGAAAGAATTTCTGAAAATGATTCGTAACTGCATAAGCTTTTTCCTGTGTTTTGTTGTTTTTGCCAAGTATTGAAATTATGAATTTTAATGCAATCCAATTTAAATTATCATCTATCTCTGATCATTTTGTTAATTCTTTACTTTGGATATTTTTAAAATTCCGTTTCTTACACATTATACCTACTCTGCTGAAAACTGTGCAGATTCTCTTCAGACAATATATTTGAGTTGCTGTTAGCAATTTGCTTGACAGTTAAGGTGATCTTCATACTTGAGTTTTTTATAATCATATATAATGTATCATTCTAAGCTTAACTTATCTTAGAGAGACTATGAGAAAGTAAATGAAAAATTTTGTTATTTCCACTTTGTTGCAAATGATACCTAGTCGAGTTTGAAATTTAGTTCCCTTTATGCCTTTGATGATGCCAATGGCATTGTTAAGCAACCTTTATAATTTCCTTTGGTCATCTCTCTGCAAAATAACTTATTGTTTGACAGTCATTCATAAAAACTAAGAGGAAAATTTGATTAATTAGGAACATCTACTCTTGATACTAACTTAAAGATTTTACTTAATAAGTTACATTTTCATTTGCGAAGACTTCCCACTAAATAAAAATGAAGCAGATCAGATTCTGGTTTACTACTAGTTGCTGAAGGAATATTTGTTAAAATACTACAATGGTTGTTTATGAAAAAATAACCATTTATATCAAAATAGCACCCAGATTGTCAAATCATTGATGTATTTACTAATGGTCACAAGGGAAAGGGTTTTTGATAACTTGGCACAATAAAGTGTGCACCTAGGAAAATTCCCAAGGAGAAACGGACTTGAAAAAAGTCACACAACAGAACCAGCACTCAAACTGGGGTCTACCAATTGCCGGTTCCGTCAGACTTTTTCATGTACATTTCTCCTTGGGAATTTACTAATGGTGTTGGTATATTTGGTGCTAGTAATCCCAGATATAATACACTGAGAAGACCATGGTATTTGCACAGGTTTAGAAAAATTGGAGAGCTACCTGAATTATTAGGTGAGAAATGTACCATAGTTTTCAAGTGAATGTTGCTTCATAGGTTTCCACAGTGCTAGTAGCTTGAAATCTGCATATTTTTTGCACTGCTATGTCTTCCTTCATAATGACAGTTTTGCCAGCTTTCCATGCTTCGACAAAGATGCCCACAGGAAAACTAGTGAACCTGTCATCACAAAGAAAGAACTTCACAATGCAACTCAAATGTACATGCAGAGTTCGTAAAATCAAATGTTCATTTTAAATCTGCCCAGCCCACTAACTATGCTGGTTGACTTGGCTGTAACCCTACAGGGTGTTGGTCTTACTGTTAAATTTAATAACATTTAAAGAGGCAGTAAAAGTGCATAGCAGTTATGGGCAATTATTTAAGACTGATATTGTATTTGCCTAGTATGATATTTAAAGTTAATCTTTTGATTACAGTTTGAGGGCATTGGCCCTCCAGGGGCCACAGCCTCTGCTGAATTGAAGAGCAACCATATCTTCCACTTGGAATCAGCAGTCACTGTTCCAGAGGTCTCCCTGTAGAAGACAGGATGACCCATCAACAGGACCTTCTCCTTGGAGACAGGGGAGCTGTTAGGGTGACCACAAGACCATCCACAATCAGTACGAAGAGCCTCTCTTCACCTCCTTCCACTCCTCCTCCCTCCACAATCTCGGAACGTCCAGTTTCCGAGGAAAAGGTAAGCATGACTTTTGTTCACCTTTCTGATGTGAAGCCAGAAAAGTAGGATGATTTAATTATTATGCCAAGAAATACTTTAATGCTGAATTTAATCATGAGGAATTTTGGAAGCTTTAGAATTGTAATGCTTTGGCATTTCTGCAAGCAAGATATACCAATACGAATACCATATTGATGTTTGAAGAGTGAAAAGTAATCTATTAACTGATTGGCTTTAACATTCACATCATTCCATATTTTATAGATGTCATGATGTTTTCCAAATAAAGTAACAAAGTGAATCAATGAAACAATGAATAGTTATACCTCATTCATGTTAAGAAGGCAATCACTCAGTAGCATCCTGTGCAGATGGGCCTAGTTCAAGTCAGAAAATAGGGGAGGCAGCTCCTCCTGAGCAAGAGAAAGCATTACACATAGTGGGAACTACCCCTCAAAAGGCCCCCATCTTCTTCAATTTTTTCTCCTCTCTCGAGACTCTGAGTTCCTTCCTATCGCAAATTAGGTATAAAAATTGTATTACATAGTGTAATTATGATTATTTGCTTTCAATGAAAAGAAGGAAGTTGATCATCTGCACCTATATCCTCAATTCTGGATTGTAGCATCTTTTCTGTTACTTGTAAGTGATTTTACAGAAATTAAGGGTAATTTATTTTGTTCAGCCCAGTTTAAATTTCATAAACACAAATAATGGTTTTTCCAAGTTTATAAAAGAGTATTGCATCCTATTAACAACTGTACCATCTTACAGCATCCTCATTATAAATTACTAAACTTTCCTTCAGCTCTTTGATTTGTTGTGCCTTTATTTACTGAATTTTTCACATGTCGCTATATAAATAGTGAATAGAGACGCAGAAAACCTTTTTCAAGTCAGTGTTGTTTAACAATATTATTCATGTATCTGTCAATCTGTATGTTCAAAATTTAGATAGAAATTGTAAAGTCAGCTATCCCTGGGCTATTTCTATTATTTAGTTAACTAAAAGAAGTGATTTGAGATGTGCGTAAGTTATGAGTGAAGATGTGATGAGATGTGAATAAAATCTTTCTAAAATCTCTTTTATGGATTATAAAGGTCAGTATATTAAAATGATAGAAATGTTTGTTAGTTACACACAGTAAAGTATAATAAGGCCACTGATGGATACAACAAGTTAAGTAAAGAAAGGAACAAACTTAATGTTTGTTTAAAGTAAAACTATAAAAATTAGTTAAGAAATTGCTTAAATATTTCTATTTTTTTCGTTTTTCTAATTATTTGATATTAATTGTCTCTGTAACATATTATCATATTGCAGAAAATAAATTTATTGATGAAATACTCATGCATGACTTTAAATATTCATTATTACCATTTGGTTTCAGATATCAACGAAGTTACGAGTAACAAGTAGCTTGTTAGCTGGGGCTATGGCTGGAGCTCTAGCAAAGACTGTGATAGCACCTTTGGACCGCACCAAGATTAATTTTCAGGTGATTTACCTCTCACAGTTCATATCTACAATCATGAGCCTCAATATTTATGGTGATATATGCATTTCTCGGTGAAATTTGGTGATAAGTTTTACATTCCAATTAAAAAATACCTAATGATAGCTAAATATTATTTTAATTCTCTTTGTTTCTCTAGAGGAAGTTAATTATTATTGATAATTCAGTCAATTTCAGCTGAGTAATACAATAAGTAAATTCTGTTTAGGTATTCCAAAATATCCCAAGACTATACTTGTGTAATTACTGAATTACTGAAAGCATCTAAGCTTTGTTCAAAGATTCTTGGTGAAACTGAGCTACCAGATAGCCGATAGTTAATACATTAGCACCTTCAATTAAAAGGATCATGGGTTCGATTCCTGGTTGGAGCACATGTGCAAATGCACACCAAATGTGCAAAATGACGTCAGCTGTCAAAGCAGTTTTAGCAATTCTTATACCACTACTCTTGTTGAAATTGTTGAAATACCAAATTTAATAAAGTATAGCCTTGCTGCTGCACTGTTAGAAGAATCTTATTTCAAGTATTTCCACCAAGTCTCTAAAGATGAATTTCAATAAGTATTTTACTTTCTTTACTGTGGCATTCTCTTAAGTTGACCAATGTTGAAAATCTTTCTCAATTCTATTGTCATTTCTCCTACCCTTATCCAAATGTAGTCAATGGCTCAGTTTTCATGAGGGTATCCTAATTGTATGTAGGTTATATATAGAACATATGTTTAGCAAAATCTAGGAAAATGGGGTAAAATTAGTTTTAGTAGGTAAAAATGAAATTGGGTGGTAATGATAATCTCTTCTTAGGAGTGAAAGAAAGAAATTTTTTATGATAAAGAACCAATTTAAAAGCTTTAATCTAGTCAGAGGGCTCTGATTTCCTATTGTAAGTTCATATTGTAGTATTTGTATAACTAAATTATATTTTGGGGTAATGAATGCAAGATTTCCTCATCCCTTGTTGCTAAGGATTGAGACTTACCTCAAGGACATTATTCTATCTATTCCTTGAAACATGAGTACAACTTTTTCAATTACTTAGAGAAATTCAGGAAGAATTTTTGTTTTTAGCTGCTTTTTTAATTTAGTAATTCATATTTCCATTATTGCTCCATTTTTGTGTGTTTATTCTTTATTCCTCAATTGAGGAATGATAAATAAACGTCATTAACTGAAACTGTTGTTATGCAATACACGATTTTCTTTCTTAAATGTAATTAATATAAAGTACATATGGTTTATTCCATTATATTTGCATCAAAAAATTATCATTGATAAAATGAATAGTCATAAAAGACGTTTTTAATGGTCAATCTTTAGCAGAAGGCATCGTAAACCAAAGCCTGCGTTGTTACCTGAGCCATTTTTTTTTATCACAGCTATTTCTCGTTGACCAAGTATGTCATTAACTAAGGCTGTCATTAACCAAGGTACCACTGTATTATTATAATTGATGAAAACTTTATGCAGGAAGACGTAAACTTCAAAACAGCCCATGAAGTTTGATTTTGATTGTATCCCAATTTCTTTTACCAGCCCTGACTTTTCCCCTGTAACAAATATTCAGTGGTTGTCTGATGAGTTCTAGTTTATCTCAGAGATTGTCAGACTCATATGAAAATAGTAAGCAAGTTGAAATCCTAAAAGGTGGCAACTCTTATGTAGATAAAAACTGTGTATTAATGATGATATTGAATCATTTTTTAGTTTATGTTGCTCCTCAGTTTTGTGACCATGCATTTTTAGTCTCTCTGCTAACCTGTAGGCTCCTCGGAATTTAAAAGGGATATCAGTCGAAAACCTAAGCTTTAGGGGGAAAATTTCAACTGCTTAACAAATAATTTGCAAGAATTATATAGTACATTATTGTACATTAGTATACATTATTTTTTCCTCCATGCAAAAAACATTTCCAGGATGTAACTTTCATATTAATTTTCCCATAGCATTGTGATAGTTAGTATAATGAATATTAATGAAACCTTACTCTAAAATCTTATTCAGTCTCTATTATAGTATCCAGATGTATAAATTTGATGTCTGGAAAAATGAATTCAGAATACCATCTTTAATTAAAACAAGGGTTGCTTTTATTTTTTAATAAATCATTCAGTGAAGTGCAAGAGAGCACTTTATTCATGACATATGCTGGGAAAGCACCAGATCATTTCTAATCATTCAATTGCTCGTCAATAAATTATTTCATCAATAATGCAAATAAGTAATTTCTTAATTCTATCTTCTCTGTTATCATTATTCTTAATTACAGAATATAACTTAGCTATTTTGTTTTAAAAAATATAGTTAACATCCTATATATTAAACAACAATATCAAGAATGTGTCATTTAATAGGAATATTTTTTGAGTATTCCCTGTGATGAAGTACAATTCATTCTCGTAGTTATGATATCAAATGGTATCTCATTAAACATTGCAAAAGCATCATATCACAGTAATTTACTGTGTTCCATTTGTTCTGCAGTATAATAGTATGTTCCAGTAAAACACAGTGTGAGTATTTGATTGGTTAGCGTAGATTCTTGAGCAGCTCTAGTCTAATTGCAGTTTAAAAACATTGAGCTAATGTGGATATTGGGGAACAGATCTCCAATAGGCCATACAGCACCTTGAAAGCTATACGGTTTGTGGCACAAAGCTACCGGGAGAAGGGTGCCTTGTCACTTTGGAGGGGCAATTCTGCAACAATGGCTAGGATTATCCCATATGCTGCCATCCAGTTCTCAGCTCATGAGCAGTTCAAATACCTGTTGGATGTGGACCAGAGGCCAGAGCAAAAGTAAGTGCTTTGTATGTTTCCTTTCTTTTATTGTATTGTAAACATTTTTTTCTTGGTTAGTAACCCATGAGTATATCCTAAATCATTCTTTTCTGTTCAATTCCTAGGATTTTATGATGAAAATTATCTAAATGTTGGGTATNCTCTGCCCCTCTTTCCCTCAATCCTTCTTTCCATTCCGCTGAGGAGTAGACAGTCCCCTCAAACAGTGCCCAACCCAGTTCTACTTTCTTCTTCTAATCGTTGTAAGATTAGCAATTGTCATAAAGCATTATATCCTTTCCTCACTTACTCTTCTCATCACCTCCTCATTCTTCATTCTATCTTCCCAAGTCACTTTCTCTATTTTCCTCCATATCTACATTTCTAGAACTTCTAATCTTTTTTCTTCTTCTTTTCTGATGGTCCAAGTCTCCTCGCCATACAAAGCCACACTCCATACAAAGCAATTCACTATTCTCTTTCTCAGTTCTTTGTTTAAAGGCCCACATAGTAGTTTCCTTTTCCTTTGAAATCCTTATTTCATCATTGCTATTCTTTTTCTTATCTCTTTTGCACAAGACATATCCTCAGCTATCATGCTTCCTAAATACTTAAATCTTTCCACCTGTTCAATGTATTCAGCATCTAACCTGATCTTAACCCTTTTTCATTTACCTCCTATAATCATACATTTTAATATTTTCATCTCATTTACATTTAAAAGTTAAAAATTTCAAATATTTCCTTTACATTCTCTTTAGTTTCAGATATGACTTCTGTGTCATCTGCAAAACATATGCATTCCACTCTTTGTCCTCCTAGACATACTCCTCTCTTGCCTTCAAAACATTCCTTGATAATTTCTCCCAAGTAGATGTTAAATAACACTGGAGACATGCAGCATCTCTGTTGTACCCCTCACCCTGTCTCAATCTCATCTGTCATTTCTCCTCCTATTCTCACTCTTGCATTTTCTCTTAAATAGAGTTCCTGAGCCTTCTTTCTTTCCATTGTGGCTGATGTTTTTTCAATACTATAATAATATCATTAATTTATCCCATCTTACTCGATCGAATGCTTTCTCCAGATCTTTGAAAACTGCATACACTTTCCTATTCTTTTCTGTATACCTCTCTCCAATAACTGTTATAAGCCAAATTGCACCTCTTGTTCCTACTCCTTTTCTAAAATCATACTGCTCTTTTTCAATGGTGGTATTCAGATTTCCATACTGTCTTCTGTTGATCAATTTTAGTATTATTTTGGCAGCATAAGATATCAAACTTGTGTTTGATGTTCAATGCTCTTCACATTTCTTGGTTTTTTCTTCTTTTCAAATGGTATCATGATTACTTCACGAAAGTCTTTTGGCCATTTACCTATCTCATATATCTCACTGTATAACTTCATTAGCTCTTTCTTCCCTTCTTTGTTTAGTGCCTTTAACAGTTCAATTGGAAGTTCGTCACTTCTTGTTGCTTTTCCATTCTTTATTTCTTTAATTGATTTTTCTATTTCATTGATTTCTATTCATTTTTCTATTTCTGTCAGTATAGCACATCCTCTGTCATCTTCTCCCACTTGGCTTTCCTCTTCTAGTTTTAGCTCTTCTTCTTCCAGTCTGTGCTCTTAATTATACAGTCATTCTATGTTCTTTTCACCTATTCATGACCACTTGAGGTTCACTGACTAATCTTACTTCTGAAGTTTCTATTTCTTGATTTTCCATAAGTACTAATTCCTTGGCCTCTCTATATATTAGATCGTATCTCCCATCTTTTTCTAATTTTTCTATTTCCTTGCAATCTTCTGAAATCCAACTTTCTCTAGCTTAATCAGTCTCTCATCTTAATTCATTGTTCAGTCTTCTATACATTTTCCTTCCTTCCTCTCTGTTCACCGACTTCCATTTTCTCCCTTCTCCATTTTATTTAACATTTCATTTGTAACCTGTTCCTTCCTTATTTTCTCCTTTCTCTAACTCCCAGTGTCTCTTTTGTTGCCTTTAAAGACTGTTCTTAATGTTTTCCCATATCTCATTCACAGAACTACCCATATTTTATGTTTTTAAGGTTTTAATGAACATGTTTTATAACTCTTCCATTTTCCCAGGTTCCTTTCATTTTCCTCTGTTTAACACCTCCCTTTTCTGTCACTTCAATGTTTTCATTAATTTTAGATAAATTTCAGCCTCAACTAGATTATGATGTGAGCCAATATCTGCTCCTGGGTAACTTTTTGCATTGGCCATGCTGTTTCCATATCGTTTTTGCACTAATATGTAATCTATTTGGTGTCTTTCTCTATTTATTCTTGAGGTCCAAGTGTATCTTCTTCTCAAATAAGGTGTTGCCTTCTACAATATGGTTTTCATTGCAAAATTCTACCAGTCTTTGTCCTCTTTCATTCCTATTTCCCACACCAAACTATCCTATCATCTTGCCATCTGCTCCCTCACCAACAACTTACCTTCCAGTCACAAATTGTGATAACAAGCATTTCTTCTTTCTGCTTCAATTGTTTCTTCTGTTTTCTCACAGCATACCTCTTTTTCTTCATCTGGGTGGAGGCTTGTGGGTATATACACTTGGATTATATCCCTGTCTTGGTCATTTCCTTTTAATTTCATCATTATCATCCTTGCATTGATATATCCAACCTTAATTACTTTACCTTTAACCCTTTTTCCCAACATTACTGCAACTCCATTTCTTCCAGGTCAATCCTCTCATGAGTAGTATATTTTATAGTCACCACCTTCTACTTCTCCACATCCACCTCATGATCCTTGTTCATTCTCAGTATATCAAGCTTGTTCCTTCCCACTTTGCATTCTTCAACTTTCCAGCCTGCAGAAGTGTCAAAACATTCATGGATCCTATCCTAGTTTTTTTTTCTTTCTTGATTATCTTCCTGCTTTCCTTTATGCTATTTACAAGATTATCATTTGCTTTCATTTTCCAAGTTCCAAACTTTATCAGTGTTTTCCCCTCTTGGAGATACAATTTAGAAGTTTTACTTGCAGACATTTTTACTGTGAGATTCATTCCAGTCCATGTACTTCTTGGAATTTATAGTGTGATGGTTTCCCATTTCATTCCACACAGGCATTAGGGTGTCCAGTCTGCTTCAGCTACCCATTATGGGTCAGACGCTGTTCACAGCTGCTCAATATGAGCCAGACACTGCTTATTTTTAGCAGCAGATTTTTTTGGAGCTATTCTACCAAAGATAAATTGCTTTTAACATAAAATATTGATAGCAATCTTGCATACGTTTTACAATCAAATTTAAAAGCTACCAAATGGAGCTAAGGTTCAATGCCTGGGTGGGTTGAGTACTTTTCCTTTAGGAATCTATGGGAAGCACTTAATTCATTTTGTGGCACTTCCTGGAATGAATTCTACTTTAAACTCAAGATGAAGTTTAAAGCTGAGATGAAATATGGAATGATACCCCCCAATATGTCCAATGGTTCAACACCAGAGGTTCCATTAGAGAGAGGTAAATGCAATCCAGTATAATGATAAAGGACATTTTATGTGTACAGATTGTTCAAAATCAAGTTTTAAGATAGTTTGACTTTAGGTCACTGGAAATGTTCTTTGAGTAGAAATTATAGGGTAGCTGTAGTAAGCAAACCAAAAGTTTTGTTTGTCTACTGGAAAAATTTCCTTTGGGTCTGTGTGAGTCTTGATAGCCTCTTTGCTCTTTATATTTCTTTTAGGATTTCACCATGGTATCTGTTGTAAGGTAAGCCTTCTATGTCCTATTATGGCACACACAAGTACCTATGAGGAAACAGTTTTGTGGGATTAATGAAAATTAATCACTCCTAAGCTTGCAGAATGCAAGCAATATTTACTTGCAATATATTATGGCACATCCAAGTACCTAAGGGGAAACAGTTTTGTGGGATTAACGGAAATTTATTACTCCTACGCTTGCAGAATGCAAACAATATTTACTTGTAATTTTATGGTATCTTCTGATGTTTTCTTGGCATGGATGATTCAGGAAATTTTCTCTGGTCATCATCCAGGTTACTGCTTTGAAGTCCTTTCTGCACTCTCCTCTGTTGTCATCTTCAGGACAAAGTGCTGAGTTGTGTTAATGGTAGGGTTTATATAGTATATGAAGCTTTTGGTCACTTACATTTTGGTGGAGTGAAGGTGATGAAAAGCTATGTATGTAAACTCCAATGTTGGCACAACTCAGCACTTCATCCCAAAGATGATTCCAGATGAAGGTTGACAAAACCAAATGCCTCTTTATATCCACACAACTCTATTGGTGTATACTTGTCAACAATTACATCTATAAAGCAAGTAACAAAATTGAAATATATGGGTATGAGATCTCAGATTTCAACAATATACTAACAGAACTGAAATAAAAACAAGTGAAGTAGTATCCTCAGGGCATCCCCAGTGCAGGACCAAGAGTAGAAAAAGGTAAAATTAGAAATACCTGTGTGTTTGTCACAGTATGTACAATAGGAAAAGTATTTTATGACTATTAAATTTAACTTTTGAACTCACTTCATAATATAAGGTTCAAATCCCTCTTTTTTCCATTTTCATAGGGATATATAAATTCTTTCTGCTTCCACTGAATATGCCACTTTTGATAACCTAGTTTCTTCTTCATAAATTTTTTGGATGCATACTGTTTGAATACTTTATAATGGATATGTACATAATGGATGTGTCAATAATGGAATGATCCATATTGGGCATGTCTTCTGCATTCCCATGGCTTATTCGCTCTTCCTTTAATGTCTTAAGCACTGAAAATTGTTTTTTGGTAGGCTTTTCCCTTGATTCTTTTTACTTCTGATGTCAAGTGTTAAAAATATACCATTAATCTACCTCACATCAATGATGGTTATGCAAATATTCACTTCAGATAGGAGTTTTATGTGAACTAATATATAAATCTTAATCCATTTTCGTTTATATATTTACCAATTTCCTAAGGCTGCTAAGTTCAGGTAAATTACTTAGACACTTATTTTCTCCCCAGATATTATAATTTTTTTTACGTCTATCTTTGCCTTTGGCCGTGACTCCTTGTCTTTGGAAAACACAAAACTGATAGCTCTATTACAATCTCTTCCTTATTGTGTGCTTATTGTCTATGAATACCATCAAGCATAAGCATATTTTATATGAATTTTATTTTAAATAAAAACTTCCAGAGCCAATAAAAATAAATTTCTCCTTAGTTTGTTCCTCAATAGTAAGTAAACTTTTAGAAGAAAATCAACTACTATCAGAGGTAGTGGAGAATAAATCAATTAATTTATCACCAACTCCAACTGATTCCCTGTTGATTTATGTTGGCTTTACCTTAAATTTCTGGTATCAANAGAATAAATAATAAAATTTAGGCTTTTCTTCTGTGACCAAACTCCTGTTTGCCCTATCTTCTTCATCTTCACTGCCATTTCTCTCCATGATCGAGCTCTTTAAGACTTAACTCACCTCTCCCATTAATCTACACTCATGAACAACTTTGTCTTTGTAAACTGATGCAAGGCTGACCTATTACTGTCAACAGAAAAACTCGTGAGTGACCTGTCGAAACATACATAATGTGTTGTGTTTTCTAGAACAGCAGTTGCCAACCATTAATCCTCACAAACCATGTAACTTTCAATTTTGACCCCTGTGGACCACTAATGTGAGATTTTTTAAAAGGTACAAATATGTACTAATAATTATAATTTAAGTTCCTTTTTATTAATATGGAATTCATGTTGTCACTTGTGTTGATAGTACAAAGAATTTTCAGAACACAATAAAAATAATAAGAGAAAAATTGAAAATAATCCAAAAATTTCATGATTACTTTTGGGAATATGTAGTGGCCAATTATGCTTCATCTCACCTCGCCTCACTTCATACCTGAATTTGTATTTGCAACCACTGCATATTCCCAAAAGTAATTGCATCATGGAATCATTATGTAGTGAAAGCCTTCATACATATATATAGTATACTATACATATATGCAAACATTTCTTCGCAGACCACCTTAAGTTTTTCACTGACCATTAGTGGTCCACTTGGCAACTACTATTGAACCACCAGTTGGCAACTACTATTCTAGAAGACACTCTTTTTTACTGAGGTGTAAGGTAAGGGAGTCTCACTCACCAAGATCTAGATATGAGAAAGGCTCTCTCATATAAAGGTTTCACATTTCTCACTTATAGAGATTTTCAGATGTGAAAATGACAGGACCTGGCGATAAGTCTCACTTACAGATTTCTCTCTTATCCAGGTCTAGCATATTCAGATTCTACTGTGTATTATTTCTTATTTCTGTCTTCCTTATTGAGAATTAAATGGCACCTCAGCTATTAATTTATATGTAGTAGTGTTATTCATAATGCTATGTATTTTATATCTATGTTACTAATTTATTTAAAATAACCTCTTATGTTCAATTGGCATATTGAAAAACCTATAGGAAATAATTTTGGAGGTAGTGGTAGGTGGAGGTTTCTAACAAGTGTGTCACTAAGCCTCCAATGAAGATTTGATCCTTCACCATCAATTTCATTCCAACAGCTCTGAAAATTTGAAACTAACTATGAATTATATATGTTCCCTACTCTGTTATTTACATTATTTGTTATTTTCTCCAGGTCGTCTCCATTTATGAGGTTTCTTTCTGGCTCTCTAGCTGGAGTAGTCTCTCAGTCTCTCACCTATCCCCTAGATATGGCCAGAGCAAGAATGGCTGTCACGCACAAGGATACATATGGCAGCCTTCGTCAGGTGATCTTCCTTAATAAATTACTATTGAAGGGATAGTTAAAGTCTGTTCTATTTGATAGTTAAGTCAAAATTTAAGGAAAAAGTTTTGATGGTAAATATTCTGTATGTTTATTACTCTATACTATCTATTGATATGTCATGAATTAGAAAGGAAATCCTCACATCAAATGCTGATATTCTTCTGGAATTCGCCAATACTACTATACAGGTCTTTGAATGTTTAAAAACTCTCTGAAGTGGTCATTGAAGGTTATTTAACTGTATCATAATGACTATACCATAAGAAGAGAATTAATGAAATGTAATAAATTAAAATAATTTTTTATATAAATGGATTATTTTTCTGTTAGTTAAAAGACAAAAGTATTATGGACTGATTTTTCCACAAATTTTGTCACTCCTTTTTAAATAATTGTGGGGACTCGACTCTAAATGTAAATCCTTGTCTCAGTATAATTTCTATACAATTTATTGAGGCATAGAATATGAACAAGAGCTTGCTGAAAGTAAGAACTTAATACCCACTTTTATTTATGTAGCAAGGATTTTAATTTTTTTGTTTCACAATTCACAAGTAACATCATTGAGATACTTTTAACATTTTCATGAATATTTTTGCAAATAATGATGGAAAAGTGGTGATACCAGAAACCTCAGAAAAGCATGCTTTTATTGACACTTCCAATGAAAAAGTTGAATTATTCATATATAATTCATAATTATAATATTTTTTCTCGTATTTTTGTATAAATCTTCCATCATAATCTGCACAAATTTTGAATTCAAATCTAGAAATCAGTTCTATGAAACTTTGGTATTGAATGGTTTACCGTAGTTGTATATAGCCTCTTGACTTTTTATGAAAAGAAATTTCTAAAGATGACTTTTTCGTGGTTCTTAGTGGTGTATTTGTATTATTTATGCTTTAAATGTATCATGTTTACTTAAAGATTTTCTAAAATGTATTAGGAAGGTAACTTCTTCTTCATCTATGCATGTGGATTTGGTTATTATGCAAACAATTGAAATAAGTATTCATGTCTTCATTTTCCCTATTCAAATATCTTAAATTGCTGTGATGTAAAGATAGGTTTCAGTTAAAAAGTTTGCTTTTCTCTGAAATAGACTTTTTCATGACTAAACCTTGTTTTTGATCTTGTCTAAATTTTCAGGTATTTGTTAAGATATGGAGAGAGGAAGGACCGCGGACACTTTATCATGGGTATACTCCAACTATCCTTGGCATTATCCCTTATGCAGGAACCAGTTTCTGTACATATGGCACTCTTAAGAAAACCTACATGGGTAAGTCTATACTTTGAAGAATTTGGTAGCATCTCATTTCCCCTAGTTTTCATTCCACTAACAGATTCATTTAACTTGAAATTTTATCTGAAGACCAAGTAATCTTCATTGACATCACTCACTGAATTAATTTTTCCAAATCATGTTTTTTCGGAATACACACCACATGTTATTTTTGTTTTGCAGTATGAAACATTGTGAGGCAGTATGGTTCAAGCTGAATATCTAATTTTTTTCTTCCAGAAATAATCCTAAATATAGACTATAATTGGTAGATCGCAAAAACCTGTATTTTAGAATCTTATCAGCATTTTATTATCCAAAAATATAATGCAACTTAGAAAAGTGGGTAGCTGAAGGAAATTGTATAATTAGACATCTCTTCATTACTGGCAAGTATTGCTGACTGCCATCTGAATTACTGTTATGGCATTGCTTATCATCTATCTCTTTAAGTAAATTCTCTTAGGTTTGAAATATTTTTTCTTTATTTTAAGGTCTTTGATGCAATTTTGTCTTTTATTTCTATTAAACTGGTCTTACCTAGTGATGTTTTGTATTGTGCGGTGTTATTGTGGGACATTACCCCCATGGTTATTATCTTCCTCCAAAGTTTAATTAATTGTCAATCTTCAAGACAAGCTGCAGTATACAAAATTTCATGCCCATTGAGTGCCATCAGAAAACAACAAACAGTAGCACATGGAAGCTGCTTGGTCTTTCTTGCAGTTAGTCGAAAGAAAGAAGTACTGTTTTCTCTGAAAATTCTCAAATGCTGTGATTGTTGACAATTTACTAATGATAAGAAGCTAAAAAGGATTTTTGCGCTAGGAATTTTGTGAGGGAATTGTGTAAATTTGGAATAAAGAAGCTGTAACAAAGACATAAAAAATGCCTTGAAAAGCAAGGACATTATGTAAAAAATAAACTGATGAATATATATTATAAATGAATGATATTTTTATTGATTTTAAAGCTGTGTCTTAATTTTCTATTAGTAATACAAGGGGCAACACCTAGTAAAAAAGATTTGGTAATATTATAGGAAATGAGGCTTATATTATCCTTTCACCTTTCAGAATATAAGGGAACCCCTGAGAAGGAACCAAATCCTTTTGAAAGGCTAATATTTGGGGCTGTGGCTGGTCTTCTTGGCCAGTCCTCTTCATACCCTTTAGATATAGTGAGGAGGAGGATGCAGACATCTGTCATCACTGGTGAAAATTACAACACCGTACTTGGAACCCTGGTCAAAATATACAGGCAAGCCTTTTCATGTCCTCTTTTCTTTAATCATTGGAAATAGAAAAATCAGAAAAAGAGGTAACTTAGGAAATAATTGAAGTAGTTCTTACTCTATGTAAGAGGTAACTATGAGGTAACTTAGGAAATAAGTAAAGTATATAAGTAAATAATAACTCTATGAGGTAACTTAGGAAATAATTGAAGTAGTTCTTACTCTATGAATTCTGAGAAAGACTTGTTTAACTTACATCATATAGCTCCAAGTTTTTGATATGGCACTTTCTTTCATGGGGCTATTAATTCTGTTATGTATTCTACTTAACCTTAAAGATCTTCATTCTGAGAAATTGTAAGGCTTTCTGTCAGCACTTCTCCTGACTGTCATTCCTCCTTCAAAAAGTACACATTTGAGTATCTTTAAAGATTTCTATAGATGTATATTATATTCTAATATTATAAATTTAAATTAAATTGTTTCTGTTGTTCTCATCTCTGAAGCACTAAAATTTTACTAAGGTTCTTCTTTTCTATGTTTTCTATTATTATTTGTTGTGACATATTTCTTCAACAGCAGGTATGAGTATACTTATTTTTGTCACAGTGCAAACATTTTTACCTCATGCATAAGTATATTTTAAGTTTACAGTTTGTATTGTTCTCTTTCAACCAAGTGCAATAGTCATTATAATAAAAATATGATAAAACTTACTTAATTTTCATCTATAAAACCTTAGTTTTGCCTACCACATTTGTAACAACTCCATCAGTTCTCAAAGAACATCCTATAGATTAACTTTCAACTAAAAATGACATAGTGCATCATTGGTGAACCTGGTTGTGCTCTATCTTGAGATGGTGTACTCAGTTTTTACTTGTTTTTTACTCTTTTCTTTTTTCTCTAATTATTGATGTTATAGGACTGAAGGATTAAAGAATGGGCTCTTCAAAGGTCTGAGCATGAACTGGTTAAAGGGTCCAGTGGCTGTTGGAATCAGCTTCTCAACATTTGATACAGTGCAGAAATTTCTCCAGCGTGCCTTATCTTGACAGAATCCCTCCAAGGCAATTGAACCTTTATCTTTGAATCGGATATTTTGATTGCCATTTTAAACTGGTAAAAACGTACTGATTTCAGCTGTATACTGTCAGCCAATATAAGCAGAAAACGTCTGTTTATTTATCCTGCTACTCTTGTTTAGTTTCAATCAAAATAATCAAGAATTGTGAAGAATTTTTTTTTAGAATATTCTGTTATTGATTTGGACAATGTTGATCATTTCATTTGGCAAGTGTTTTAAGTATGAGGGATCTATCTGCTTAACATCAGAAAATTTATGGAGCTTTCTAGCATAACAGAGATTTATGAAATTTCTGTTATTTGACCATTGCCATTCCTTCATTATGTCAAGGATATCTTCTCACAGTTTTTATGGCTGTGCCATAAAAGTAATTTTTTTTGGTACTGTGACATAATGTGACAAATTATCATCACAGGTCTTGCCAATTCTGTTGGTTAGGTATTGGTTTAGTTATTCTCTCTTCTTTGCATCGGTCCAACTACAAAGCCATGATATTCTATTCTTGTTAAAGAAATGCACATCTATGCATTTTGATTCAAAGCTAAGTAACATTTTTATTTCGAATGTGCCCTTAGAGAAGAAGAGCCTTGTTAGCTTAGTTTGAAAAGGTCATCATCTCAAGCAGTTACTTGAGGAACAGTGATGCTAATTGTTTTTATAGGTAGCAGTCATCATGTTACCCAAGAAATTTGTCAATTTACTATGATAATGCAATAAATATATCTCCTCCTGATAAGTAGGTAGCATCTTGAATCAAACCACGAGAAATGTGTTTTTTTTTCCCAGATGGTCTGCGTGTTCATTGTGATATCTATAGGGAAAATTTTGCCAAAGATTTAGATTGTGAAATTAACAACAAAAGGAAGGCAGCTACCTTTTCTTTAGGAATATTACCAAAATGTATGGAAAATTCTAATGAAATTCATATGCCATTTAACCTTTGTCCTCATCTCAATTTAGTAACTTTAAGTAACCAGAATTATTTTGGAGTAATTGAGGGAATTTTGCTAGTATTTAAAAATTTTTTGATGTTATGGGCTCATCTTTTCATTTGAGTATATTTTAGGTTATAATTTGATCATCCATGAAGAAAATTCCATTATTCATATATTAATGAGATCTATGTTTTGAAGAAACTCAAAGGCATTCTAATCTATATTTTCATACATCTCATTCATATAGGCTGTATATTATTATTCTTGAGAACATCTCTATCTTAAAAGAATGTAAGGTGTAGACAAGATATCAAAGAATGCCTCAGTACCTGCTTCAATTAGTGCTTTTACTGTCCTCAGAAAATTGTGAGCATAATAATGCAAAATAATATTTCCTTGTTTAAATCCATTGATAGGCATAGCTTGTACAACTGGGCATTAACTAGGAGCATTAAGGAGCAATGTTGATGTAAAATATTATAAGGAAATGAGCTTTGGAAAATTATTTTTTGTTGTTTTAATATAATATGACTATGCATTTTATGGATATGGATTTTTTATGGTAGAAAACCTTTACCATTGGAGTCAACCTGAAGTTGCTGATGAATTAAATTGGTTTGTCATTTAAGATAAGGTTTCAGAAGGTTTGCCTGCCAAGCATTGGAATAAGGAGAATGAAATCGTGTTATGATGCATAATTGTTCATGCAGGCTAGAGATAGGCTTTTTTCCATATGGTTGTTCTGGGTTGAACATAAAATGATGTATATGACAATAATATATTGTTCTGGATAATGTATGCTCAGTCATTTCCTTGTGAAAAATGCTTTAAAATAATATGCCATTAATGTAAAGGACTGGATATAAAATTAAACATGACCTTAAATATAGTCAGTGATTGTATAAAATGTTATTTTCCATGTACATAGTGTAAATATGATAGAGAATTATTAGCAAAATGTTGACTCAAAAACTGTTGTATCTTTGTAAGAATTTATACAAATTTTTTTATGTAATCAAAATGTGTATATAGTGATATTATTAAAAGTTACTGAAATTGAACATGAAAATTATTTTTTTGCAAGAAAAATGTATGGCAAGATAGCTAAGTGGTAATGTCATGGCTTCTGATAAAAGTATTCTAAGGGTCCATATATAAAGAGGTGCATAATGTTGATGTAGCACGTAAAAAAAGAAGACAGCCTTAATTGATAGGAATACATTCTTTATCTGTTATTGAAAGCCCACTTTGGTGAAGAAGGATTCAGCCTTGATCCTGTAGCATTTTTACATTGCCAATTAAATTAAATTTATCATGAGGAATGTCGGATTATGATTTTTATGTAATTTAAATCACTCTTGCTGAATTATATTTGCAAGGAAAGGTCTACTTAAAAAAAGAGTAGTTTTCCAAAATCTTTGGCATTCAAACTAAATCATCATCATCACATGTTGATCTTCCTTTTTGACAGGTTAAATTATGGGCTATTTCTACAGTTTTCCCATTCATCAGCCAGTCTCTTCATTGATATTGATGTTGTCTAGCATTCCTATCCTTCTCCTTCCTCTGCCCCTCTTTCCCTCAATCCTTCTTTCCATTCCGCTGAGGAGTAGACAGTCCCCTCAAACAGTGCCCAACCCAGTTCTACTTTCTTCTTCTAATCGTTGTAAGATTAGCAATTGTCATAAAGCATTATATCCTTTCCTCACTTACTCTTCTCATCACCTCCTCATTCTTCATTCTATCTTCCCAAGTCACTTTCTCTATTTTCCTCCATATCTACATTTCTAGAACTTCTAATCTTTTTTCTTCTTCTTTTCTGATGGTCCAAGTCTCCTCGCCATACAAAGCCACACTCCATACAAAGCAATTCACTATTCTCTTTCTCAGTTCTTTGTTTAAAGGCCCACATAGTAGTTTCCTTTTCCTTTGAAATCCTTATTTCATCATTGCTATTCTTTTTCTTATCTCTTTTGCACAAGACATATCCTCAGCTATCATGCTTCCTAAATACTTAAATCTTTCCACCTGTTCAATGTATTCAGCATCTAACCTGATCTTAACCCTTTTTCATTTACCTCCTATAATCATACATTTTAATATTTTCATCTCATTTACATTTAAAAGTTAAAAATTTCAAATATTTCCTTTACATTCTCTATAGTTTCAGATATGACTTCTGTGTCATCTGCAAAACATATGCATTCCACTCTTTGTCCTCCTAGACATACTCCTCTCTTGCCTTCAAAACATTCCTTGATAATTTCTCCCAAGTAGATGTTAAATAACACTGGAGACATGCAGCATCTCTGTTGTACCCCTCACCCTGTCTCAATCTCATCTGTCATTTCTCCTCCTATTCTCACTCTTGCATTTTCTCTTAAATAGAGTTCCTGAGCCTTCTTTCTTTCCATTGTGGCTGATGTTTTTTCAATACTATAATAATATCATTAATTTATCCCATCTTACTCGATCAAATGCTTTCTCCAGATCTTTGAAAACTGCATACACTTTCCTATTCTTTTCTGTATACCTCTCTCCAATAACTGTTATAAGCCAAATTGCACCTCTTGTTCCTACTCCTTTTCTAAAATCATACTGCTCTTTTTCAATGGTGGTATTCAGATTTCCATACTGTCTTCTGTTGATCAATTTTAGTATTATTTTGGCAGCATAAGATATCAAACTTGTGTTTGATGTTCAATGCTCTTCACATTTCTTGGTTTTTTCTTCTTTTCAAATGGTATCATGATTACTTCACGAAAGTCTTTTGGCCATTTACCTATCTCATATATCTCACTGTATAACTTCATTAGCTCTTTCTTCCCTTCTTTGTTTAGTGCCTTTAACAGTTCAATTGGAAGTTCGTCACTTCTTGTTGCTTTTCCATTCTTTATTTCTTTAATTGATTTTTCTATTTCATTGATTTCTATTCATTTTTCTATTTCTGTCAGTATAGCACATCCTCTGTCATCTTCTCCCACTTGGCTTTCCTCTTCTAGTTTTAGCTCTTCTTCTTCCAGTCTGTGCTCTTAATTATACAGTCATTCTATGTTCTTTTCACCTATTCATGACCACTTGAGGTTCACTGACTAATCTTACTTCTGAAGTTTCTATTTCTTGATTTTCCATAAGTACTAATCCCTTGGCCTCTCTATATATTAGATCGTATCTCCCATCTTTTTCTAATTTTTCTATTTCCTTGCAATCTTCTGAAATCCAACTTTCTCTAGCTTAATCAGTCTCTCATCTTAATTCATTGTTCAGTCTTCTATACATTTTCCTTCCTTCCTCTCTGTTCACCGACTTCCATTTTCTCCCTTCTCCATTTTATTTAACATTTCATTTGTAACCTGTTCCTTCCTTATTTTCTCCTTTCTCTAACTCCCAGTGTCTCTTTTGTTGCCTTTAAAGACTGTTCTTAATGTTTTCCCATATCTCATTCACAGAACTACCCATATTTTATGTTTTTAAGGTTTTAATGAACATGTTTTATAACTCTTCCATTTTCCCAGGTTCCTTTCATTTTCCTCTGTTTAACACCTCCCTTTTCTGTCACTTCAATGTTTTCATTAATTTTAGATAAATTTCAGCCTCAACTAGATTATGATGTGAGCCAATATCTGCTCCTGGGTAACTTTTTGCATTGGCCATGCTGTTTCCATATCGTTTTTGCACTAATATGTAATCTATTTGGTGTCTTTCTCTATTTATTCTTGAGGTCCAAGTGTATCTTCTTCTCAAATAAGGTGTTGCCTTCTACAATATGGTTTTCATTGCAAAATTCTACCAGTCTTTGTCCTCTTTCATTCCTATTTCCCACACCAAACTATCCTATCATCTTGCCATCTGCTCCCTCACCAACAACTTACCTTCCAGTCACAAATTGTGATAACAAGCATTTCTTCTTTCTGCTTCAATTGTTTCTTCTGTTTTCTCACAGCATACCTCTATTTCTTCATCTGGGTGGAGGCTTGTGGGTATATACACTTGGATTATAACCCTGTCTTGGTCATTTCCTTTTAATTTCATCATTATCATCCTTGCATTGATATATCCAACCTTAATTACTTTACCTTTAACCCTTTTTCCCAACATTACTGCAACTCCATTTCTTCCAGGTCAATCCTCTCATGAGTAGTATATTTTATAGTCACCACCTTCTACTTCTCCACATCCACCTCATGATCCTTGTTCATTCTCAGTATATCAAGCTTGTTCCTTCCCACTTTGCATTCTTCAACTTTCCAGCCTGCAGAAGTGTCAAAACATTCATGGATCCTATCCTAGTTTTTTTTTCTTTCTTGATTATCTTCCTGCTTTCCTTTATGCTATTTACAAGATTATCATTTGCTTTCATTTTCCAAGTTCCAAACTTTATCAGTGTTTTCCCCTCTTGGAGATACAATTTAGAAGTTTTACTTGCAGACATTTTTACTGTGAGATTCATTCCAGTCCATGTACTTCTTGGAATTTATAGTGTGATGGTTTCCCATTTCATTCCACACAGGCATTAGGGTGTCCAGTCTGCTTCAGCTACCCATTATGGGTCAGACGCTGTTCACAGCTGCTCAATATGAGCCAGACACTGCTTATTTTTAGCAGCAGATTTTTTTGGAGCTATTCTACCAAAGATAAATTGCTTTTAACATAAAATATTGATAGCAATCTTGCATACGTTTTACAATCAAATTTAAAAGCTACCAAATGGAGCTAAGGTTCAATGCCTGGGTGGGTTGAGTACTTTTCCTTTAGGAATCTATGGGAAGCATTTAATTCATTTTGTGGCACACCTGGAATGAATTCTACTTTAAACTCAAGATGAAGTTTAAAGCTGAGATAAAATAAGGAATGATACCCCCAATATTTTTTGTCTTTATATACATGTACTGTGTTTTCGCGGGTTTTTTCACCCCCCTTCTCTGTGGGTGTTTTCCCGCAACGTGGGTTTTTTCTTTGGCAACCTTCAGTTGCAATGCTTTTTCCCACACCGCATTCTTTTAGTTATAATTATATTCTGTACTTATTATAATGACATACGAGGTTAGGTGGAAGAGAGGCCCATATGGGCCTAACCTCGCCAATAAAGAGTCTATCTATCTATCTA
>KZ308407.1:465508-509425 GCA_000376725.2 Ladona fulva | reverse complement strand
ATTTTTCTTATGTAATATTTTGTTTTTAATAATTGCTGAATGTAGATAAATTAATTCATTTTCAAGGCTTCCTACTTTTGCGAAAAACTTTTGTTTTGAATATAGAGAGTTTTCAGTTGAATTCAACGGTGAAAAATGCGGTAAATTCTTATAGAAGAAAAAGCGCGATAACTACGAAAAAACGGAAATGTCAATATTTCACGTTTATCACTTTAATTTTCACAACAGAGAATTACCAAAAATGCTTGTGTAATGCTAAACATTATGCATAACTTGCCGGAGTAAAAGGAATATTCAGTAATTTGTGAAGGTCTAACCTCCTTAGAGCTTCTTAGTACGAGTCATCTCTCGAGATGTTATTCTTCGATTAAGATTCGCGCGAAGTCTTACAGATAGTGCGCTTGCGCACCCCACGTGACCCACGTGACATCAGGTTTCCTTGTAAGGATGGAATTCCAAGAAAATTGTTGAGATCGTGGATTTCGCATATAATAGGCTTTATAGCGTCGTACGAGGAATTAGGGAAGTGGTTTCCGATTGGCTTCATCTTGAGACCAGCTTAGATTGGTACTGATTTGGTATGTTTTTGCTTTAAACCACGTGTTGCGCATAATTAGGCATTAAAAATACGCATTCTCTAACTCTGAATTGAAACTGAAAAATTCGCACAATCTCCCATATTTGTATCATTATGTGACTGCACAGCCACTCATTTGAAACGCCAGAATATGTTTAATCTTACAGATTTTACTCATCTTTATTGTTTTTTAACCAAACAAGGACTATAGATGTATATATTTTGTATCCATCTTAAATTCAGCGTCAGGTTTCTTCGGTAATTAGTTTTTGCAAGTCTCTCGCTATTGACGGGTATAATTTAGTTTTTAGAAATTTTACCTTCAATTTTGATTCATATTCCTGTTTATGAAACTGTATAATCGAACTTCTGCTGTTGTCTACTTTGTTATTGCTTTACATCATCACCATTCCAATTTATACAGCTTCCTTAAGCCATTAATTATGGTTAAATTTTGATATGCGGCATTTGAGTACGTTTTTATCTGTACAGTTTTCGTATTTGGAGTTGTAATGATAGAAATATACTATCACTTACCATCCTGTGAGTTGTTTTCATTCTTTGCTATCACAGTTTTGCTTAGCGGCATCCTTTTATTTGTGTTATCATTGATCATGCTGTGATTGTTATGAATTTTGATTTCCTGATCAATTTAAGTTTTCGTAGTTTATTCTTGTTTTAGAAATATTTTTCATTAGAAGATTACATTTATTGTTTTATCCTATTTTCGGATTTCTTCAGTTTTGTTTCTTTTGATATGATATTATACAGTTTTTCCATCCGTATCCTTTCTGGCTTTTGTGAGTAATGTAATTATATTAACAGATTTGTTTTAATGTTTGGATACAGAATGAATTTCACTTGACAATCATCCTTTTATTGTGTGATTTGTTATATAGTAATTTATCTAGACGAAAATCATTTATAAATGAATTCAAGGAGTTGAACGAACACTTACTTGTAGAGAAAGACGTGTTATGAAGTAATAAAAATTGTTGGGAACTGAGACTATATTTCTTTATCTTGACTTCATACAATCATGTGAACTTAATTGGTTATTTTTCCATTTAGCCTAGTAGAAATTGAAATTAGATGTACATTTTTATTTTGAAATGGGTTACTCACCATTTTGATGTGAGTAATCCATATAGATCTAGTAGAAAGATTTTTTGAATAATTTTTAATAGATATCGTTGAATTGAGTGCAAATATACTCCCTGTCCTATCTTTTATTTTTTAAAGCAAGTTGTGCTATTACTATAAAGTGAAATATGACATTTAACAGCATTACAAATGCCATAATAGGGTTTTCCATCTTTCGGTGAAATAACCAACAAACAATAAGTTGAGCAAGAGGTAATTTTTATATAATATCTATGTCTGTTTCAATGGTTCAAGTGATTTTATATACAATTTTGAAATGTTATCACTAATTGTGATCTTGCATTTCACAAGTAACATATTTAGTGGTATTTCTATTTATTTATCAAGAGAAGGGATGAAAATTTATTAGTGTGTTCACAGCCATTTATTGGTATGACTCAATCTTTAACTACTATGATATTTTGTGATAAACACCTTTTTACTAGTTTTACGCAAAATTCAATTGCGTACCACAATGATTTGAATTTATAATCATGTATTAGTGTCCCTGATAAATAATTATTTACCTGAGGTTTTAAAATTAGCTGTTAGAAACTGTAGTTGTGTTGTGATAACATTTGCAGAAAGAGGGATAAGTTTAGATGTATTGTAATTCCTCTTGATTTGATTATTATGGATATGTTTTCAAGTTTTTTTCTTTTTGCTTAAGGTCTGTTCCTGCTGCTGCAATCTAGGGGTGGTGAATTTTTTAAGAGGAAGGAGTTTTACCACTCTTGGATAGTAAATTTGACTGAACTGTTTCCTCTCCCCCTTCCCACCCACTGAAGGGCTGAGGAAAGGGGGCTGTTGACAAAGTGCTTGTACCCAGTGATGCTGGAGGGGTATTCCTATTGTTAAGTTGTACAATGTACGTATCCAACAGCTGTAAGAGATGGTTGCATACAGTGCTGGCCCAGGTTGTGGGCAGAATGGGCAAATGTGTGCTGTTTAATGAGCTGCTAGATTTGCATCAGTTAATTACCTATTGAAGAATAACCATTGTAATTTTGAATTGGGTGCTATGAAACATTACTCTCATAATGTTTGAATGATTTAAAAGTGTTAATGCTTGAAACTTGCTAATGTGCGGTTTTAGTGTGTATGAAACAATTATTGAGATTGCCTCATGAAATATTGCTCAGTTGTAAATTAGCTTAGAATGGTACTGATTCCAAGTAGCATTAATGGATTTGTGGATTTTAGCATTTAAGACCAACATCTTTGAAAGTATTTTGCCTATAGTAGTAAAAATAGCATTATTTGTGGATGTAAGAAACATACAAAGTACAGAAGATGATTCTTTTATACACTGAGGTTCCATATCATCTAAAGCAGAGAGACTTTGTTTGTATCTGCTGTGGGCAGTGTTCAGCAATGTCTTTGGTCCTCTTTGTCCTCTATTTTCCTCCTGTGATTTGACATTTATCTTTTTTTATCCTTTTGTTGTTGTAAAAAGTTTATCTTTCTTAAAATTAATTCATTGCTCCCTGAAATTGTTTAACCTGGCTTTTGTTGTTAATTATGCTCCAACGAAACCTTAAATGAGTTGGCCTTTGTCTGTGTAACTTCTAATGTTCATAAATCGAGATTCCGTAATTGTTGATACAAGAGAATGTAGCATTCAGTGTGATAAAACTTGTGTTATAATCATATTTTCTTTTGCCCTCTAAAAATCCACAAAAAGAGAGTAAAAGGATGAAAATTCTCCATTCTTCTTCTAAATTTCTAGTTACAAATTCCATATAATTTACATATCAGAGATGAAGGTGAAAGCAAAAGTAGAATTCAAGAATGTGGTACTTCAGAAAGTTCCACATTCTTGAATTCAAATATTGCTTTGCCTGATATGTTAATGATTATTGTTATTAAATTAAAGTTTAACTTGATTTTAAGCCTTTAAGGGTTACACAGTGTTTAAAAGACCAGATGGCTCTAAAATTTAGTACTTACTGTATCCCCATATCATCTTTGGCATCTCATCAGTAGAGTATTTCGTATCAAATGACAAAGTATGAAAGGGCTCTTGTATTTCCAAGTGGGTAGCTTGTTTGTTTGTTTGCCTGTGGTCAAAGAGATCCAGGGTTTGATTCCTAGTGTAGGTCCATATATGTGAAATTAGCTCAGCTTTTGAAGGACTTAAGATTATGATGATTGGGCAAGTAAGACTAATGTATTTTTGAACAATGGTTATTTGCTTATGCTTTTTTTGTACCATTATGCAACATCTTTGTAAGGAGTCATGCACAGACCAGGAGGCTGGGACTACTTTTGCTTTCCTTATTTCTCTATGTATGTATATAATAACTATATGCACTAGTAATATTCAATTTCCCTTAAAAGTTGACCTATTTTGTAGCTAGAAAATCCATAATTTCTCACATACCTCCAATAAAAGTTGACTAGATTCTCCTCTCTCTTAATATATGTGCAGCCAAGTATAGAACATAATTACTTGTACAACTTGACTTACACTTTCTGGAAGCCAAGGGGTAGGCACACCTTTCTGTTAACAAATCCACAGAAATTAGGAAGGAATAAAAGATGAATTTTAGTTACACAAACCTGAAACAGCCAACTGTTGTTGTTATTGGAAGTTTTCTCTTTTACAACAGCATGTCTCATCCCTTCTTAATCTAATCATTTTTCTTTGCCTTATGTTTGCCTTTTCTCTTATTTTTCATACTTTTTATATCAATTAAAATTTAGACCCAGATTATACATGAATTTCATCCCTAAAAAAGGAGTAGCCACGTAGAGTAGCCACCTCACTGTCTGTTACCCAGCTATGTAAGATATTCTCTCAATGCTTTATTCATTTGTGCCTCTTAAGTTGACATTAAGCCAGAAACTTACTCCTCAATAGACAAATCAGTTATAGACATTTTCAAATTCAATATGTAAGGTATTTTAATTGTGGTAAATGAATCTTCAGGTATTACCTGTGAGTTAGGCACTGAAAAATCCTGTATGCAACTGGGAAAGAGTAAATTGCTATATTGCTAATCGTCTGAGTATTAGAATGATGTCAAGAACATTAATAAGCAAAGGAGGTATTTGATTATTATGTTATGTAAATGGAGATATTCAGGAGCGTTAAAGAGGATTGTGGAGTTGTGTAATCTCCAACTCTAGCTCAGACTCCATCTCCAACCATAATTTCTATTATTTATCTCAATAGACTCACTAAAATAGCTGACAAAGTAACTGATTGTGGAGAAATTGGCTGCATTAGAATTATNCTCAGAAAATTGTGAGCATAATAATGCAAAATAATATTTCCTTGTTTAAATCCATTGA
The DNA here is from genome assembly GCA_000376725.2 of Ladona fulva. NCBI lineage: Eukaryota > Metazoa > Arthropoda > Insecta > Odonata > Libellulidae > Ladona > Ladona fulva. The sequence goes on along the minus strand of KZ308407.1, from coordinate 504,408 downwards.
TAGGCATAGCTTGTACAACTGGGCATTAACTAGGAGCATTAAGGAGCAATGTTGATGTAAAATATTATAAGGAAATGAGCTTTGGAAAATTATTTTTTTATGTTTTAATATAATATGACTATGCATTTTATGGATATGGATTTTTTATGGTAGAAAACCTTTACCATTGGAGTCAACCTGAAGTTGCTGATGAATTAAATTGGTTTGTCATTTAAGATAAGGTTTCAGAAGGTTTGCCTGCCAAGCATTGGAATAAGGAGAATGAAATCGTGTTATGATGCATAATTGTTCATGCAGGCTAGAGATAGGCTTTTTTCCATATGGTTGTTCTGGGTTGAACATAAAATGATGTATATGACAATAATATATTGTTCTGGATAATGTATGCTCAGTCATTTCCTTGTGAAAAATGCTTTAAAATAATATGCCATTAATGTAAAGGACTGGATATAAAATTAAACATGACCTTAAATATAGTCAGTGATTGTATAAAATGTTATTTTCCATGTACATAGTGTAAATATGATAGAGAATTATTAGCAAAATGTTGACTCAAAAACTGTTGTATCTTTGTAAGAATTTATACAAATTTTTTTATGTAATCAAAATGTGTATATAGTGATATTATTAAAAGTTACTGAAATTGAACATGAAAATTATTTTTTTGCAAGAAAAATGTATGGCAAGATAGCTAAGTGGTAATGTCATGGCTTCTGATAAAAGTATTCTAAGGGTCCATATATAAAGAGGTGCATAATGTTGATGTAGCACGTAAAAAAAGAAGACAGCCTTAATTGATAGGAATACATTCTTTATCTGTTATTGAAAGCCCACTTTGGTGAAGAAGGATTCAGCCTTGATCCTGTAGCATTTTTACATTGCCAATTAAATTAAATTTATCATGAGGAATGTTGGATTATGATTTTTATGTAATTTAAATCACTCTTGCTGAATTATATTTGCAAGGAAAGGTCTACTTAAAAAAAGAGTAGTTTTCCAAAATCTTTGGCATTCAAACTAAATCATCATCATCACATGTTGATCTTCCTTTTTGACAGGTTAAATTATGGGCTATTTCTACAGTTTTCCCATTCATCAGCCAGTCTCTTCATTGATATTGATGTTGTCTAGCATTCCTATCCTTCTCCTTCCTCTGCCCCTCTTTCCCTCAATCCTTCTTTCCATTCCGCTGAGGAGTAGACAGTCCCCTCAAACAGTGCCCAACCCAGTTCTACTTTCTTCTTCTAATCGTTGTAAGATTAGCAATTGTCATAAAGCATTATATCCTTTCCCTCAATCCTTCTTTCCATTCCGCTGAGGAGTAGACAGTCCCCTCAAACAGTGCCCAACCCAGTTCTACTTTCTTCTTCTAATCGTTGTAAGATTAGCAATTGTCATAAAGCATTATATCCTTTCCCTCAATCCTTCTTTCCATTCCGCTGAGGAGTAGACAGTCCCCTCAAACAGTGCCCAACCCAGTTCTACTTTCTTCTTCTAATCGTTGTAAGATTAGCAATTGTCATAAAGCATTATATCCTTTCCCTCAATCCTTCTTTCCATTCCGCTGAGGAGTAGACAGTCCCCTCAAACAGTGCCCAACCCAGTTCTACTTTCTTCTTCTAATCGTTGTAAGATTAGCAATTGTCATAAAGCATTATATCCTTTCCCTCAATCCTTCTTTCCATTCCGCTGAGGAGTAGACAGTCCCCTCAAACAGTGCCCAACCCAGTTCTACTTTCTTCTTCTAATCGTTGTAAGATTAGCAATTGTCATAAAGCATTATATCCTTTCCCTCAATCCTTCTTTCCATTCCGCTGAGGAGTAGACAGTCCCCTCAAACAGTGCCCAACCCAGTTCTACTTTCTTCTTCTAATCGTTGTAAGATTAGCAATTGTCATAAAGCATTATATCCTTTCCCTCAATCCTTCTTTCCATTCCGCTGAGGAGTAGACAGTCCCCTCAAACAGTGCCCAACCCAGTTCTACTTTCTTCTTCTAATCGTTGTAAGATTAGCAATTGTCATAAAGCATTATATCCTTTCCCTCAATCCTTCTTTCCATTCCGCTGAGGAGTAGACAGTCCCCTCAAACAGTGCCCAACCCAGTTCTACTTTCTTCTTCTAATCGTTGTAAGATTAGCAATTGTCATAAAGCATTATATCCTTTCCCTCAATCCTTCTTTCCATTCCGCTGAGGAGTAGACAGTCCCCTCAAACAGTGCCCAACCCAGTTCTACTTTCTTCTTCTAATCGTTGTAAGATTAGCAATTGTCATAAAGCATTATATCCTTTCCCTCAATCCTTCTTTCCATTCCGCTGAGGAGTAGACAGTCCCCTCAAACAGTGCCCAACCCAGTTCTACTTTCTTCTTCTAATCGTTGTAAGATTAGCAATTGTCATAAAGCATTATATCCTTTCCCTCAATCCTTCTTTCCATTCCGCTGAGGAGTAGACAGTCCCCTCAAACAGTGCCCAACCCAGTTCTACTTTCTTCTTCTAATCGTTGTAAGATTAGCAATTGTCATAAAGCATTATATCCTTTCCCTCAATCCTTCTTTCCATTCCGCTGAGGAGTAGACAGTCCCCTCAAACAGTGCCCAACCCAGTTCTACTTTCTTCTTCTAATCGTTGTAAGATTAGCAATTGTCATAAAGCATTATATCCTTTCCCTCAATCCTTCTTTCCATTCCGCTGAGGAGTAGACAGTCCCCTCAAACAGTGCCCAACCCAGTTCTACTTTCTTCTTCTAATCGTTGTAAGATTAGCAATTGTCATAAAGCATTATATCCTTTCCTCACTTACTCTTCTCATCACCTCCTCATTCTTCATTCTATCTTCCCAAGTCACTTTCTCTATTTTCCTCCATATCTACATTTCTAGAACTTCTAATCTTTTTTCTTCTTCTTTTCTGATGGTCCAAGTCTCCTCGCCATACAAAGCCACACTCCATACAAAGCAATTCACTATTCTCTTTCTCAGTTCTTTGTTTAAAGGCCCACATAGTAGTTTCCTTTTCCTTTGAAATCCTTATTTCATCATTGCTATTCTTTTTCTTATCTCTTTTGCACAAGACATATCCTCAGCTATCATGCTTCCTAAATACTTAAATCTTTCCACCTGTTCAATGTATTCAGCATCTAACCTGATCTTAACCCTTTTTCATTTACCTCCTATAATCATACATTTTAATATTTTCATCTCATTTACATTTAAAAGTTAAAAATTTCAAATATTTCCTTTACATTCTCTTTAGTTTCAGATATGACTTCTGTGTCATCTGCAAAACATATGCATTCCACTCTTTGTCCTCCTAGACATACTCCTCTCTTGCCTTCAAAACATTCCTTGATAATTTCTCCCAAGTAGATGTTAAATAACACTGGAGACATGCAGCATCTCTGTTGTACCCCTCACCCTGTCTCAATCTCATCTGTCATTTCTCCTCCTATTCTCACTCTTGCATTTTCTCTTAAATAGAGTTCCTGAGCCTTCTTTCTTTCCATTGTGGCTGATGTTTTTTCAATACTATAATAATATCATTAATTTATCCCATCTTACTCGATCGAATGCTTTCTCCAGATCTTTGAAAACTGCATACACTTTCCTATTCTTTTCTGTATACCTCTCTCCAATAACTGTTATAAGCCAAATTGCACCTCTTGTTCCTACTCCTTTTCTAAAATCATACTGCTCTTTTTCAATGGTGGTATTCAGATTTCCATACTGTCTTCTGTTGATCAATTTTAGTATTATTTTGGCAGCATAAGATATCAAACTTGTGTTTGATGTTCAATGCTCTTCACATTTCTTGGTTTTTTCTTCTTTTCAAATGGTATCATGATTACTTCACGAAAGTCTTTTGGCCATTTACCTATCTCATATATCTCACTGTATAACTTCATTAGCTCTTTCTTCCCTTCTTTGTTTAGTGCCTTTAACAGTTCAATTGGAAGTTCGTCACTTCTTGTTGCTTTTCCATTCTTTATTTCTTTAATTGATTTTTCTATTTCATTGATTTCTATTCATTTTTCTATTTCTGTCAGTATAGCACATCCTCTGTCATCTTCTCCCACTTGGCTTTCCTCTTCTAGTTTTAGCTCTTCTTCTTCCAGTCTGTGCTCTTAATTATACAGTCATTCTATGTTCTTTTCACCTATTCATGACCACTTGAGGTTCACTGACTAATCTTACTTCTGAAGTTTCTATTTCTTGATTTTCCATAAGTACTAATTCCTTGGCCTCTCTATATATTAGATCGTATCTCCCATCTTTTTCTAATTTTTCTATTTCCTTGCAATCTTCTGAAATCCAACTTTCTCTAGCTTAATCAGTCTCTCATCTTAATTCATTGTTCAGTCTTCTATACATTTTCCTTCCTTCCTCTCTGTTCACCGACTTCCATTTTCTCCCTTCTCCATTTTATTTAACATTTCATTTGTAACCTGTTCCTTCCTTATTTTCTCCTTTCTCTAACTCCCAGTGTCTCTTTTGTTGCCTTTAAAGACTGTTCTTAATGTTTTCCCATATCTCATTCACAGAACTACCCATATTTTATGTTTTTAAGGTTTTAATGAACATGTTTTATAACTCTTCCATTTTCCCAGGTTCCTTTCATTTTCCTCTGTTTAACACCTCCCTTTTCTGTCACTTCAATGTTTTCATTAATTTTAGATAAATTTCAGCCTCAACTAGATTATGATGTGAGCCAATATCTGCTCCTGGGTAACTTTTTGCATTGGCCATGCTGTTTCCATATCGTTTTTGCACTAATATGTAATCTATTTGGTGTCTTTCTCTATTTATTCTTGAGGTCCAAGTGTATCTTCTTCTCAAATAAGGTGTTGCCTTCTACAATATGGTTTTCATTGCAAAATTCTACCAGTCTTTGTCCTCTTTAATTCCTATTTCCCACACCAAACTATCCTATCATCTTGCCATCTGCTCCCTCACCAACAACTTACCTTCCAGTCACAAATTGTGATAACAAGCATTTCTTCTTTCTGCTTCAATTGTTTCTTCTGTTTTCTCACAGCATACCTCTTTTTCTTCATCTGGGTGGAGGCTTGTGGGTATACACACTTGAATTATATCCCTGTCTTGGTCATTTCCTTTTAATTTCATCATTATCGTCCTTGCATTGATATATCCAACCTTAATTACTTTACCTTTAACCCTTTTTCCCAACATTACTGCAACTCCATTTCTTCCAGGTCAATCCTCTCATGAGTAGTATATTTTATAGTCACCACCTTCTACTTCTCCACATCCACCTCATGATCCTTGTTCATTCTCAGTATATCAAGCTTGTTCCTTCCCACTTTGCATTCTTCAACTTTCCAGCCTGCAGAAGTGTCAAAACATTCATGGATCCTATCCTAGTTTTTTTTTCTTTCTTGATTATCTTCCTGCTTTCCTTTATGCTATTTACAAGATTATCATTTGCTTTCATTTTCCAAGTTCCAAACTTTATCAGTGTTTTCCCCTCTTGGAGATACAATTTAGAAGTTTTACTTGCAGACATTTTTACTGTGAGATTCATTCCAGTCCATGTACTTCTTGGAATTTATAGTGTGATGGTTTCCCATTTCATTCCACACAGGCATTAGGGTGTCCAGTCTGCTTCAGCTACCCATTATGGGTCAGACGCTGTTCACAGCTGCTCAATATGAGCCAGACACTGCTTATTTTTAGCAGCAGATTTTTTTGGAGCTATTCTACCAAAGATAAATTGCTTTTAACATAAAATATTGATAGCAATCTTGCATACGTTTTACAATCAAATTTAAAAGCTACCAAATGGAGCTAAGGTTCAATGCCTGGGTGGGTTGAGTACTTTTCCTTTAGGAATCTATGGGAAGCACTTAATTCATTTTGTGGCACTTCCTGGAATGAATTCTACTTTAAACTCAAGATGAAGTTTAAAGCTGAGATGAAATATGGAATGATACCCCCCAATATGTCCAATGGTTCAACACCAGAGGTTCCATTAGAGAGAGGTAAATGCAATCCAGTATAATGATAAAGGACATTTTATGTGTACAGATTGTTCAAAATCAAGTTTTAAGATAGTTTGACTTTAGGTCACTGGAAATGTTCTTTGAGTAGAAATTATAGGGTAGCTGTAGTAAGCAAACCAAAAGTTTTGTTTGTCTACTGGAAAAATTTCCTTTGGGTCTGTGTGAGTCTTGATAGCCTCTTTGCTCTTTATATTTCTTTTAGGATTTCACCATGGTATCTGTTGTAAAGTAAGCCTTCTATGTCCTATTATGGCACACACAAGTACNTCTGCCATCGTTTCCCTCTATTTTATCAAAGGGAGTTAGTGAATTTTATGAATTCCATAAAAAGTTATTGACTTCCTTTGTGTTAATTGTTGCTATATGAGGTAACTGCATATGAGTTGGTTTTTATGTCAAGTTTTGTGCTTCTAATTCGTACCTTAATTTTCTGGAATTCTTAACTTTTTTTTATTTCTTAGTTCATGGTTATTTTTCTGTATGTAATAGGCTCAGTAATCCTCTACTTTTTAAGTACTAAAAGGCATTTTGATGTTCCCAAGGAGAATCAGACATGAGAAAAGTCTAACGGAACCAGAACTTGAACCCGGGTCTCCCAGTTACTGGTTGGTTGCTCTATCCATTGAGCTATCCCACCAGAACTCCTAGTTCTTGTAGGATAGCTCAAAGTATAGAGCAACCAACTGGCAATTGGGAGTCCTGGTTCCATCAGAATTTTTTCATGTCCGTTTCTCCTTGGGAATTTTCCTAGGTGAATGCCTTATGGTGCCAAGTTACCGAAACCCTTTTCCTTGGGGATTTAGAAGCTTGGGTTCATTCTGTCTCCTAGTTTTTCCTTGTGTTGTTATGTTAGCTCTGAGTAAATCAAGTGAAACAGTTTCGAAATTAAAAATAATTCACTGTATTAGCCCGTTCTAATTGCAACTTACAATTTTAAATTGCCTCCAAGCTAATATGCTAGGGCATCTGTACTTGGCATGGAATTACTTCAGCTTCATATCTCACCTCAATATTTGTATTTCCAGCATTGTTTTATATTTTTGGGGAATCATTCATAATTTCCCTTTATTGCAGCCTTCCCTTGTAAACTTTCCACAAAGATGTCTCTGTGGGCAAAGGCACAGCAGCTTCCTCCGGAAGCTATGCAGCAAGTGCGAGCCATCTATGGGGAGCACTTTCCTATTGAAGTACGCCATTTCCTGGCTGGATGGATTGAAGAAAAGATGTGGTAAGTGGTCTAAATTATAGCATTAATGTTGATTTTATTTTTAATATTGAGTGAGTAATGCTATGATGAAATTAATCAGTACACACTTGTACAGGAATCACTGATTTCTAAAAGCTAAGATACGTCAAAAAGAAAGGAAATAAAGTTGTAGTTAAGGGTGATTTGAAGGGCATATTAAGGGGTTAGATAGCACCTTGCTGATGGGTGAGGCAGCAAGACAACTACCTCTGGTGTATCTTCCAGGGGGAACCTTGTTAAGCGTGAAGGTCTTAAGTTGTCTATAAGTTTTTTGGCTAAAATGAAGTAAAATGACTTGGGAATAAAATGAAAGATGCAAATTACTTGGCTCAACCCTTAACTTACTAGGAACACTCCAGGTTTGCACCACGTGGTACAAAACTAAGTTGTTAATAGCAGAAAAATAAGTTGTTTTTTGTCAAAAAATGGGATAATTATTTTTCTAGATGCAACATTTTGCTATATGTATGGCGATGTACATGTGTTGCATGTTTGCCTAGCTTAGATTTTCAGTTGCAAATTTTACTTAAAAGCCCATTGAGTTGAACGGCTGGACATCTGTCTGTTATTTTTGTGCAAGGAACATGCCCTGAAAGTTACGTGTAAATCCACGTGGCACAAACCTGGTGTGTTCCTTGTCAGATCTTTACATGTAATACCTCAACATGTTTTAATATCTATATATGGCTAGGTTAGTTGACTTTTTCATGTGCTAAGTTAGCTGCTGGCAACTCAATATTGCTGTCACATGGATGACTTCTTTAATCTCTTGGTGAAATCACATTGATTTAATTTGGGTACTTTGTACAAAAATCCATAAAAGATAAGAGTATTCATGTAAATTGGGTCTGTCAATTGAACATTAAAATGATTTACAATGAGGCTTACAGAATTGAGATTTTATTGAAAAAACACTGTTTATTGTATTTTTATTATATTGATTTCCCTCTCCTTCCTAAGGACTGATGTTGATCCCGACAATCCACAGCATGAGGCATGGGTTGGTGGAATGGTTGGCTCTCTAGTACAGGAGTTGGAAGCTAAAGCAAATTCAATGGACACAGACATATTATTCCTTACCAAACTCAAGCTGATGGAAGCAGCAAACATGATACGAGTAAGTAGTTAACAGTTGAATGAAAACCTAGTTTATTTTGTTCACATTTGAATGCTTAGATTAAATTGGGTAAGATGTCTCTTCTGTGACGTCAAGAAAGATATAATGTTGTCTCAAAGAATTAATATTTTGCCAAAAATTGTCATTTCCTTGATCTATGTGAGAAAATAAATCTATGATCATATTTGTTCTGTTAATTCAGTATTATTCAAAATCATGGTCTATCCTTTCTTCATTTTAACCAAGATATTTAAAAATTTCTTTTCTTTAGTAAAATTTTCATTGACATTTTTTATTCCTTTTACAGGTGAAATACAGCCATGACCCAATGAGCCTTTTCAGGCTTGTACGTCACTGTTTAAATACAGAAATGAAACTCGTGCAGCAGGTATGTTGTACAAGTTATTTTTAATTAAGTGGTTATGCTTTACACAATCAGAAAGGTGTACAATCAAAATATTTTATTGGATATTCTAGTATGTTTTCAGATTCAAGTTACTTATCTTTTACTGTTTACTTCTTTGGCTTTGTATTTATTTGTTAAGCTGTAAGGATTTTGCTTATTTCATATTATCCCTTTCCAAATTTATTGTTTTAATATCTAAGGTATCTGGAGTAACTTATTTTTATGTTCAGGTATTCACATAATTTGAAATGTTAGGTTTCCTGATCTAAACCTTTGGTATATGAATTATGAGTACTGCCATTTTTGCAAATGCCAACTTTTGAAGAGCTAACTTTTTTTGTGGTGTATTGAGCATACCAGTTTTGTCCTTATCTATACATTTTCATGACTTGTTTTAGATGTATTTAATTTTCCTTCACACAATTGGACATTGATAAATCAATTAAAATAACATTAAGAAGGATAACTTTAAAATTGTAAATCTCTTTGATGCCACTTTTATTTTAATGTTACTGCTTTGTGAAGCTGCAATTTTGCCAATCATAATGTTACCAATTTACTATTCCCAGAGAAGTGAACCCAGGAATAGGCAAGGGGTAACTTTCCTTCAAATTTTTTGAATAATGGTAAACAGATACTTGGCAGTTACCAGAAAGTAGGTAAAATTGAAAGCTTGAAGAGTCTAATTTTACTCGCTAGTTAAATTTTTGTAGAGCTTAGGAAGTCCAATTTTGCCCTTTTACCTTGGATAAACTAGCTACAAGCAGTAGTAATTCATGAACTAACTGCTTTTTTATGGCATATATTTAAGGCCTCTTTGAACAGAGGGGTGACTCCACAAGGAAATGGTAGGGGTGTGAACAATGCAATGGGACAAAGCATTCCCAGTGGGCATGGGTTAATGGCCCCAGCCCATCCAGACCCTGGAGCAGAGATTGAGCAGCAGGTTGACTATTTGCGTAGACGCACACAGGAGACTGGGGAAGATTTGAGGCGCATGGAGCAAGAACAGGAGGCATTTGCTCTTCAGTATCACGAGTGCTTTAAGTTAAAAGGTTAGTCAATGTAGCTTTCTGAAAAATTATAACCCTTACACTATCCATACAACACTTGCCGAAATTATAGAAATTTAAGTATATGGTATAAAATGGAAAATTGATCTGGAAGGGGCTATCAAGGTGATATTAAAATTTTTATGAAATCTAAGTTTTTATTGTATTCAAGATGAATATAGATGTATTTATACAATTTACAAGTTTGTAGGTGACAAATACTAACAATTTATTTTATAGCACTTGTTTGAAGTTATCCTTGAAATTTTTTAAGATGTGTTTAATGTGGTAAATATGCATAGTATGTTCAGTCATCTTAGTTAGAAAGTTTTGAAATGCACCTCATTAAGGTGAAACTTTGCAGTTCACTTCAAGGTACCCTTGAACTCTGAAGATGATTGTAGTGTTTGTAATTAAATCATTACTGGAATACATCCTACTTACCCTGGTGAAAACCTGATAGGAATTTGTGCATATAATTAAGATATGCAACAAGCATAAATGACTATAGCTGATATGTTTGCTATTTACGTTCTTCAAGCAAATCTTTCTTCCTGTGAAGATAGATTATCTTAATACCTGTTTCTCTTATTTTTTTTTCAGCTCACTTGCAGCATTTGCAGACACAGCTTTTGAATCAGCCACCAGTGGACCTTGAGAAACTCCGCAGGCAGAAAGAAGGAATGGAAATTGCTTTAAGCCAAAAGGTTCATACATTTTTTGAGAAGTATTAATTTCCAGTCAGATCGTTCCATCCCAATTCATGCATGCCAAAACCTTAAAATCCTGATTTCATTTCTTAGGAGTCAAACTGAACTGATATATTTTTCCTCCACAGAGGCCTTGGGAGTAGAAAATATAGTTTTACCTAAGTTTTAAGAGGTGTTAAAAAAAAATAGTTGGGATAAAGAAGAAAAAATTTGCATGATTTCATATCTACATGAAACAATAAAACTTAAAGTTTCATCAGAATCTGAGATAGTGATATAGGATGTGCCATAGTGATATGATATAGTGACATAGTGTTGGCAATAGGATCCTAAATTTTGGGCATTATTTCTTTTTGTTTAGGAGCCACAGTTACATCTTCATGCATTTAAGAATGTTTTCTATTGATAATGCAATCCATGAATTCTGTAGTCTCTCATAACAGCTTTCAAATTTGTGTACTCTCAATAGCTATTTTTACAAAAATTGATAATAACATTCATGTAAAACTCAGCGCATGTTTTCTAGAAATCAGCTGATATCACAAAATTAAGTTTCAAAAGTCGGGTCTTAAGTATTTATTAATGGATGGTGGATGATACAGATTATCTTCTGCAGGTTGCTTATCCCAAATCCAAAATGATTGGGACCAAGGTTGTTTCGGAACTTGAGTTTTTCCAGATTTTGGAGTACATGATTCTCTGGAGTTGAAGGAAACAGAACAATTCGTACTCAGGAAAATAACTTTTTACTTGATGTATGAGACATGAATAAAAATAGAGAAAGTCATGATGAATGCAAAATTATTTGTCAGATATAGGAGAAACAGCAGATGAGGTTGATGTTTGAAGAATCAAATTCTCTAAGGATGATGGAGAGGCTCCTTATGGGATCGTAGGAAATATCCTCTTTAGTCATTTGCTTCCTTACCAATATTTTTTGTTTTGTAAGTCTTTCTTTTATCTTATTTATTACCATGAGTGTCATCATGTTATTAAATTATAACTGAGATTGATTTTCAAAGAATGTTTCAAACAGCACTAAACCTGTGAAGGACTACAGGTATTGGAATATTTCAACTTTTGGAATTTCAGATTTACAGAACATAACCTGCATCATCATAGTGTTTTCTTATTTCTTTGATCTTCTGCTATCATTATAATCCTTTTGTCCTTTGCTCTTCTCTAGTCACTGCAGCCTCCTTTCAGATCTTTGGTCTGCTCTCTCTTCCTCTGCTTGTCTTTCAACAACTCCTAGTGCACCTTTTAACAAACTTAATCTCTTCATTATATGACTAATCCAGTTCTTTGTCCTTTCCTCAAAGATTTTTCTCAAAGAAGGTTTCTCTTCAAAGCATCTCTATGTGCCTGATTTAACTTGCTGAATAGCTCTCCTTCATTTCTACATTTATCTATTAATTTTCATTTCCTCTTTGCAAAAGTCCATGTTTATCCACCATTCATGTAATCACTCAATTTACAAATTTCCTCTTTTAGATTAATTACATGTTGCCACTTAATGGGCTCTTTCATTAGATAAGCTTTCTTTCTTGTAGAAACTCTAACTTTTTCTGTTGCACTTTTCCTCACTTTTTTAATTCTTATTATTCAAACTTTTTATTATTGNTTCTCATCAAACAGAAATTCATCGTGAGAATAGTAGAATATTTTATTCAAAACTATATTTCTTTTTCATTTTCAAATTAGACTCAAAACTGCTAGTTTTTAGTTTAATGTGGTATGAAGTTTGAGGCAATTAGGCTGGGAAGCTTTCCTTAGAGTACTCCTACTCTCAAAGAATTTGCCTTCCAGGAGGAATTTCTTGTTAAAGCAAATTGTAATTCTGATTAATTTTTCTTTGTTATTTTTTGTTCAATATAAATTGTTTATTCCAGGTTGCTGGTTTGATTCAGATGAGATTGACACTGGCAGACAAGCTGAAGGAGACTTGTGAGCACTTGAGTGCTCTGCAGCTGCGAGTCCTGGACGGAGAGCTGACGCGCTGGAAACGAGAGCAGCAGTTGGCTGGAAATGGAGCACTTTTCAACAGCAACTTGGATGCCATACAAGAATGGTTGGTTCACGTAGAATTTTTTTTTGAGGAGTAGTGGCCATTTGTAATTCTATAGCTATTTTCAGGGAATTTTATCAGTGACATTATTAAATTTAAGTTTAATTTTTAGTTTGGTAGTAGTAATGTATAAAATGCTCTTCTGTGCTCTACGAATGGAATCTTGTAAATATTTGAATTAAATTCAAATTATTGTTGCGACACGCTGAAATAACATTGCAAATTTATGAAAAGATAAGGAAATTTTTCAACTTATAATATAATTTTGTAATTCTGATAGTTTTGGTTAGTAAGTGCCATATATACTAGTGTATAGGTCAACCCACTGAATTTTTTGTTAAAATTTCCATTTTGTATGTATCTCATTTGTAAGTTGACCATAGTTTTTCTTGTAAATATTAAATACTGCAAAGCCTCTTCTAGTGGATTATTTTAATTATAACATGTGGACTTGAAAAATGTATATTTTTATGTGACGAGGAAAATAGGTGTAATTTAGCATTTTTAACAACAACTTTGAGATGTACAAGATATATCCATTATCAATCTACCTTTCGGACACAGTAATGTTTATGGGTTTTAAAAGCAGGTCAAACATATCCATGTGTTTATCGATTGATAAATTTACTTTCTAACTCTTAAAAGAAGTTTGATTTCATGATTTCAGGTGTGAATCGTTGGCAGAATTGATCTGGTTGAATCGCCAGCAGATTAAGGAGGCTGAACATCTGAAGCAGAAGCTGAAATTGGATCAAGAAGGAATGGTCAATCTTCTTCCTTCCCTTAATGCACAAATAACTCAACTTCTTTCTCAACTGGTGACTAGGTAGGTTTATATGTTGTTCTTTTTCTATGAGCATTCATTTAGATTGCCTTTAATTTTTAAAAGGCATTGGAATATCTTTTAAGTTGAATCAGATGCAGTATTTGGAGTTTTCTATCTTTCATGGGACATTATAAGCTGATAATGTTAGGGAGGAAATCAAAGCTGAGTAAATGAACATTCTTGAAGCCGAAGTACCTCTGAAGACTTAAAATTAATTATTTAGAGCAGATGTCACATTTTCGCATGAAATTGAAGATCCTTTGTAGGTCATTGTTATGCAAGATTATTTTTTGTGTTCAACATAAATTTTTTCCTTCTTTTAGCACATTCATAATTGAGAAGCAACCTCCCCAAGTGATGAAAACAAACACACGGTTCACCTCTACTGTGAGACTCTTAGTTGGAGGAAAACTTAACGTGCACATGACACCACCTCAGGTGAGAGAAACTTCTCTTTAATGTTTCATTTGGAGAATGGCTTGTAGAAAATTATCAAATTATGTTCTTATATACTGTGACAAAAATCTTGAACTGCCTTTAGAAAAGTGGGACTTTGTTTGGAACGAGTTTCCTGTCAATTGAGTTATTTCATTTTCAATATTTTTAAGGTCAAAGTTACAATAATTAGTGAGAACCAGGCCAATGCCCTACTTAAGAATGACAAAATGGCCAAAGGAGAAGCAAGTGGGGAGATTCTGAACAACACTGGGACAATGGAATATCACCAGGCAACTAGGCAGCTGTCTGTCAGCTACAGGTGAATTTTTTAGACTGTCTTTCTAATAACTAGTTCAAGAATGCTATGTTGACTTAAATAGAAATGGTAATTATGTAGACTCGAAGAAAGGTCTTCATATATCTTTGTATTGCATTTTCATGAGCAATTAGTTCTGTTGCATGTTATTTTTATTTATGTTTGAAAGTACTTCAGTACATCAACACCTACATATTTACTGATTATTTTCATAATTTTTTATAATTTTCACTTCACTCCTTATGCTATCCCTAACGCTGTTAAGTAGCTTTCCCAATAGTGTTACTCTCATCTTGCAAATTTTTGAGAAATAATACTTTGGCTAAAAATGGGTGTGGAACTGTGCTGTTGTAATATTTTTTTGTATTGAAAGTCTAAGCTTAGCAAATTCATATTGTAATAATTCTATCACTCAAATCTTTATTGATTCAATATTGGGTTGTTTAAAGTATTGTCTTAGTTGAAATTGTTTTGTCTGTGGTAAATACTATAGGTGCACCCAAGTTCAGCTTCGGCCTTGGTATTCAGCCAAAATCTGGCATTCGGCCTTTGCGTGGCTGAATAGCCAAATAACTACTTATTTTAACAGTGCTATGGTCAAACGCTGTATTAATCCCGTTTGTTCATTTAAAATCATCTTCATCAATAGCTAGGGCTTTAACTGTCTCATTTGTCCACACACAGCCACAGTTTACGTTAGAATGATTGCATTTAATTACGACAAATTATGAATGGATGAATGACTGAAAACAACCAGAACCAACTCTCTGTCCTAGTGATTACTACAATGTATCACTATTTGATTTATCAGAGTTTGCACTTCTGTTTAAATTTCTTTCTTTACGATTTTCTGATATTGAAACATTACTCCATTGCTACATTTCTAGATCCGAAGTTTAATGATATTTTTTTTATGAATGGTGATACTATGCTTCAAGTACATGCCAAGATTGTAGAGCTAAATGAGGAGAGCACAGTTATGAGTGAGGACTTCACAGTTAAATAATTTTCTGGAAATAAGCTGATAACTCCAAGCAATATACAAGGCTTTAATATATGGGACTGCTTCAATGAAATGGCATCCTCTTCACTACTAACCAAATCCCAACCTTCAAAAGTTGAAGAGGAAATAACTTTTTATGTAAATCAACCACTATTAGAGAGGAAAGACTGCCCTATAATTTGGTGGAAACAACACCACCAGCAGTTTTCTCCTCTAGCAGAAATATCAAAGAAGTATCTATCCCCTCCACCAACTTCTGTTGAAAGTGAGTGTCTCTTTAGTGTTGCAAATCTGCAGTACAGTGACCGCAGGAGTAATCTGGCAGCAGAAAATGCAGAGAAACTATTGTTCCTCCACTATAATCTACAACTTCTTAAGTTTGATTATTAATGTTTTTAATATTNAATATAACATTTTCATAAATATTTATCATTTTTCTTGTAACATATAAATTATTTCAATATAAAAAGAATATTCAGCTTTGGCCAAATGGAGATTTTAAAATTCAGTATTCAGCCAGAATGTGTATTCGGTGCATCTCTGGTAAATACTGCAGGACTTTTTTGTACCTCATTGTTTGAATAATCTGAAATATGTGCACAGTAAAATTCTCCAAGTCATAATTTTGTCGAATTACATCATTTTGCACATAGTTTTACATTTACATTTAAACCCTGCAAGCCACCAATGGCATGTGGTAGGGGGTCATTCAATTAGAGATCTCTAGAAATATTTGGTGTTCTTGTAGATTTCCTCATTTTAATTTAATATTACTGGGTATTGAAAAAATTTGAACTACTCATAAGACTCCGATTCTTCTTAGAAAAAATTGTTTTTTTTATTAATTAGAAACAAGATTGTGAAATTTTTGAGCTTTCAGCTTATTTTCAAAATATTATTTTTTATAGAAATATGCAACTCAAGAAGATCAAAAGGGCAGAAAAGAAAGGAACTGAATCTGTCATGGATGAGAAGTTCTCCCTTCTGTTCCAGTCAAACTTCTCTGTTGGCGGAGGAGAATTAGTTTTTCAGGTATCTAAAGATTGAGTAAATCATTGTTTAGAAATCTATAGAAAGCTCTATAAGCAGACATATTGATAAAAATGCTTCTATTTAATTATCAGGAGTATTCTGAGATCACAAAATCAAAGTAAGCTAAATGAAAATAAATTACCATTATTCTCATAATTCAAATGCATGCTGTGTGCCAGGAATGCTATTTATGATATCTAGGTGTTATTTTACTTTATTAATTACTGATTAAACAATTTTCAAATCATTATTATTTCTTCATTGTGTATTTGACAAAGATTTCATCTTTATCATTGGATTTTCTCGAAGAGTTGATTTGAACGGAACTGATTGACTTCTGCTGAAGCCAAAGTTATTGTGCATCAGAACAATTCAGTTTAAATTTTGCTCAAAGTTTAGCCATGTAAAAAACTCTTAAAAATAGGAAAATTTACAAATTAAGTTATCTGTTCAGTTACTTGAGGCTTCAGCCCTTAATTGTTAATTACATTTGAAATAAAATTGTTAGTTATATCCAATCATCACTTAACCATTTTATTAATTAAGTGAAGTAAGGAATTTTCTTTTTTCTTGTTCTTTAATTGTGATTGTTATCATTATTTTGAATAGCTGTAGTATGTTAATTTTAAATACTTTAAAATGCAGTCTTGGTAAGATACTGTTTCAATTTTGTCTGTGCATGCACTTTTCTTTAATTGCACTTCAGTATGTTTTCATTTGTAGCTAAGGTAAAAAATATGACCTAATTTTCTGTAAAATTTCATGTTTTGATATAATAATGACATTATTCATAATTTTGAGGTAAATTTTATCCTTTTTGATCTCTCAAAAATCTTAATTTCCTCTGTGTCCAAATTTTGTTTTAGCCTGCTGGTGATTTGTTTTTTTTTTGGTATCTTGATTCTTATCCTTAATTCTGTTTCTGCCTAACTTCTAGGTTTGGACGTTATCACTACCAGTTGTAGTCATTGTCCATGGAAACCAAGAGCCTCATGCATGGGCGACTGTCACTTGGGACAATGCATTTGCTGAGCCAGAGCGAGTGCCATATGCAGTTCCAGATCGTGTACCTTGGGCTCAGGCAGCGGAGGCATTGAGTGTCAAGTTTAGAGCTGCAACAGGGCGAGCACTAACGGAAGAAAATCTGAGGTTTCTTGGAGAGAAAGCCTTCAGGTAACAGTACAGGCCTTCTTTACCTTTTTTTCTTTTCCTTGAACTGTTCCCCTGATATGTACAGTGGTGCTTTGCAACTGAACTAGTGGCAAATTGTGAGACTACCAAATTCTGAGATTCAATTTCAGAACAAAAATTGCCATATAACTATAAAAAGTAGATAAATTCATTGTCTCGTCCTATTTGGGATTAAATATATTCTGAAGAGTCAACTACTTTTCTGATATGTTTATATTGTTTTATCATTATTCTATTTATTTAAAACTTGTAACTTGAAATACCAACACTGTCCAATAAACCAGCTTGAAAAATGACAACAAATGACATCACACAATATCATGCACATGCAATTTGGATAAGTGGATGCATTGTGTGATGTGAAACAGCTAAGGACTAAGGCATGATTCTTCTATATTCATCTATTTTGAGCATAATTGGCATGGAAATTTGTATAGATTATGGTTTCAGTTATTTTCATGTTTTTGCAGAAATCCATTGGTTGGTGCTGGTTCTGGTGAATATGGTACAGTTGGTGGCAGTGGTGTTTCTGGTAGCGGTTCAGGTGGAGGTGGTGGAGCAAGCTCTAGCAGTGGTAACCCAACGGGTTCACATCTCCTCAGCTGGTCACAGTTCTGCAAAGAGCCACTGCCAGAGCGCAGTTTTACTTTCTGGGAGTGGTTTTACGCTGTTATGAAACTTACAAGGGAACACCTCAGAGGTCCTTGGATAGATGGGTAAGTTATATTTTTGTGTAGTGCTAGTGTAAATACTCATGTTTCTGGCTAGCAATTTTGGAATACATTGTTGTAGTCAGCCTTGATAAAAAAAATTTTAGTCAAATTGAAACATTCTTCAAAGTGCCATTAAAACAAAGTTTATTGTTAGGCAAAATTCCTTTTGCATCCCAAAAAACATACTAACACCTTTTTGGCCCATTTCTGGACCTTAACTCACTTCAGAGCTGAAGTACTGTGTTCACACCACTCTTTAGCCTCTTGTTTTGATTCAGGATCATGGTGGTAGACCCAAGTCCCATAGTGATAAAACAATGCACAAAGTCCTTTTTATTCTCTCTAAAATGCTCCAAATGTTGCTGAGAGTCTCATTCGAATGTGCTTTTGCTCCATTGTTAGTGAATGTGGCACCCATTGTGCACACAGCTTTCTCAAACCCAAAACTTCACCCAAAATACTGCTCAAACTGCCTTAAGAGATGCCTAGGGCTTCTACTAAATCTCTTTTGGTTAATTGACGATCTTCCAAAACCATATCCTGTAATTTTGCTACGAGTTCTGGTGTTGATGCACTTTTTGGCCGTCCTTCATGTGGATCATCTTAAAAACTTGTACAACCACATTTAAACATAGCAACCCATCTTTCTGCTCTTCTAATCAAAGCTGAAGAGTCCTTATACACTTTTAACAATTGTTCATGAATTTGTTTTGGTGCTGCACCTTCCAAAAATAAGAATTTTATCACTGCAATATATTAAATTTTTTCCATTGTAAAAAAATACTGTGACACGTCAACTTTGAACAGCTGTAAATATATGAATGAGTTTACAGATGTACATGAAACTACACTTGTGTTCATGAAAAAGTAGCACCATCTTTAGACGAATATATAATGAACCTAAAAGCGCCATCTCTTATCAAACGACAAAACTTATTGAACAACCTAGTAGTATGGTCTTTGATTCATCTTTGTCATTCAAACATTCTTGATTTCATTAGAGGAATTACATAGACTCTGGAGAACCTAATGAAAATGTCTTGTGATCTCTAAGGGTCTTACTGACCATAAGTGTCATTCAAGGACACGTTTTCATGGAACACATTGTTATCATTTACCAAAGCCTTCTTAGTATATTTTCATCTATGATACATAAATACAGTAATTCATTGCTGTTTTATTTCAGCTTCTGTTTGATGTTGACCTAATACATTTTTTGTTTGCAGGGCTATCCTTGGATTCATCCGCAAGAAGCAAGCTGAAGAAATGCTCTCTACTTGTGCTAATGGCACCTTTCTGCTCCGATTTTCTGATTCTGAGCTGGGTGGTGTAACCATAGCCTGGGTAGCTGGTAAGATGTTATTTTTTAAGTCTTCAAAATTTTAAATGCATTTGCATAAATTCTGGTAAATGTTAAAATTACTGCAGAAACTTTTTGGTGGAAGGTCATTCTTTCTTGGTTTATTTCTTCATCTATTTTATTCATTGTTGTAATTTAGGATGAGGATAATGTTCTCATATGTGGTGTTAACCCTTTCACTTTCATACCATATTATGGTTCTCTTATTAGGTGCGGTATCTGTCAACGTAAGGGTTTGTTTACTCCAATTCTCTGTGATTTAAGTATGTAGTATTTCTTGGGACCTTGTGATTTAAATGAGTTTATTCCCAGCTTTCTGAATTATACTAAATTTCATTCTGTATTTACCTACATGAGTCCATGCATAAGGCATACAACATGTCAACAGATTTTCTGTGAATGTTTAGAATCTGCATGTCATGTAATGTAATCAGATTTGTTTGTAGAAGTCACATAAAAAATTTGCAAGATTTACGAGATTTAGATTTTATTTAAGGCAATCTTCTTCAAGAATGCTTAATGATTTTTATATTTTTGTTTTTCTATTCATTAATTTCTTATTACTTGTATCATTTCCCTGATAAGCAGTAGCTGAGAATGTTTTGAATTTAATTACAGATCAAGGTGAAGTGTACATGCTGCAGCCATTTACAAGCAAGGATTTTGCTATCAGATCTTTAGCTGACAGGATCTCTGATCTACCACACCTATTGTATCTATACCCAGATATACCAAAAGACCAGGCATTTGGCAAATACTACACTCCTTTTACAGGTTGGTGTTAAGGATCCTCCAATAAGAAAGGAATTACTAAGGAATTTAGTGTTTCCTGGCTAATTCCAACCTTTGTTCTCTAACCTAAAGTTTCTCAAAAGGCTTACATTTTATTTTGGGATGCCCATACAATGAAAGGCACTGGTAGACATTTAAATCAGTCTTGTCTAAATTGGGCTCCCGGATAGCCAAGTGGGCAACTCGTTCGACTTCGGCGAAAGCGGTCTCGGGTTTGATTCCCGGTGGGGGCCTATGTGCGAAATGACCAAAGCAGTCGAAGCACTTTTAACAATACTACTACTACTACTTGTCTAAATTCAAAGAATTTTTCTTCTGTTAGAATTAAGTACTGTATATTCTCAAATCTAATACACTGAAGTTTTGAGAACAATGTAGTTCTTGGACCCTTGTTGTGGTGCATGTTCCAACATGTACACTCAAGTTGCAATGTAGCGATAATTATTTATTACTTAATAGTATGCATCATTTGGTGATCCTTTCACTAAGCAAGTTGCCATATGAAGCATGTTCTTTACTTTTTGTAACCTACTGGTTTGCCAATGAATGTACCTAGTGTTAATTGCTCACATAAAGGACATTAACTCCCACTGGAAAACTTAATCATAGCTTTAAATTTTAGATGGGCTTGAATCTAAGAGCACCCATTTTTGGAATGTTTTTAATATAGAAAATGTACATCTTAAGTTTCAGAATGTGCTGTATGTGCTGAATAAGCTTATTTTTAATTTCTAAAGGGGACTACACACCTTCTGTTTATCTGCGCAGTTATCTGACGTGAATAACTGTGTAGAAATCTGTACATTAATCTGACCTGAATGTGTGTAGGATACCTTCAGTTTTTGCCTCAGTTCCGCCCGATTTTTCTTCAGTTCTCTCTTCACTTTCGTCAAATTCTCTTCTAGTGTGTTCTAAAATAAATAAATTTCAATGGATGACAGAAAAAGAAGAGCCGTAGTTTGTTGCATAATTGCAGCACTCGGAACATAAACATCATTAGCTGAAGCTCCCGATTTCTTTGATTCGTTTATTTTCTTCAACTCCTTGCGAAAAACGGATCTGAGGTTATTTATTTTCTTCACTGCACTATCACGTGTTGCATCATGCTCGAGAGGTTTCAGTTTTTCAATTAAAACATCGTAGGCTGCCACTTTTTTAACACGGTTGGAATAAGATACACATGTGGTATCCCAAAGCTCGGGAAGAGATCGGTAGGCGTCAATAAATGCTAAAAGCTAATCTTTTTTTGAGAGCGTGGTCATCGTGTATGCACAAAAACTAGACGGCAACTGAGCCAACTGTACGATAAACTGCATAAACTGGGCAGGTTATCGTTGTAAAAGAGGGTCTGAATGCACAGACTTTTTATCTGCGTGTAAATCAGTCTAAACTGGTTCACACAGTTTATCGTTCAGACATGACGTCACACGTGATAAACTGCACAGATATACGGAAGGTGTGTAGCCCCCTTAATATTACTGGAAAAGAGTGTGATGAGTTCATTCGTTGACATATTTTCGAGAATATTATGTAGTATTAATTTAAAGTTGCATTTTGCTTCAGTTTTTATTGTGAAGTTATATTCAAGAGCTAATGAAGTAATTCCTGTGATTAACACGAGATGTATGTTTGTATATTTTGTCATAAAACATTCTTATAGCTGCAGCAACAGTTGTAAATTCCTTGTGAATCTTCATTCATTGTCTTTTTTCATGCTTTCTGTTTATATAACTCAACAATATTTGAAAAATCCATGTATCAAATTTGCAAAATATTTCAGTTAACATATAATTATCATATACTTGTATCCAGGTTAGCAATGTTGTTTTGTGTATTTTGGTCCTTTGTACAGTAGGGCTTCCAATATTGAGTAGAAGAAGGGTACCTTTTTTGCATATGACTCTAGATTTTCATTTTTGCATTCATATTTTAGTTATATACTTCAAGCCCAGAGTCCAGAATGCACTGTTAGATAATTAAAAAATTTGGTCTGTAATACTTACAAAATCATGAGCAATGAAATGCATGTGCATCTATGGAATTACAATGAACTCTTCTATATGGTCCTTTAGTTTTCATTGCTGTTATAAAACAGTTGTATGATAATTATATCATTTTATTTTCTTTCATCATTTCTTGCAAACAGAGAATCAGCCAAGTGCAAATAATGGATATGTGAAGCCTCTTCTTGTAACTCATGTACCTGGGTAAGTGTATGAATTTTGTTAATACCTTGTTTTCACCATTAATATTATAAGCTTTCATAAATTTCTCATTTAGTATAATTAACTCTGGATCTTAGATATTCTTACCAGTTTCAAGTCTTCTATAAGAAGAATTATTTCATTGTTTTTAAAATAATTATTTTGCAAATGTTGTAAGTTTTCCTGTAGAATATATATAATTCCTTATAGAATATGTTTGAATATTATAATTATATGGAATATTATGTTATTATGTTGGAATAAACATAATATGGAAAGGCGTTACTTTGTGTAAGGCCACAATAACGGGAAAGAAATATCTCGTACACTGTGGTTAAGAGCAGTGGAACACAATACAGACTATATGGACTACAGTCTCTGGAGGGGGTCTCATGTGTTCAACTTTGTGGTGTACCTGTTGGAGGACAGATGCAGCAATTTCCATTCCAAGTGCCTCCACAAATGAGGAAGTGGCTGATTGGACAGCATAAAATAGCATTTTAATTAATGAGTATTTTTTCCAGTCCCTCAACCCCTTCTTTCCCTTACCAACAAACTTTGCACCCTGACCCTTTATCTTACCAAAATTCTCCCTCCCTTTCCTCCCTCTTTTTGTATATATTGATGAATTGTAAAACAAACAATTGTCTGATGATGGCTAGCAAAAAATATCGCATTCATGAAATCTGCGGAAGTCTACGAGATATTTCTTTTCCATTGTTAAATGTTAAATTTTCAGGTAGGTCATATGTACTACTGTAGTGTTTCAGCTAACTGAAAGCTTTGTGTCATTATGACAGCATTTATATGAAAATTACTACATTTGTCTTTGGCAGCTTTTCACTGATTATAATTTAGATAAAATACATGAGATATATAATCTACAGAGGAGGCCGTGATATTGTGGAAATTCATCATATAAAACAGATGTATACTTTTTCCAAAACTTTTTCTGTGGAAAAAGTATACATCTGTTTTATACATGAGATATTTTTATTTTTACTTTTGAGAAGTAAATGAATTCATGAGCAAAGGATAAAATAAAAAAATTATAGTTATGCTTGATTTTTGTAGGAAACTTTTAACTTCTTTAAATTTTTCATCATGTTATTCCATGAAATACAACCTAATTTTGTCTTGTGAAGGTCTTTCAGTATATCAAGTGTGGGATATAAGGAATGATTTTCTTTGAAAAAGCACTATGCTTCTTTGTTCTTTTGATATATGCTGGCTGTTATATTAGCACTTCAGGTAGCTCTGATTTCAGATAGCTCTCTTACAAGTAAAACATCCTTGATCCTTCAGGTGGGGTGGTCCAGGATGTGGTGGAAGTGGTAGCAGTGTCATGGGTGCCAGTGGTGTCAGCAGCTATCCATCCACTCCGCAGACAATGTTTCAACCCCAATCTCCAGATCCTAGTGTGACTAGGGATACTCCATCCGTGGCAAGTGCTCTTTCAGAGCCCCCAGGCAGGTGAGAAAACGCAGCTTCTGTCCTCATTTTTTCTCTTGTCTTTTGGCTTGTTCAGCACATTTACCACTGGAATGCTTAGTCTCTCTTTTAGCCATAATAGTTTCTATTCATCTACCCAGATAGCTTTGAGTATCTACAGATTTTCTTTTTCTCTTTCTGCAGAAGTGCAGAAATGTTCACTCACAGCTTGCATTTATGGACTTCTAACACATATAAAAAGAGCTACTTGTTTGTGTTGTATTCACAGAGGTAACTCTATTTTCCTGAGAACTTCTGAGTACTGCTTTCCTTGCTTATTTATCTCTTTCATTTCCTTAATACTTGTTTTTGTTGTTTTAAACAACAGAAATTTATTCCGTAAGCCTTTTAGTAGTTGGAATTAAGTAGTATGAATCTTTAAGTAACCAGTACCTAAGTGGGTGAAGAGCATTTGTTTATTTATGCTAGAAGTATTAAAGAAAAGAATTACTAGTGCAGATGCTGAAGGCCTTTACTGTTGTGAAAATGGATTCACAGTTGAAATATAATCATTTTTCAATTTCTTCAGTTATGAAACAATGCAGAAATTTTCAATAGCCTTTTAAGTTATTCATCAATGCAGTAGCAATTGTGGCACATTTTGCAATTCGGTTATTGTAAAAGTTTTATACAAAGGGTAATTGATCAGTCGTATGGTGTGATCCTAATTTTTATTGCTTAACAATTTGATTAATTGATTTTTTTGAAATGTTGAACTTTATCAGTTAGGGATTTACCCTCAAGTATATTTCTTCTAGTGGTAATTTTGACCTTTTCTGAGGCCTGAAAGACTGAAGAAGCTTGTTTAAATCAAGCCTTGAGAGTGAGTTGGAGGTGTGTTGATTTCATGGCTGGCCATTGTATGATGGTAGCGATATTTTCTTGATGTCATTGATTGTTCCTGCTGCGCTGACTTCACCAACTGCCAAATTGGGAGTAGGCCGCATTCAGCCATGACAGTGGTGGAGCTGTGATGAGGATGGGACATTAGCCTTCAGACAGAGACAAAAAACCAGACCACCCGGATTAATAAGGGATCAACTGTTTGGAGGAAGAATTCTGGGTTTCTTGCCTTGGGATGTCATTATGTTTTCATGAATAATTGTGCTTTATAAGCTACCCTTATAGTTTTATAATGCCTTGACATTTAAGATATTTTTCTCATCATTTTTAAAATGATTCTGCATTACATTCGTAGATTTGATGTTCCATTATTTTATAGTTTTCTTTCTTTAGTACTTATATTTATCTAAATCATCCAGTAAGGTTTATCATCACTTTTGAAGATTATCACAAAATTAGTTAATATTCCTTTTGGGAAAAATATGGTGGATTCTTATGGATATTCTCATTTTCTTGTATTTAATTTGGTTTGTAGACACATTTTCTATTTTTGGCATGTGCTATTATTCCGTGGCAATAGTGTGTGGCTAGAAAATTTACTGTTTAATAGGTCAAAGTGCATGTATGGTTGTACAAATGCACTCTAGATAATGTGTGTTCTTAATACATGTTCTAGTAGTTAAAATATTTTTGATGGTGTGAATTCTTAAAATGTGACATTATTAGACTTCTAAAGTCTCAAAATCAGGGGCCTGTGCAAGAATTGTTGTTTTTCCCCATTTAAATAAATCACTGTGCACAGGGATAACAAGTAATGGATTTCCTTCCCATAAGAATTCGCCTTTAATTTAAGTGTTTGATGTGTTAGATTCATCTTGTACTGGCATTGGTGATTCTTACCTTGCACCAGTTCAAGATGCAAAGTAGGCTTGATGTGGTTGGTGCCATTAATGACTTTCTAGATGCACAAAAAATTTTCTGTGCAATATTGTTTTTTGCAATATAAGGAATCCATTGCTTATCTATTTTCAATTCGTTTATTGTATACTTACAGTTGAAATTCATATCCTTGATAGGTCAGTTAAATGAAAGTGCAATATTTTTGAAAGATTTATATTATTACTATGTGCAGTTATTGAGTTTTTCATAACTTAATCATGGGTTCTTTATTTAGTGAGATGTCTAATAATTATTTTGCAAATGTTGTAAGTTTTCCTGTAGAATATATATAATTCCTTATAGAATATGTTTGAATATTATAATTATATGGAATATTATGTTATTATGTTGGAATAAACATAATATGGAAAGGCGTTACTTTGTGTAAGGCCACAATAACGGGAAAGAAATATCTCGTACACTGTGGTTAAGAGCAGTGGAACACAATACAGACTATATGGACTACAGTCTCTGGAGGGGGTCTCATGTGTTCAACTTTGTGGTGTACCTGTTGGAGGACAGATGCAGCAATTTCCATTCCAAGTGCCTCCACAAATGAGGAAGTGGCTGATTGGACAGCATAAAATAGCATTTTAATTAATGAGTATTTTTTCCAGTCCCTCAACCCCTTCTTTCCCTTACCAACAAACTTTGCACCCTGACCCTTTATCTTACCAAAATTCTCCCTCCCTTTCCTCCCTCTTTTTGTATATATTGATGAATTGTAAAACAAACAATTGTCTGATGATGGCTAGCAAAAAATATCGCATTCATGAAATCTGCGGAAGTCTACGAGATATTTCTTTTCCATTGTTAAATGTTAAATTTTCAGGTAGGTCATATGTACTACTGTAGTGTTTCAGCTAACTGAAAGCTTTGTGTCATTATGACAGCATTTATATGAAAATTACTACATTTGTCTTTGGCAGCTTTTCACTGATTATAATTTAGATAAAATACATGAGATATATAATCTACAGAGGAGGCCGTGATATTGTGGAAATTCATCATATAAAACAGATGTATACTTTTTCCAAAACTTTTTCTGTGGAAAAAGTATACATCTGTTTTATACATGAGATATTTTTATTTTTACTTTTGAGAAGTAAATGAATTCATGAGCAAAGGATAAAATAAAAAAATTATAGTTATGCTTGATTTTTGTAGGAAACTTTTAACTTCTTTAAATTTTTCATCATGTTATTCCATGAAATACAACCTAATTTTGTCTTGTGAAGGTCTTTCAGTATATCAAGTGTGGGATATAAGGAATGATTTTCTTTGAAAAAGCACTATGCTTCTTTGTTCTTTTGATATATGCTGGCTGTTATATTAGCACTTCAGGTAGCTCTGATTTCAGATAGCTCTCTTACAAGTAAAACATCCTTGATCCTTCAGGTGGGGTGGTCCAGGATGTGGTGGAAGTGGTAGCAGTGTCATGGGTGCCAGTGGTGTCAGCAGCTATCCATCCACTCCGCAGACAATGTTTCAACCCCAATCTCCAGATCCTAGTGTGACTAGGGATACTCCATCCGTGGCAAGTGCTCTTTCAGAGCCCCCAGGCAGGTGAGAAAACGCAGCTTCTGTCCTCATTTTTTCTCTTGTCTTTTGGCTTGTTCAGCACATTTACCACTGGAATGCTTAGTCTCTCTTTTAGCCATAATAGTTTCTATTCATCTACCCAGATAGCTTTGAGTATCTACAGATTTTCTTTTTCTCTTTCTGCAGAAGTGCAGAAATGTTCACTCACAGCTTGCATTTATGGACTTCTAACACATATAAAAAGAGCTACTTGTTTGTGTTGTATTCACAGAGGTAACTCTATTTTCCTGAGAACTTCTGAGTACTGCTTTCCTTGCTTATTTATCTCTTTCATTTCCTTAATACTTGTTTTTGTTGTTTTAAACAACAGAAATTTATTCCGTAAGCCTTTTAGTAGTTGGAATTAAGTAGTATGAATCTTTAAGTAACCAGTACCTAAGTGGGTGAAGAGCATTTGTTTATTTATGCTAGAAGTATTAAAGAAAAGAATTACTAGTGCAGATGCTGAAGGCCTTTACTGTTGTGAAAATGGATTCACAGTTGAAATATAATCATTTTTCAATTTCTTCAGTTATGAAACAATGCAGAAATTTTCAATAGCCTTTTAAGTTATTCATCAATGCAGTAGCAATTGTGGCACATTTTGCAATTTGGTTATTGTAAAAGTTTTATACAAAGGGTAATTGATCAGTCGTATGGTGTGATCCTAATTTTTATTGCTTAACAATTTGATTAATTGATTTTTTTGAAATGTTGAACTTTATCAGTTAGGGATTTACCCTCAAGTATATTTCTTCTAGTGGTAATTTTGACCTTTTCTGAGGCCTGAAAGACTGAAGAAGCTTGTTTAAATCAAGCCTTGAGAGTGAGTTGGAGGTGTGTTGATTTCATGGCTGGCCATTGTATGATGGTAGCGATATTTTCTTGATGTCATTGATTGTTCCTGCTGCGCTGACTTCACCAACTGCCAAATTGGGAGTAGGCCGCATTCAGCCATGACAGTGGTGGAGCTGTGATGAGGATGGGACATTAGCCTTCAGACAGAGACAAAAAACCAGACCACCCGGATTAATAAGGGATCAACTGTTTGGAGGAAGAATTCTGGGTTTCTTGCCTTGGGATGTCATTATGTTTTCATGAATAATTGTGCTTTATAAGCTACCCTTATAGTTTTATAATGCCTTGACATTTAAGATATTTTTCTCATCATTTTTAAAATGATTCTGCATTACATTNTTATATTTATATAAGTAAGGTACATTCCTTTTTATTTTTACAGTTGTATCTTGAATTTTTATTGTATTACATACATTGATCTCCTCATGGAATATTTGTATAACATATTGAAATGAAATGAATGTATTTGAAAAAATATTTGATTCCACTTCTTTCAATTGTTCCTACCTTTTGTAAGTGCTTCGGCTGCTTTATGCTGGGGAGGATAGACGCATTCGTACACACTACAGCTGTGTGCTAAAAAAATACAGTAGTAACAATTTAATTAATCCACGAGTCTTCATTTGGTCAGAAAAGTTTGAGTTGCCTGATGTCAACAAGAGGAAAGTTTGTCCAATGACACAAGGCTTGTGTCATAGATTATCCAACTAAATTAAACATTCATTGATTTTTCTCAAAAATTTGGCTGAGAAGGTTGTGATTGGTACAAAATTCTATCCTTGCTGGCATACAGCTGTTTCACAATTATTTGGAATCAATGGAAATTGTATTTTTAACTTCCTCTGTTGACTAATGGTAATTTTTTATCTGAGAGTGGTAGATAAGTGATTGGTAAGTTGGTATTGAAACATATTTCTCTGCGCAAGTTATATTCACAGCTGTGAATCCTCAGGATTGATTTCTTATACTGAATTTGATTTTTTCATTACATGGGCTGAATGTTTCTATTAGGTTCACTAAATTTTTCTATGAAGCTTTATATGCAGTATTATCATAGGATATCATTATAATTCCTTGAGAAGTCTCCCTTCTGTAGGATTTTGATGTAAATGGGGAAAATCAATAGATAGTCATCATTTCTTCTTCACCAGCAGGCCCTTTATGTTAGATTTTGTCCTCAAAAATTATTCTTCTTTCCAAATGTAGGTCTTTAGTTTCTAGCTATTCTCCCCAGCTCCTCTAGAGGAATTGCCTCGATAACTATGATAACATTCACAGGAGGAAACCTTTAGTCATCCAAGACTTGCCATTGAGATACAAGACATGATTTTATTTATTATTTGTATATTTTTGCTTATAAATAGTTTGCTTTTCCATAGCCAAAGTGATTTATTTTCCTTTTTATAGTCTTGCTCGGTTTTCCATGCTTTGAAATGCTTTTTTATATTTTTATGTAAGGAGATATCTTTCAACTTGTCTTCTGTTTTGACCTTCAAAAGATTTTGAAATGAAATGGAATAATGCTCTTTAATATAAATATTGAAGTAGTGAAAAGCCTGAGTATAGCTTGAGATCAAGATTAATTTTAGAATGTAGTGCTCTTTAAGATTAGTAATGGCAAGCAACCTATAAAGATCAAAATTCATCCAAGAATTATGAATTTCATATCATGAGAAGTTGGCCTCTGCTATCAGTATATTCAAGAGTCACATGTATAAAACTAAAGTATGTGGCACAATCCTCTTTTGGAAGAAAGGTGTCATTTAGCCACAAAACATAATGCTAGTAAAGAAACATTGAATTGGAAGAAATTATATAGGAACTTCACAGCGGTGTAAACAATTAATGGGATAAATCTTTACATATTCGTATTTGTCCTTCAAGCTGCCTTTTGGCACATGGCTCATGCACTATGACTCCATTTCCCTAATCAATTACTTTTGTGTATTGTTCACAGAAAAAATTAACTGTTGAAATGACTAGCACTAGTATCTATTTCTCTGATTTTTCTTGCAGTCTTTTCTATGGATGATAATTTTTGTGAAGGGAAATGCAAAATTATTCTGCATTACCTATTTGTCCAAATTATAAATCATGATACTCTTTCTTTGAAAATGTGAATCCTTAATAGGGTACATCTGCATGAGTGGATGGAATGCATTGCAGGTTGGAGACCACTATTTTAGATAGACACTTATTTATTCTTTTTAAATTAGTTTTACCCTTTTTCGTAGTTAAGCCTTAGGATGAGAATATCCACTCTCAGATATCTCAGTACCATTTCTGCATTAGCTTCTCAAATATAGACAGACCTTTCTAGAATTATTTATGCCAAGCTGCATCAGTCATTTGGTGAAATAGCATGCAGATCAGCAGCTGAGTAAACAAGAATTAGACCATCATTGGTCTCCACAGACACAGGTATTCTTTCAATCCTAAAGAATGTTACTGTTGTGTTTTTCTTTTTTGAAGTCTTCTGTGTAATTGCATTTTAGCACTCTTGAATAGGCATACTTGTTTTGAATTATATTTGAATTTCCCTACGCTGGAACTTACCTTAAGTTGCTTCCATGAAACATTCTTGTATGACATATGCGGTGTAAAATTATTATCATCATGTGTATAAATATGTGATGAAAGTTTTTTGTTTTTACTTTTAATAAATTACACATTTTTGTTCTAAAAACACAACTTCACAGTTGATTGAATAGAAATTGCTCTTAATTTCTTTACCCTCATTATTTATCATTATTCATTACTAATGCATGAACATAACTGCTGAGACTCAATTGTTGGTTATCATCATGCTCGGTTGTCTTATCCATTTACAAATGTTAAGTTAGGATGTTGTTATCTTTTAAATCAATCAATTCCTCGTTATTTTTGTATGTATTGGTGTTACTGAAGAGCCTTGTTTTCTATATTTAAGTGTAGGAAATGTAATTTCTTTAATGTTCTGCTTTTTGCTTGCGAAAGAAAATCCATTCTTTCAGTTATTTTTCAATTACTCCTTATTATGCTGCTCTTTATGGTAAGATATAGATGTAAGGTCATGTTTTAGTGTTTGTATTTCACAGCTCTTGTTTGCATTTCCAACGACTTTTATGATTTCCTTATCCCATCTTATCAATGAATTCTCTCTCTATTGTGGCTGCAGAAGTTGTTGTGATGTTAGTTTGTGTGTTATTAATCAGAGGAAGACTTATAATTCACTTAAACATAGGATTTATCTCTATGTCTCTATCAACTTAAAGAAATAAACCTTTTCTATATTGTGTCATTGCTGTTTTAGTATTTCTTACAGAATTTTATGCGCAGCATGTTTGTTGTGATGTTTCTATGGATGTTAAATTTCTGCTTCAAATGTTTGAATTTTAAATTGCAGCTACAACACAGCTGCTGGATCTGCAGGTGGTGCAAACACATCCATGGAGTTTGACTACACTGATCTTATGGGAAATGAGCTTCCACCAATGGATGATGTGCCTATTGACATCAGTTCATTCTCGGCCCTTATGGAAAACTATTATGATAAGAGCCAATGAAAAGTGTTCTTCATTTTAATGAAATGCTTTGTGAGATGTTCATCAAGACTGTCAGTGGAAAGGAGATGTTTTAGCCTTAGGTGGTGGATATGATGAACAGGATTTTAGGGCAATACAAATCCTCTTTATAAGCCAAGAAACCATGATCAAGGAGGAGGTAGGGAAGTGTGCAAGTTTCAGTGCAAGTGCTTATTTTAATGCAAAGCATGTAAGCATTTGTTTGAAAATGACCATAGAGTCACTGTAATTTTTAAATGTGCCAAAGGGTGCTAGGTAGTCAAAGATTATAACATTGAAATTGTTTTCTCTAGAATATATTTGATGTTATCAAATTCTTTAACAATAATTAGTATAATCATGATTGCTCCAGCACCTTTAAGAAAATTCACAGCAGTGTTTTGATGTTGTGCCCATGATTAAATCATGAACACTTAACTGTGGAGCACTATGTAATGCTCCAAAAGATAAGGATTTTGTCCATCCATCATTCTTAACTATGCGATGTTTTACACAATTCATGCTTGGTGATATTTTAATTATGGAAGTATGATATTTCATGTGTGTTTTTAGATGAAGTGCCTTCTGTTTGATAGTTAATCTAAGAGCATTCAATTTGAAAAGAGATGTGTTTTTCTTGAGGTTTTTCTATCGGCAGTTTATTTGTCCATAAAGATCTAATATCTCTTTTGGTTGTAATTAGTGGGCAGGTTGGCCTACATTTTTGTTTGAAGCAGTTACATTTTTCTTGCTGTTGTTAACATTCTACCCATCTTATTTGAAGATCAGCTAGTCACTGGATATCAATATGTGAGTTATATGGGATGATGTTAACAAGTTATGCTTGAGTGCTTGTGGAATCCATTGTTGACTTTTTGTGTCGCGATGTTCATTGCTGAAGCATGGGTATTAAATTTACGTCCTTACTCTATTTGGATCTCCTAGTCATGCTTATCTATTTCCCACAAATAATGATGAAGTTATGGGTAGAAGTTTTTCGTTGTCTGCTCAAGTATTAACTCAATATCTGTTGAGGTTGAAGAAAGAAAAGTTTGCATCCGACATTCACAAGGAAGTATTTCTTTGTTTTGAATTAAATGATCATGAAAATCAGGGATGAAGAAGCAAGAAGGGATTAGTAACTTAGTTCTGACTTTCTTTGGACAAGGATTGTGTTTTTATTTTCTATGAAATACCATTATGCTGTTTCATTATTCCAATGCTCTTGTGCAATATCCATTTCTGGTTAGTGCTGTTTCAAATGCTCTTATGGTGCATGAAGTAGTGTGTGCATTTATATATGTTTATGTATATAGTTATGTAACGCACACTCTCAACACAAGGTTCAAACATAGGTCAGAGATACTAAGACCTGAAAGTACAAACTTAAAGTTGTTTATATCAATCTATATATTGTTATTAGCCTTTTCTTTTGAGGGTAATACCTCTAAGAATCATTAAGATTCTTGCGTTAGTTAACATTTAGGGACTGTCTGTTAAACAAAATAGCTTCACTCTTTATTTTAGTTATTAACTGTGCAGATTTTGAATGTTGCCATATGGATACATTATCAAAGGTTTAATTTTTGCTGACATATTGTATTATAAAATTTTGTTATTTTTGTAATGCCATTCAGGTTGCATGGTACTGGTCTTTTTGATGAAGAATACTGAGCAAAGCTTTAACACGATGTTAATATTGCCAGCTGTATTTTAAATGAACAGTATAACGTCTTTTATATGGAAAGATATGTGATAAGCATCATGTTTTTAGGCTAGTTAATCATTTTAACTTTTCACCCACTCATACATGAGCCTCCCTTACTGTATGTGCTTCTGAATTATGGAATTAAGAATTTTTTTATATATATATCACTGTTGTGTGGTGTCTCTAATCTATCTCTAATTTTGGTGGTATGTTGCAGTTTGTTAACATTTAAAAAGAAATTCAAAGATTTCCCTTCATGGAGAAATTGTCATTGTTTGTTCAGTTTTACCTTAGGTCTTGTTTCAAATTTATTTTTTTATTAAAAATATGATAATGGGCAAAATAATTTTGCTATTTTCTACAAATTTGAGCTCTAGCTTTATGTGACTCATTCAAAAACATCCATTGATGATATTATTTTATCAATTACAAGTGTACAACCATTAAACTTAAATATTTTTATACATTAACTCTGAAAATTTCCAATCAGCTTTAGTGCAAACTTAAGCTATTTTATAGAGAAAAAATATTTCTTTGGAGGTGGTTCAATGTTAGATTTGCTTGCTTGAACATTTCTATGCAAATCTTACCTATAAAATCCTGTTTAAGATTAGAGTCGCTAACATTAACTAACAATATTTTTATAGGTAATGAATCAAAACATCCCCTTGCATGTAAATTTAGTAAATATTAATATGGAGTAGGTGTCTGAGCATATCTTTGAATAATAATTTGCATGAAAGTGACTCATTCAATTTAGATAACACTTTGTTGATTGTGGAATAGGATTAGGATCTTGCCTTACTAAAGATAATTCTTCAAAAAGTACCTGAGTATAATTTTTGTTGCTGATTATTTTAAAATTTTTCATTATTGAAAAGATATGTATGGAAATTTCTCAGTTTTTTTATTTGAGAGTCTTTCATGGGGCTGAATAATTTGATGCTCCTGTATGAAAAAGTGCCTGGCTCTCAAATTAGCTTTCAATTACTTCATTCAGAACTTAAGAATAAATATACAGGCACAGAAGTCAAAAGTATGCATTTTACTCTTTGGCTTTGACCTAATTTCATAATTCTGGTTATTTTTATAAAATTTTCTGTGCTCTTTCTCTGAAATGATGTATAGTCCTGTTATACTTTTAGCCATTTTCAAACAAGTTCTGTGTATACAGAAGTATTTTGTTGCAGTGCCTTCAAGAAGTGAAGTTTTGGGATGTAGTGCCTGTGTATTACATCATCTAGTTGTTGCTAATGACAATCAGTTTTTCAGATTTTGCTTAGCCATGGCTTACTGTGCAATTTTAAAAAGTCTTCATGTTTGTTATTATATAAAACATTTATTGTTTGAGTGATTGATATGAAATACAATTTAAGATGCTGGGCATTGAGAGCTTGTATTTATTTATTTAGCTATATTCTTACCATTTCCTTAACATTGAAAGCATATGAAAAGGATTAAAGGAAAGGAAGGTGTCTTTGTAGATTGAAAACCTACGGAAAATCCCAAAGGAATAACAAGTGTGAAAAATAGCGACACGACTGGGACTCGAACCCAGGTCTCCCACTTTCCGGGCAGGTATTCTAACCACTGAACTACCGTGCCGCGTCTCTCTCACACTGTTAAGGGAATGCTTTGTGAGCAAGGTGGGCAGCCTCCACTTAGTGGCACAACCTGCCGTCCGAGGTCCTCACAGAGGCAGCCGGCTCACAAAGCGGTGTTATGAGGTTATTTCCCCCCAGGAAATCACAAGGATTAAAGGAAAGGAAGGTGTCTTAGTATATTCGGGGTTCGAGTCCCAGTCGTGTCGCTATTTTTCACACTTGTTATTCCATATGAAAAGGATTTAGTTTTCAGTCAGATCTACAGGTTTTCAACCATTTTCATGATTAAAACTTACCTGAATCAACAAAATTCTCATTATAGAGGGATGAAAATTTTTTTAGGATAGGGCTTTAAATATCCCATTATATATCCTACACATTCATAGGTGTTAGCTGTATCATTATAGTGTTTATAATAATATTACTAGAATGAATATCACCTATCTCAAGTTTAAAAATGTGACAAAGGCGATAGATTATAAATACTTTATTTAAACAGTGTATTGTGATGCAATAGAAACATTGCCTGTTGAACTTAACTTGTCGAAGATTACATTTTATCACGTCCGTGCTATTCTATTTGCAAATGTTTACTCCGAATAAGACATAATGATTTCTAAAAATGTAAATTACAGCTACTTTAAGCCAATACTTAGGTGTAATAAGTACCGTTAGTCCCATCGATTTCATGCTGAAACACGCGAATATCCATGTACGTTTTCAGTTCCCTCTTCATTCGAGGGAATGATTCATGTTTAGTACAACGCCTGTGATACTTCATGAAAGTATAGATGGGGTTCATATCATTTTCCCTCAGTCAAAATACTATGCGACAACGACAGCTTGTTTGACAAAAAACGTGATTGAGTTAATCTCTACCTGATAAGAAGAAGAAGACTGATACAGTCTTATTCTTTAATGCGAATTCCCGGCAACGAGCGTTTATTCGAATACCACGAAAGGATAATTATGCTCTGTCTTATTTTACATACTGACTTTCCTGTAATACTTTGCATTAACTTCCATTAATCAATATAACAGTAAATTTGAAGTGAATGGGTGCTGTCTTTAATCGCAGTTACAGGAAATCTCCCAACGATGAAGAACCGCACTGATGTAGTTACGTGACAGACACTACCCCCCCCCCCGGTCCTGTGTATAATTTGTACGCGAAAACGACATACTCCTCGATTGCGTTTTTCAGTTTTGTAATAATTTAATAATTCTTCTTCGTTTCCCGTAAGATATTTCTCCATCGTGTAATATTTTTGGAGAAGTTTAACTTTTGGTCAATGAGCCGAATGCCCTCTCGTCGATTTTGATTTTAGTCCTCCATGGCCCATCACGGTAAAAAGTTACGCGTTTACATTTCGGAATATCACGGTCGGAAATTCTTTCTTAAGCCGCGCGTAAAATAAATTCAAACTGATAATGATAATTCACACCCCTGCCCCACTTTTCAGTTAGGTCAGCTACTTCCCTTTACCCCTGAAGAACGGACAAGGATAATGTAATTAACGTCGTATTCCTAGAATATAATACGTCAACCTTGATGGATATTTTAGAGATCGAAAGTGACGTGATTAGAATCTATCTTAATTTACCCTTCGGCAAAAAACGAGAATATCCTGTCAAAAGATTGCTCGCGTGGAGAAAGACGGGGATTATACATTTCAAATTGAATTACAACACGGTACGGAATCCGTACGACAGATGGCTCTTAGCTTCAAAAACAAGAATATGGCTACGTTTAAGTATGATGAACAAGAGGGGTTTAAAGTTTTAAGGAATTAACGTTTGTAATACTTCGTCTCAACTTAAATAAGTGCTTAAAATGCCTGGAAAAGAGGTGAAGGAGCTCTACGTGGCGAAGTCACTCGAAGAATTGAGAGCTAAAACGGAAATAACCAAATTATTATTAGATCACTCTCCGAAAGTGTTAGTAAATGTATTAAATTTATCATGTGTTAACTATCTCAATATAGAGGTGTTGTCATTGATTTTTAGCATCATAACTTGTAGAATATTTGAGATTTTCTCCGTACATCATTTCTCACTGCGTTAAAGTCTGTAATTTGTGTATATAAGTAGATATTAAGTTTTCCGAAGTATGTCATGAATGATTTCTCGTTCTGATGATTCAGTATGATTTACAAGTGAAATCAATTTAAATGATCTATATAGGCTTCTAGGCTCAGCCAAGGTGTTGCATGATAATGCCACGAAGGATCTATTGCGAGGGGACGAAGAAAAGAGCTATATTTTGTTTATGAAGTTCGTTGAGGTAAGAATCTGCGTTCATCAAACGAGATGTGCATCAGTAGGAAGTTTTAACAAATAACCACTAAACCATATCTTTACCTTTAAGCTTGCGTTATATATGAAACGGATGAAAAATGTGTCGAAAAAAGAATTCGAGGAGACTTTTGGAGGCCAAAATGTCAATTTGGCCATAAATAAACTTGAGGAACTTCAGAAAAGCTTAAGCAAACGGTATGTTTCTCATAATATTATTTTTTAAAGTTCTCATTAAGCCTATCCCACATTTGCGTTGAAGGATTAAAATTTTCTTAATTAATGTTTGTGTAATTATTGATAATAAGTCAATGAATTAATATCTTGTCACAACCAAAGTTTTGTGTTGGTTTATGTAATTTTATTCACTTACATTGCAACACAATGGTATATAGACTTTTCCAATAAGCTTACATTTTTATTGGCAATTTAATTTTTATTTGCTGTCTTTTGTTGATTATCTGGTTAGAAAAAAATTTAGAGCAAAATAAAAATTTATTTTGTGAATAGGAGTTAATCAAGCTCTAATAGTCATTAACACATGTGGGACCTCAGCTTTATTTTCATCCATTAGTAACCTATATCTGTGGCCATTAGGTATGCAGAATTAGTAAAGAGTAAAGGTGGTGGTCACGCAGTTGTTGAGGGTGGTCCTAAGTCAGTCAAAGAAGAAACAGGAAAATCCAATGAAGCTGGAAAACTCTCTAATGGATCTTTGGATGAGAGACAGTCATCTGTTAAATGTAAGCACATTCCTTTTTTCATTGTCCTTGATTAATGTAGAACTCAAATTGATACCCTTATGTCCTTATTACATAGTAGTTTCAGATGCAAGCTAAAGTTTTTTGTTTATTCTTCTGTCTTTTGTTTAGTGATCTTAAAATTGTTTTCTTATTTTATGTGTGTTTTATAAATTATGTATATAGATTACTTTATACAAATTATGTTTTCATCTTGATGATAATTCAAAATTTTCTTGATATGAATCTTTTATTTTGCGTCTTGCATTGTTTCTTTGCCTTCTACCTGTCATGGCAGGATAGCATTTACAGTTGAAAGAAATTTAATACCATCAACTATTACTACCATACTAAATGGTTGGTGCATGCTTCTGTATTCGGCCACTCTTGCCTCTATTTACTTTTCTTTTCCATTTAATCAGTGACCACAGCTTATCCACCTCCCTTCTGCCTTCATTTACATGCATTTCTATCTCTCAATCAAGCTTGGTTCATTCTATGGTATATTATTATGTCTACTATATTCAAACAGCCTTTTTTGGGCCAGCATTTACCTTTCAGTTGTACTATCCAGCTGCATTAGCAACTCAGTTTTAGACTCTTCAATTCATGTGTGCACAGCAGCTCTCACACAAAGCTCCCAAAAATTTTCACTAACTCCTCTTACATATCTCTTCAGAAGTAGGGTTGTCAGACCCCTGGCCATTTTAGGAGAATAATACTTTAATATATACTTTTTAGAGTACCATTTTTGTAAACTCTTCGACTGAAAACCAAATTTTTTAATAGATTATATATATATATATATAT
>KZ308407.1:426686-461514 GCA_000376725.2 Ladona fulva | reverse complement strand
ATATATATATATTAATGTGTATATGATATTATATATTATTAGATATATTCTAATTTGTATAGTCTGTCTGTAAAGTATTCAGCCTGAAGACCATTTGGGACCTCATTCCCTCTACCATTAGCTTTAAAGGGCTAGGAGAGGGAAATGAGGCTTGCTAGGCAAGATAAGGAGTGAGGTAGTTTGCCCTTGCTTTCCTCCTTGAGGCAGAATGCTGTAAGCAGACCAAGCCCACGTTAGTGAAGCACAATGACAATGACCCTATGAGTAACACTTTTTATAACATTGCATAAAGAGAAACCTTAATTAATGCTATTATTCAGCATGACTCATAACACAGTAGCTTTTATATCATCAAAGCCATGAACAAGACTGAAACAAAAGCATATAAAAGATAAAAGATACATTTTTCTCTTTCCCATACCATAAGACAAATGATAAATATTTCAAGGAATAACAGTTGTGAAAAATAGCAACATGACTGGAACTTGAACCCAAGTCTCCCACTTTCTGGGCAGGTATTCTAACCACTGAACTACCATTCTGTGTCTTTTCCACACTGTTTGGGAAATTCTTTGTGAGCAACGTGAGCACCCTCCACATTTAGTGGCACAAACTGCCACCAGAGGTCCTCACTGAGGCAGTCAATTTACAAAGTGGTCTTATAAGATAAACCCCCCAAAGGAAACCACAAGGATTAAGGAAAGGTAAATTACTAAGCCTGAAATAGCCATGAGGCTGAAAACCAAGGAATAATAGGTGTTAAAATTACTGACATAACTGGCACTCAAATCCAGCAATTTTTCACTCCTGTTATTCCTTGGGTTTCAGTCGCACAGCTCTTCTGTGCTTAGTAATTTAAATTTCTTTAATCCTTGTGATAAATATTTCATTCATCAAGATATGGTAGCAGGACCAATTTGTATAGACAGCCAGCTAAATGAATATTGAATATTACCATATCTACTAACCAAAGTGAGCAAAATTAAAATATTAAAAATCATGTGGCGCTATAAGGTGATTATAGTATAAGGCAGGCATACACACAGGTGGGTGACTGATGACCTTAACCACCTATGTGCTGGTGGTCGACTATGCCGTATTATTCACAGCCAACATCTTTTTGAACAAAGTCTCTCAAAATGGCATTAGAAAGTGTTCTGGCTTGATAGCTTAGTTGGCTAAAGCACCTGCCCAAAAATTGGAAGATTCCAGTCTTAAGTCCTGGACTCGCTAGAATTTTCTATTGTCCATTTTTCATTTTGATGTTTTCTCAGACAATGTCTTTGCATGAAAAGTCACCTTTATCCTTTTCCTTGTTTAGGAAGGAAATTAAGTAAAAAAAATTTAATTTAACATAAAAGATTGGAGCTAATCTAAACCTGTACATATGGTCAAGTTGAAACTCGTTTTAATAATTTGTCAATATGATTTAGTGTTAAAATGAGGATGATCTTCATAATGCAGAAAAGATCATTTTTGAGAGGTATTTGTTCAATTAGTTGAGTAATTGTGAGGATGGAGCCGTACTTGGATTGTTTGCTTGAGTTTTTTACACTTAACTGTATTTCATGTTGAATAAATAGCAAAGATTTTTTTAATTAGCAAATTAAGGCCTGGTATTATAATGTATACTTAAAATGTACTTAAACTAAATTTCACTTTAGAGCCCACTATTACATTGTATATTTAGAGTCAAAGTGAAAATCATTGTGATTCTCCTTGCTGATTCATCATACATTTAGGAGATTTACTATAATCTTCACTTTAATTCTAACAAAACATAATACCAGGCCTTAAAGTGAACTTTAGTTAAAGTCTATTTTAAGTATACATTATAACACCAGACCTTAATATTTTAAGTCATCTGATGACTTGGTATATCTGGTATATATTTTGGGGTAATTTAGTTGGTAGCCAAAGTTGGTAAAAATATATATACAGCATTACCACTGGAATCTGAATACTGAATCTTTGCAGCATTTCATAATTTTATCTAAATCATTTGACAGAGTTAATCTATCCTCTGAACTTCCTGTTCCCCTATAAATTACCATGTCATCTGCAAATATTCTATTTGAGTAAATTTTGTCTAAGAACCTGAATGCTTCATAGGTATCTGAATACCCATTAAAATCCCTCTCTTTCATTTTCACATGTACTTATGTAACTTCTTTTAAAGATAAATATAGGTTTTCATATTTTTAACTGTATAAATTGAACAAGATTCTGGAATGTATTAACACGTTCATAATAGTATGCACCACCAGAGTCATGGGTTTTCAGCCACACGGCCACCATTTACTACTGGTGGTTTTCAAAAAATTTGAAAATTCTCACTCTTGGAGACAAAACAAAAATTGCTTCTGTCATGAGCATGTTTAGTCTGAACTCCAAGGTATCTCTGCACAAGCTTGTTTTCTTCTCTATGAAATCTACTAAACCATCTCTCATTTTGTGATATCGTCTTAAGTTACTTAATTTATTTCTCAGTTAAAGTTTTGGCATTGTACCTTTTATTAAATGCAGAATTTTATCTTTTCTTTTAGTGGTGGACCAATTGCCTAGCTCCTCCATTTCAAGTTGGGACTTGCGAAACCTAATTATGGAAGGAAAATGTCATATTTTGCTTTTGGATACACGTTCCATTGAAGACTATGGCAATTCTCATATGTGCTTCAATAAAATAGCACCTCATTCTAGAAATGATCTTACAACTGTAATTAATGTACCAAAGGATGTACTTAAGAGAGGGTAATTATGTTACCACTTCCCTGATTGGTTCTCGAATTAATCAATATTTGCTTTTAACATCTATGTATTTTAGAATTTTCTTTTGCTTCTCCAACCTGAAGTTTTTACCTTGCTCACCAAATTATCTTTTGACTTCAGCTGAACTCAGTAAATGATGATGTGAATTTTTCACTCAATATTTACATTTTTGATGCAATATGACGAAGCGATTATTTATGTATTTATTGAAACATGAATAGTAGTAGTTAACTGTAAAAACATATAAATATTTCTTATATTCAGAGTAATACTAGCCCTTAAATTAAGATGAAGTATGATTGCTCATTAATATAATTTTCCCATTTTTTAAAATAAAATTTCCGAAGTTTGGTTGATTACCATGAAAATCTCATGTTCATACACAAAAGACTTGTTTTCTCAAGAAGTAAAATGAATTAGGGAGAAAATTGTTGGTTTGGATAAATACTTGTTACTAGGTAAAGATTAGGTATTAAGTTACTTTCAAATTTTGCTGATCTTAAGATCTGTATTTTATAAAAGTAGTCTATTTTTCTCTATTTTGAGAGCCATAAAATGGTAAGTACAGTGAGATCTTGGTTATTCAGGCTAATGATGGAGAGAGGATACACAAATAATTTGAAAACATGAAAAACAAAAATAATTAAAAATCCAAACTTTTGCTGTCATTTCTTCTCTTTTCTTCATTCGTCGACTGATCTTTTTAGCACTTTCAATGTCACTGTATTCCCATGCTCCATAGAAAGGGTCTATGTAAGTCCTTGTTAAGCTAAAGTAAGTACTTGTATCATAATGCAAAAATACTTGTGGTTTTGCTTCCTCTATTTTAAATGGCCATGGAAAATGGAAGATATCATGCAAGGATTATTTGCAAAATGGATAATATACCCATGGATAACTTTTATAATTTCAAATTTTTTATTTGAGAAATCTTTCTTTGTCTATTCAGTTACAAAGAGAATGCAACATCTTACTAACAGTAAAAGAAATGAGTTACAGTGAAGATACAAGGAAATATTTTATGTTTGAGGCTAATGTCAGCATTTGATTGTTTGTGGGTATATATTTCATTGTATATTTTACTCCTTCTTTACAGTCTAACTCCTAAATCCTTGGAGAAACTGCTACCTGTTGAAAGTTTAATTGGCTGGAATAAAAGGAAGGAGTCTGATTTAATTATACTGTTAGATTGGGATACAGATAATTCTAATGCTAAGCCAGACAGTCCTGTTGTAACTTTAAAGGAGATTATGACCAAGGTTTGTGTATAATGATTAACCATGTCATGTATTATATTAATCTCTTTGAATTTAATTTGATCTGCTTCTCTTTGATTGTAAACACTTATGTGAATTTGTTGGCAAAGAAGTCTAACCTTAAGTATATTTCAGGAAACCAATTTTTATCAATAATTTCATGGTAACTATTCCATTTGGCCTTTAAACATTCTTAGTTCATAGACAAACAGAAAAAATATGGAAAATATATATGGTAAAACCCACATATGACACTTTTCAGAGAACCAGCTAAAACCAGATGAAAATTCTATCAGTAGGATGGCATTTTAAATAGAATAAGACAACATTTAATTTTTTCGCTCATTGGAACACAATAGGGAAGGTTTTCATTGCTTTTTAATTGTTAAATAAGTAATAGCATACTTAGCATCTTATAGCAGAAAGGTATCTGCTTTATTTTGCTTTATTTGCTACAGCTGATGGGATATTTAGAGTTCATGAACTATTGCTGGGTAATGCTGGTTGTCCTCTCATTTTTCAAGAATGGTCAGATTTTCAGACAACGGTAGCAC
Source organism: Ladona fulva (assembly GCA_000376725.2). NCBI lineage: Eukaryota > Metazoa > Arthropoda > Insecta > Odonata > Libellulidae > Ladona > Ladona fulva. The sequence goes on along the minus strand of KZ308407.1, from coordinate 456,935 downwards.
CTTCCTGATAGTTTGGGATGTTAGGGATGAGGCAAAGGTTGGCAATTCAGATTATCCCAATTTATAGTCTATCGAATGAGGCTTACAATTGGGTATAGTAGGTTGCCGTATATCAAGAGAAGAGAAAAAACATCTAATAAGGGGTTAGCAGAGCCTCTTAAGCTGTATTTTTACAATGTGTTACTTGTGATAGAGACTGGGATTTTAAGAAAAGTGTGTATTAAGCCAGATGATGTCATAAAGGAATAGTTCTAAATGGTTTATCCTTTTATGTAATGATTGTCAAATAGTTGTAGCTAGAATCAGATGACCATATTAAGCTATAAAAATAATTTTATGTTATTGTTGCTACAGCTAATTTGAGGAGGGATTACTCAAAAGCAGAAGCTTTTAATTGATGTTTAAGTATTGAAGTGTGTAATTCTCATGAAATATTTAAAAGGTGATTCTGAGAGCCATATGAGCCTAGACTAATCCCATCATGTGAGAAGATATCAGTTTAGGTTGTAAGAAATGAAGTAGGTTTTGAGAGGTGATTATAGAAGCAAAAGTGTTGAATTCACTATGTGAAGTGGCATCAGGTTCTGCAAGATGCTCCATAGTGAAAGTATTAATAGGACATTTTTGCTTAAGTCTCAAAGAGAATTAGAAAGGTATCTAGTGAAGCCATGTAAAATATTTGGTGGATGTTAAAAAAAAAAATAATCTAAGAATGTGAAAATGTTGAGACATTTCTCTATTGCATTGAGGAATTCCCTAAGAAATTTTTATCATTTTGTATTCAATAAAGTATTCTTCATTCAATTACTTCAATATACTGTATTTCTTGGCACATACCATATTTTCTGGTAGATAACCCACATGTTATCTATACAACAAATATAGAAAAATGATAAAAATTATAGTGAGTGATATACAATGGAAAATCTCGTTTTATTGAATATTGAACTTGGAAACAAATGACTAAACAACACACGTCATATATTGTGGAAGTCACGGAGTATATACTCACGTACTAGGGCAATTATATTTCAACCAACATAATGTAAATGTTAATGTAATCAAATAATTCCATTCGAAACAAAATTAATTATCATAAATATTGCAGTAGTGAAAAAACATTCTTGTCAATGCATTTATCACAGAAGAAATTTTTGAAATGCATGTTATCTATACATTATCACAGAGAAGAGATTTTAAAAATGCGTGTTATCTAGTAGGTGCATGTTATTTACCAGAAAATACGGTACCATGCATCAGCATAACCCACCAAAAATTTTTAGAAGGAAATTTTGATAAAAAGAATTAAATTAGATAAGAAGTAATTGGTACTTTTGAAATATATAATGTTTATTGACAGCTAACGGTATAAACATTACAATATTACAATATTAAAACAATATTACAATATTAAAAAAGGTCTCAATACGGTCCCCCTGAGCCAAATTGGCTCATCAGGAGGTGCCTGGGTTTACACACATTACATTATCATGAAATACATTTGAAATATCCCCAATATAAATTCAATCAAATGCACTAACTTTAAAATTGCACTAAATTTAAAATCGTACTGATTGTAAAATTGCACTAGATGTCAACTTGCACTAATTGAACATTTTCACTACTTGTGAAATTGCACAAATTGATAAATGCACAGATTGAAGTATTACACTAATTAACTTCAAACTCATTAAGATAATTCAATACATAAATGTATTAATACTTACAGATTTATTTAGCTTTTAAAAGTATTTTTGATTAAAAATACTGAAACAAAATGTGTAAGAACGTATTAAATGATTTGGGTCCTATTTATTCAATTTAGTTTAAATAAAAGAGTAGTATACACATATAACACTCAGGTAAAGTTTAAGCTCTAAATTTTAGGAAATAAATTTGTTAAATATGGTTAATATAATAGTTACTTATAATGTCTCATTATACTAATTCATTTTTATTTTCTTATCCACAGTGGGAGATGGAAATTTCTTACAAGCACCCTCCTATAATCTTAGAACGAGGTTATTTTGATTGGGTGAATACATTCCCAATGATGACAACAAATCCTCACATTAAAACACCAATAAAAACCAAAAGTACTGCTGCTATCATTCCAAACAATGATTTGTATTTTTCTAATCTTGTGAATCAAGATGACATCTTGGATGATTTAGGTAAGTTTTCTTGGAAGTGAAAAAATTATATTCTTATGCATCACTGCTAAGACTCTCCCTGACTTATGACTGCTGGACTTGAGACTACCTGGTGTTAGAAATTGATTCTTTTGGGAAATTCACTTTTGACTTCTACTAAGATATCAAATAAATTTCATTTAATGCCCCCTCTCCTATTTTTCAATATAAAAGTTACATTTGTTATCTTTCATGTTAAGTGCCTCTTACTTTAAAGCATTTGTCATTTGTAATTCTTTGACAAAAACCTTAAGTTTCATTTCCATAAATCCATATCAGTTAGCTAGTTTTGGGAGACATCCTGATACAGCAAAATCTGTTAATGAGTTCTCTTCACATGTAGTACCTTCTCTAACTGTAGAATTTGAGCAGATAGCTGATCGTATCCTTTTTTTATTTGTCTGTCAGTGAGTTTAGTTACTCTGAAGTCAGCTCTTGTTCAAACAGTTTCATTTTGCATTTGTGGTGACTTTTTGATAATAGCCATAACTAATTTAAGGAAATATTTTTGGTGGCTCAAATTGTTGGCTTCAAGAAAAAGTGATCAATTTAGTATGAAAACTAGCTGCTTGAAAACATTTTAAAGCTAAAGTATTATGGTTGATTATGTTACTTCTCATTAAAGGTTTTTGACTGTCAACTAATTCATCTTAGAGCTAGGTTATTGAAAGGAAAACTCTTCAAAGTCAGATAGCGGTTGTAATTATATTTGTACTGTGTATAGGCTAGCAAGGGAGTAATATCATTTTTTTGTTTGAAAATTGCAGAAAATAATGCTCCTGGGCTTGAAAGGCATTGTGACATTATTTGTGCATAGTAAGTTAGAAAGGTTGGAATAATTGATTGATTGAATCACAAACTTGTATTTTGAATATTCAATGAACCTTTAACAGTATATTGAATGGTGCTCTTTGTAGTATGTCTATGGCAATGCATGAAAATTTCCATCATCCATCGGGGAACTAAGTGCCTTAGTAGGATGGTAGCAGAATTACAAATGGTAGAGGTATTACATCAGCAATGATATACTGGTTCTGGTTGGAAGCTCAGGAAATTTCATGCTCAAAATATGTGAGAAATATGTCCTTAATAATTTTCTGTTTGTCAACAGTTCATAGGGGTGAGAAATAGCACATTTGTATGAAGGAGCATGAACTATGTAGAGAAAATGAAGTGTTTTGAAGGATAGGATAAAGTATTGTTTAAAAAAAAATGTATTGCTTCTTTATTACTCCATACCATACTGACATTTCAATAATGGTGGTATGAATTCCCCAGAGTTCTCAAAATTAATATTGCAGAAGTAAAATGTTGGGAAGACTGGCTTTCTCATTGTCTATCAGTTGAAAAGTTACTTCACATTCTAAAAGGCTGTTTTATTTTTAGATGATGTGGAGTATCCTGCTTTAATTGACAGTCCTCCCAAAGTTACACCACCAGCATTGGATGAAGACTCAGCCAGCATTCCAAAAGTGTTTCCATCTGCGACTAAAAGTGGCTCGACTGAGAAAGGAGTGGCTCCTGTTGTTGACAGGTCTTCCAAACCTGCTGTTCTATCTTCTCCTAAAGCATCTCCAGTTACTCCTACAATCACCAAGGTTTTATCTATTTCATTATTTTTTTATCTTTAAATTTAGTATTCGTAAACATTGTAGGTTCATATAAATCATTAGGAGCTTAAGTTACCCAACTGAGATCCTGGTCAAATGAAAATAAAAAATGCATTAAATCAAATATGTATATAATGTAAGAATAATGCAATTTTTTTGTGGGTGAGAATAAGCGAAGGAAAACTGTGCCCATCAAACTTAAATTTTCCAGTTAAAGTTATGGAGACATGATATGGTTTCTCTGGTTATAATCCAACAACCCTGACACATGTGTTTTAACTGGAGAGCTGAGAATGAAGTATGTGTTATGACTCTAAAATAAGTTTTTATTCTGTTGTAGAAGCCTGTATTACCTGTGGTTCCTGTTGAGTTGACAAACAGAGAGATTCCGAAAGAAATCGTTGAGAGCAAATCTGATTCTGAAGTTATGATGGAAAAGGCTCAGCCTGAGCCATCTAATGTGAACAGGTATGTAGAAAATGAGGATGAAAACAAAGTTGCAAAGGAAGAGATTAGATTATCTCCAAAAATCATCAAGGATGATGTCAAGGCACCATCTAAGGTTATCAATGAGGATGCTGGGATACCACCAAAGATAACCAATGGGGTTGCTAGGATGCCTCCAAAAATCATAAAGGATGATGTTAAATCTCCACCTACTGTCACCAAGATTCCAGTGGTGGATAGAAGCTTGAAAGCCAAGGTTCTTCAGCAGCAGGTTGAGGAGGAAAAAGGTCAACCAGTTAACATGGAGACCAGAAGAGGTAGCAAAGAGGAGCCTGATCTGGAAGAGAGCAGGTAGGTATTCATTTGTGGATATAAAATAAGTGTCAAACCTACTGTGCGATAGATTGGATATTCAGTGGTTCCTTGGTTAATGGTGGTAACGTGTTTCAGAACTACTATGAACAACCAAAACAGTCTTTATCCAAGGCATGGCAGCCATACTTCCTGTCAAATATGCTCTTAAAACTCATTAAAATCTTTAAATGTATGGTTAATATGATTTAATAATTTATATTTGCTACAAACAATTTATTGTAAATAAAATGAATGTTCATAAAAACTGTTTTTACCTGCCAGTCTTCACCAGAAGTCATAATAAACCAAATCCTTTGTTGTTACCCAAGACATTTTTTAACACACATTCATCATTAACCAAGTTCATTGTTATCTAATGCTGTGGTTAACCATGGTACCTCTGTACCTGCAAATGAATTCTATCTGCCACACAGATCTTACAAATATTCTTTCCATCTACATGCTTTTTCTGTATACTCAGTGAAGAATTCACCATTTATAACTTTGTGATGCTGAATTTTTCCTTGCATTAATTGAAGTAGGATCTCCCTATGTTATTTGCTGCTCCAGCACTATATTTTTAAGTTTTGCTGCCCTTCTTCACATAGATCTTTCAATTATTCTTCAGTTGTCCTTTTTTTAGGCTTCATATAATTCATTCCATATTCTTTTGAAGAACTGCTTCTTCTATTTAGTTCTTTCTTTTCCCTCTTAATGGGGATGGGAATTTGTCTGCGACTTGTAGTTTCCTTTTACACATTCTCAAGAAAATTTTATATTTCAATGCTTTTATATTTCTCATGATTCTGTTATGATATTTCTATTTTATTCCTTATGATGATTTGTATTTTTTATTTGTGCTTGAAAAAATTGAATTCATCCTTTTAAATTTATTTTTATATATTTTTAGGAAACCAAGTGAAGTTTTGGTGAAACAAAATAGCAAAACTAATTATTTGCGTGATGAAAACAAGGAAGTAGAAAAAAAACAGCCTAAGAAGAAGGTTGAAAGAGGTATATCATTTTTGCACTTTTTATTTTACTAGTTCTTTATCATATTATGTCACCAGTCCTTTCGTATCAGCCTAGCTTTGGTTTAAAGTTCAGTTATGTTTTTATCGCGGTTTTGCGAGGGTGGATTACTAATTTGGCACAATAGGCTCTAGCTGAGGACCTCATCCACATGGGGGTCTCAATAAGACTTGCTAATAAATTCTCATTAACAAATTGTTCTAGTTTTTCACTTTAAGAAAGTGATGTGTTTGTTGAGTAAGTCTACATAATGTGTTTATAAAATACATAACATTACTTATGTCACTATTCAATATATCCACAAGTCTATCCATCATACATTGTAATTTATACAAATACTATGTATTGCAAATTTCAAAGCTTGTTTGTTTACTGTTGCCATAGTAAGGCAACTGAGGTTTCTGCGGGATATACGTTTGTGTATCTTATGGAACAAATTTGAATTTTTACTCATAATTCCTTGTGAGACCTCAATCTGAAATGTGCACATAGGGCCTCTGATAGCTTAAATCCAGCCCTGCAGTTACGTTTTGGATTTAATATTTCTAACATTGTTTATTTTTAATTCAAAAACATTAATTAATTGAAAATCTAAAATTTTGAATAAACATGAAGCACAAAAATGCTTCCAGTCTTTCTGCATTATTCAATATATTATTTAGTATTATTTTTGGCAACTGTTTGAATGAATTTAAAGCTATAAGAATTGTTTATGCGATGAACTTCCACATATTTGTGGGCAAATTATCAGTGCGTAATTCCTTGCACTTAGTCCATATTTTCTGCTGTCTTTTTGAGACAGTTCCAACACAAAAAACACAAGTGTTTTCACATTCTAATGCAAGCAGAGAAATAAGACCTATTCCATGGAGAAAATTGATATTTACATAAATTATGAATATTATGAGAAATAAAGATGAAAATTTGGATTACTTCTGATCATTTGTCCATCCTCTCCCCAACATTATCCCAAATAATCGAGAGTTCTCTGTAATTTATTTTCTTTTCATTTACCCTTATATCCCTTATAAACTCTTGAGTCATTTACATCTCCTTCATTAATGCACTTATGTATTTGTTATAATAATGAAAATTCTGTTTTTAAAGTTGAAATACTCAAGATATAAAAATGAAATGTATGTAAGTGAATGCTTAAGGTATAGTTTTAACTCAGTTTCAATTTTAATCATTTCAGATGAATGGCATGTTCCAATAAATTTTGAGCCATCTCCTGGCTCATCTATGAAACGATCCCGTTCCTTTCAAAATGTTTCAAGGGTAAGTTTGACAAGGATTTCTAATATTCATTTTATTTTTACCAGTTTGTGCTGATAAAATTAATTTCTTACTTAAATGTTTCTGTACAATTCTAATTATTCAGTAGTTGATTCAAAATTTTTAGAAATATCCTATTTGATTTATGGATTATTTTGTTTTCTGTGCTTAGGCATTATTTTCATTAAATATTTGCTAATAGTTTTCATATATCATCTGTAGTTAATGCTTTCTCATAGTGTAATGATATATTTGTGCAATAAATAAACATTGTAAAAATTCAACACATTTATTTATAAGCCTTGTGAATAAAGCAGAATATTAATAAAAGTTCAAATAAGTACGAAGATATAGCCATGCTAGGATACCTGTCACTAAAACTAAATAAATATATAAATACTCAAAGAATTTTTGCAAAGTGTATTTTAGATACAGATAATGATTATTTTAGTATTTTCCTCTCTATGTTTTAGGCCCAATCAGTTCTACTTGTATGTTAATCACAAAATTGTTACTGTAAATATGTATCTTATGATGTAGATTGATAATACTATTATCCTAAATATGCTATAAAATCATGCTACATATAATATAGAGTCAGTCAAGCTGTAAATTAGAAGTTTTTTGTTATTGGAAGTGTGAAAATAGTTATTACAAGTTTAATATAATCATATATAATATGGTAAAGTCATTAGCATCTCCTTGTCTTCTCTGAAATTTGTCTTTACAAATAATGCTGTAGACTTGATTAAACAGCTACCATAAATTGAATAATTTCTGTAATAATCTTTTAATATTCAAGTTTTATTAAATTCATGGTTGAAGTAATGCTTTGTTTTTGATAACCGATATTGTATTTTTCCTTTATACTCAATGTGTCATTCTCTAAGCTGAAAATTGTGGCTACAAAAATATTCTTCTTGGAAAAAGTAAAAACTAAAAAAAAAGGGGTAAAGTGAAAAGCTTTTCTTACTTGGTAATGAATTTTACTTCAAAATTTAGGAATTAATTTAATTTTGAATAAACACTATTAAATTCTCATTAAATATTCATGAAACAGGAGGTATGATTAATTTATTGAACTATAATATTTCATGAGATTGCCATTGGAATGTAAATGAAATTCTTTCAAGTAAGCGACAAATAATTTGTTGTGGATATTATATTAAGGAAGCGTTCAAATTCTTGAAGTTTGTTCAATGCTAGATATAGAAGTTAATTTCTTTGTTTGTAAATATTATTTGTTGTCAAGTGAACCTTGATTGTTGGCAATAAGGTATGCTTCCCATAAGTTTGGATATAGCTATGAATTTATTTGTTTCTGTGTGATTCACTAGCTATTTTCTGTTAACACAATCAGTTACAGTCAATGTAGCATTTTTGAATTATTATTTTTTTCTGTAATTACTAAAACTTTTTTGTGTTGGAGTTATATGATGTACTGTTAACCTGATTATTATTTTTAATTTGCTTATATAATCATTGTTCAGTAATTCACGGAGCTCAACTACTTCCATTTCAGTTTATTGTTCAGTCAATATTTTGTTTGTGATTTCTCCAGGAAGAATGAAGTGTTAAGATTAAAATCGGAGATAATATAAAGTTTACACATGTTATAAACCTGACTTTTAGCAACAAAGTGAATGTTATATCACATTAATTTAGGACTAATTAGTTTTTCAAGGCTATGGAATGATAGCTTACATTGTGATAAGCCAAAATCTATATCATGGAGATCATTGTAAAGTATGTTGAAAAATTGGATGTTATATTTTTCTTAGAATAGGGGAAGTAGAGCATAAAATTCTTCAGTCTGAGTAAAATTCATTTCTATCTCATTTCTTTTATTTCATTCCTCAGAATTAATTTTAGCTATGAAAGTTTTTGCCATTATATTAACTGTAGTTGCTTTTAATTTAAAATGTAGGTTATTTCATCTATATTCTGTTATAATAAAACTAACTTTAATGAGAGGAAATATTGCTTTGCAAAAACTAAAAAATATTCCATTGGAATGATGTAAATTTTAAAATTCAATTTACTTAGGAATTTAAGTTTTTAGTTTAAGTATTTCATCCCTTTAATCTTCTTTGAACGTTTTCTTGCTGCAAATGATTTTAAGATTTGAATGGGCTTGTTGAATTCAACAAATAAATTTAATTTCTCTACAACTGTTGTAACTCATAATGATCTTTATGTACTTTTGATGGTTGATATAGTTGATGGATGATCAAGAATGCCCTAAAGTCAACCGGAGTGTAAAGCCTATTAGCAAGACAGAAGTTTTATCTGTTAGACGTCGAATTGATGGTGTCTATGGAAATGTGGTGAGTAGTTGTTATGATTATTTGCTGAACTCACTCTGCAAAATCCTTTAAAAAATTTTTTTTTTATTATATCGTTGAAAATTGTTAAATGTGCCTCAAACAAAGACTGTACAAGCCCCAATAAACAATTATTGTCTTTATTATAAGACATTTCAACCTAATAATGAAGTCTGACCAAACTCAATTTAGCATTGAAAGCTTAGGTGTCCTGATTGTCGTAAACTTGACTTTCCTGCATTGAAATCTTTATATATTTTTTAAGTTATCTGTACTGCCCCTTCTTAGAATTTCAAATCTTATGGTTAGAATGTAAGTGTTATCAATTAGATTGTAACAGCATGGACATTTTGTGTTATTCATTATTCTTTGTTAGCGCTTCTATTATGAATAAAACATTTATACAGAAAATATTCCCCCAAATAGAGTGTACAGAATATTGTCATTTTTATTATATGACTAGTAAACGCCCCCCTTCAAGCATGACCGGAATTAATTTAGTTTAAAAATATATCTATTATCATATATATCTGGTCCTCCTAAGCAGAAAAAATTCCATCGTAAGATCATAATAACTCAATATATTTCTTACCATTNAAAGCCTACTTTGCGTAAATTTCTTATAAAAATTATAAGAACTTATTATCCCCGTGCACTTATAAGGAATAATTCATGAAATCAGCATTCAACAATGGCCTTAGTTGTCAAAAGGATGGGTTGTTTATTTTCCAAATATTTTACAAAATTTTAGTGTGTTTTATCAAAATCCTCGAAAGTTCGGATTTATATCAATATTTCATGACTAAAATAAAAATCTATGAGCATTTTCCTTTCTTTTGACACTTCTCTTGATTTTGTGGGACCATTGTTTCCAATTTAATTTTGTAAAAGAAGCGACCTCTGCAGGTAACGAAAACCTATTTCACGTACAATTCACAATACAATTTAATAGAAAAGTATACTAACTGATTATCCACATTCATTTATATGGGATATCTCATGAAATCCATGTACAACAATTGCCTTGGTCGTCAAAAGGATGGGTTGTTTGTTTCCGAAAGATTATAAAAATGTAAAACAATTGTTATTATTTAGAGCTCCTCCTGATAATTATCTCATCCGCTAGTGCTTGAGTTTATTTTTTATCTGCCCCCTAAAGGAAAAGTCTAGTTTCTTTTTCACTTACAATGATAATAATAATAATGATGATGATGATGACTTTATTAGGCAAATTTTAATCTTAAGAGACCACTGTTACAGTTAACCTTTTACATGTCCTAATTACAAACAATAAATGTCCTAACCAGGATTTGAACCTTGGACCCAGGGTTACTAGGCTAACACACTAACCACTGTACCGACAATGCCTGCCTTATATATGAGGGAAAGTCAATAAGTAAGTTACAAGTGCCAGAAAAGAAACTAATTGGGGTATTGGCATACAAACAGCATTTATTTTTCAATATAATCTCCATACAAATTTAAACACTTGTCCCACCGTTTCACAAGTCCCTGGAAACCTGCAGCGTAAAATTCCTGTGGTTGCTGTTGGAACCACTTGCACACTGCTCTTCCAACTGCATCACCGTCAGGAAAGCGTTCTCCCGAAAGATGTTGTTTTAGAGGGCCAAACAAGTGGAAATTGCTTGGGGCAAGGTCTGGGCTGTAAGGTGGATGTTGAAGGACTTCCCACTTTAATGACCTCAATAGGCATTGTCATGCAGCAGCAAGATCCCTTTTGGGAGGAGGCCAGGTCGCTTCCAGCGATTGGTGGCACAAAGTTTCATCAGAATCGTACAGTACAAGGCAGATGTAACGGTGTGGCCACATTGCTGGAAATTGGTGAGCAGTATGCCTTGGCAATCCCAGAACACCGTCATCATGACTTTCCCGGCTGATGGTGTCACCTTAAACTTCTTGTGCGCTGGGGACGCAGGATGTTTCCACTGCATGGAAGCACGCTTCGTCTCGGGCTCATAATGGTGCACCCAAGATTCATCACCAGTGACGATCCGGGAAAGCATGTCATCCCCTTAATTCTGGTAACGCTGGAGATGCTGCCATGACAAGCCCATTCTCTGGCTTTTGTTTTGTGCTGTAAGTTGGCATGGCATCCAGCGGGAGCACACTTTATGGAAGCCTAGGCTCTCATACATCATATTGTATGCCTGGCCATGTGAAAAACCAATAGCGTTGGCTACAGCGTCGATGGTGAGCCTCCTGTCTGCTCGGATGATGTCTTCAACGTGTTGCAATGTTTCCAGCGTGGCGATCTCCACTGGCCGACCGACTCAATGTTTGTCTTTGATACTTGCCCGTCCTTCCGAGAACTTCTGCACCCAATTATGGATTGCCTGACGTGACGGGCAATATTCACCATACATGGCCAGCATTTCCTTGAGGATATCCTTTGCTGCCATATGTTTTGCCCGCACTTAATTAAAAAACTTAGGTCACAACTTGGATTTGTAATTTATTTATTGACTTACCCTCGTAGAAGCATGACAATGAACTGCTGCTAAAGCAGGAGTCTGAACATAAAAAGGACTGTTTTGGTCAAAGTCCTACTAAATATGATTTCATTTTGTTTATTAAATCAACCAGAATGTAAATGGTGAAATTTTTTTAAGCTGTGGTACTTGTATTTTGATAGTATCAGTAAAAGTTGGGAAGCTTGAATCTGCAAAAGTGAATGGTATTTAAGGGTCCATGTATCTTCACGTTATCATAACCATTAACAGTAAAAGAATTACCTATTAGCCTAATGATCTGATAGAAATCTAATTACTGTAATACATTTTATTACTATTAGATAACATCATGACTAACCCTTCAACATTTGTGATTATATTTTTCTCACAATAAATCTTATTTATTTGTTATGTAACACATGAATAAATTTACCCGATTTGTGGAATGAAAAAGTACTTAGGGAGACTTTACTTGGAGGAAAAAATACTTTGGTAATACTCAGGGCCACACTGATATTCCCTGACCCCCTACAAACGAGGAAGCCCCCATAGGTATAGTAGCACCGTTTTTCCATGGAAGTTCCCATATTATTTGCTGAGAGAGAGCCCCCAGATTTTTTCATATGCTTTCGGACTAAGTGGAAGGACATTTTGATTGATGAGTGCAAATCATACTTGCCCAGAATTCTTTTTTAAATTACTGCTGGATATTGGTTGCTGACCATTCTATTTATCAGTGAAAGAGTTCAGTAGTGTTATTGACAGTGTTTATGTGTATTTTAAGATCTTAGGCCGCGGTCGCTATTCGGCTAACAGATGCGGTTCCGTATCGACGTATCTTCGTTAGCCTAGGAATTACTGTATAAAACCATTCTTTCTATGTAGTTAGATCACTTTGAGGAAAAACATGATCTTTAAACTCTCTGATAGTTCAAGTTTCGGATTTCGTTTAGGCAGATTCCGTACAACATAATGAATCTTAAGAGAATAATTTTCATCTATCATACTCCTCGGGTAGGGTTAGGGTATGTTTCTGAATAATCTCCGTTTATTGCAGTGCATTTAATATTTAATCAAGGGATGTGATGTTTTGAGACGTTTCGCAAAGGCTCATTTTCTGTTAGCTGATGAAACGTAATTTGTTATCCTATTAGCTAAGCTTTCGGCAGCCAAAACTCATATAATGCCTCGTTAGTTTGGATAGTCGATTCCGAAGCTAGAGGTGGAATTTTTGAAAAATTTTCTACCTCTGTTCTCGTAGATTTGCTTCCGGAAATTGGTTTTGAAGATGATCACTTTCCCACATGTATGTTAACAGCACGTGATCGGATAGTGCGTGTGTTCCTTTTTCTCTAAGAGGATCACAGAAGTTCTTCCCCCACCCACGGATTCGGTCACCTGTTCGCGCTTAACGTAGACAAACGGTTTTTCGGAGCAACAATCTTGTTTTCATCCATATTGTTAATGGCTACCATAAATATCGTCGGTATTTGCTCGCAAATATCTCTTAGTAGATTAAATTCTCATACTTCGTATGCATATCGGTTTTTTAGAGATACTTAAATTAACGACCAATCAGCAATTAGCTCCGGTTCATAAAAGTATTAAGTTAAAAAATAAATAAATTTCAACACAAAATAAGTATCAGTTGCCTCTCTCGCGTTATCTTTTTGCTGTTGTAAAATTACTATTATATTGTTGCTTGATGCAAGGGATCCCAATTTCCGGGTTTAATATCTATTGTTCTGATATCTATTGATCTGATAGTCACGGGTAGTGTTTGTTTTCGATTGTTATATTCACGTCTGTCTGCACGTGACTTTAGTAATGTACTTTGTTTTTTCATTATTTTTAAGGTTACGACATCGTTTTGGTGCTTTGTTCGAATTCAGAAACTCATTTTTTTGTTGGTAACGCTGGAATGTGGGCATTTGATTAAAACTCCTTTTTGTCACGGTTTACGCTTTAATAACGCGAGCTGTTTTACACTTTTCAAGAAACTATATAGACGTCAAAACATTTTCTACCGTTTCTGCCTTTGAAACCTACTTACCGTACATACCCTCATATGAATCGCATTTTTCACAAAAAATTATTATAAAGCAGGGTTTGTCTTATAGGAGATTTTCCATGTTTTTATTATGATAGATCAAGAGTACTGTCTAAAAACCTTGCTGCGTTTTGTACGCGAGTGTATATGGTATTTCTTGTTTATTAAATCACATTTTTTGCCTGAAATTGTAACTTTTTCCTCTCAGATTAAATAGTACTCATCATAATTTACGAACACAATCGCAACTTAAGTTTCAAAAAAGATCGGTCTTGAAAGACAGCTTATTTTGTTCTTTTATTTATGTAGCACTTTATCCTCGTTATTGCGATGGGGCACATATTGTAAAGCTCTGTGTCTGTTGGTCTTAACAGGGCTTAAGATTATTTTCAAGTAATTGAGATAAAAATCATTACACTTGATTTTTATCGTCGTTACATTTGTTTGAATTATCGTCATTAACGGTATTGCGACCGTAAGACTTAACATATTCGCGAAACTTAGTTATCTGATATATCGTAAATCGGCTGTGAATCGAAGCGTATTCTCATCGAATAATTATTTAGACTGCCTTCTCTTCCACATCAAGGTCCGTCTGAATATTTGTTTCCGACTTTAAGAAAGATCGATTTTGAATTTCAGGCTGTTTCCTTTAGTATCTCACGTTCGCGTGATTTTCATGTCTATTAGCAGTTTACGTCCTTTAAATTATGTTACTGATTTTGTGTCGATTTAAGAGAGGTTTTACGTGCTATTTTATGGTTTAATTTTTTTTGTGTTTACAACTTATGACATGAAAACATATCCGTACTTCGTATTCCATTCCAATTCCATTGTATCGGTTCTACAAAGGATGGTAAATTTTGCTTTTGTATTCATTCATAGTTATAAGGATACAATTATCGATTGTATTGTATTTGTCATGCTTCATTGAAAATAGTATCTTTTAAAATTATGGTAGAGCGTCTTTGGTGGGATCTGGGGGTTGAGAGAGGATAGGGTAGAGCTGTCTTAACAACATTATGGCCCTTGGGCAAACCAGTGTGCTGGGGCTCCTATGAGAACTACTCAAGGAATGAAATGTAAATGGTTGATAATGTTAAACATGTATTTATTTTATTGATACTCGAAAAAACATCTTTTAAATCAAACAGAGTAGATGTCACAGTATGAGCTTTCTACAAACTTCTTATTATAACAAGTATTTGCTTAGCATTCATTCATACACAGATTAGTATGGGTATATTAAGCTTGTGGGACCCTCAGGCAAATGTCCAGTAGGCCCATGTGTTTAGATGGGTGGAAAGGGGGGAGTGTGGGTGACAAAGTAGATGACAGACAATAATTTCATTTTTTTGCCATATCTGCCAATTAATCTGCCACCTGCCAAAGTGGATTAGCATTAAGTAACATGTCAAAAGCTTTGAAAAGTAAGAGGAAAAAATACTAGCACTCTTGTGTGTTACTTTCTATAATAGGTTATGGTTAAAAACAAGCCTTAGTAAGAATTGATGGCCTAGTTAAAGTTGGTCTATCCTTCTTATCAGTCCTGCGTTGTGTTGAAAAATAAAACATAGTCGCTAATGGTGTGGTTTTGAATTACCATACTTATAAGTGATTAACACACATTTTTTCCTAAAAAAGTTGAGAGCTTCAGTTATATTAAATTTAGTTTTTATGACAAAATTTTCTTCTTAATACTCTTATGATTTGTGTCTAGGCTGATTTGTGGTATACTCTGATAAGAACAATTTATCTACTGCGATGAATATTTAGTACCTTTACCCTGTAAGGGGTTGTATTTTAATAGATAAGTGAGATAACTTAATGATATTAAATCCTCTTTGGAATTTCTGTTTTCCCTTTGGATATTTCAATTTATCACCATGACAAAAATATATTCAGTAATATTTAGAGCAGTTTATCATTGTAACTTACATTTTACATAAGTAACATGAATGCATTAGAAAATTTATATCCTTAACTTTTACCAATTCAAAGATATCTCAGATTCAGCAGTCATTGGATTCTATAAGCCAAGTATCACTGTAAATTTGTTTTTATTTCCCCTGAAAAAAAATTTTAAATTGCATGTTGCCCTTTTCCTTTTTTTGTTAACATCGTAACCTCTTTATGGACTTGGTTAGAACAAGTGATAATTAACCTGAACATAGCTATAAATTATTGGAATGTAGGAGTAGGGAATTGACAAATAGAAGCAGCCTCAATCACTATTTGTATCATATCCTTCAGTGATTTCATTTTTAAAATGCTGCATTTTTCTAACTTTTTCTAGCATACATCTTTCAATTTCAGTACTTATATCTTTTTCCACTTTTCCTAATACATTAATAGTGTTTAATTGTTTCCTAATAGCAGTATTTGTAATAAATACTTTTAGGATGATTCCAACATTTTGGAATTAATCCTATGATCCTTAATTATAGCTCAAACTATTTTATTATTTTTCTTAACAATCTTTGATTTGCTAATTTACCTTTGAATGAGAACATTTTAAGAAATGTTTGTAAATATTAGTAGTAACGTTTGTTGTAATTATCTGCTCTACTTTTGAAAATCAACTATTACCTAATTCCACCCTTGGAAATTCATTCCATATCTTCATTATCTTCTTTTCCATTTAGGTCCCCCCATCCCCTAATGTTGGTCCCATGCATTGTTAAGTCTTCCCCCTCCAAGCCCCTCCCCCCACCTCTTTTCCCTCCTCTGGAGGCAAAAACCCCTCAGTTTGTGTTTGTTCAAGGACATGGTTCCATTGTAAGGATGTGATTCCCAATGGATTGTATGTAGCCACTCTTGGAACATATTCATTCACCACAGTGCCCAAAGTAGTAACCTGAGTAGCGTGATAATAGTGAAAATGGTTGTCGTGTCAAAACTACGCATAATTCCCCGTCACACATTGCTCCTCTGCATTCCTTTCAGAAGGGTAATTAAGAATACAATTTTCTGATTTCCTATCTTAGATTAGATCAATTAATTTTCCCATGTTTTATTCATAGTTCAATAGCACTTATTTTTTCATCAAAAATATGATATTCTACCAATTATCAAGAGAAGATTGTGCTTTTTTCCCATTACCAGTAAATATCTGATATGATATTATTTTTTCTGCAGAGTTTATTGGATAGTAAAAATTTTTGTTTGTTAGATTTGCTTTAGTACCAGAAATTGCTTTTTGCTCCTATTAGTTAGCTGTACTTAAATACTAATTGATTATGAATCCATATTATCCACATCATTTCTGTATGTAATCAAATCAAATTTTGATTATGTAATGTAATGTATGTAATCAAATCAAATCAAATCAAATTTTTTCTGCAGAGTTTATTGGATAGTAAAAATTTTTGTTTGTTAGATTTGCTTTAGTACCAGAAATTGCTTTTTGCTCCTATTAGTTAGCTGTACTTAAATACTAATTGATTATGAATCCATATTATCCACATCATTTCTGTATGTAATCAAATCAAATTTTGTGCTACCTTAAATTGGAAATTTTATTTTAGTTTTTGAATTTATATCAAAATTTACTTTTATTTTCTGATTGAAACTGAATGCAAGTAAAAAAAATACCAGAGACAAGTAAACATACTTGCAATTTTTGAGTAATACCTGCTAATTATTATTCTATTCTAATTTTATTGGCCTAAACATAATTTAATTACATTTCTTACATATTTGCAGGGCCGGGGACTCACTGGACTCCGAAATTTGGGAAATTCATGTTATATGAATTCCATTCTCCAGTGTATCAGTCATACCACAATATTAATGAAATATTTTTGTGATGGAAAGTACAGGTAATTTGATTTCTTTAAACATATAGTGTTTATTTATGTAGTAAGAACCAATTTTCTCATTGGCAAGAAACCTTCATATAGTGCATGAATCAAGGCATTTTTCTTAAATATTTGTGTGTCATAAAATCAATCAAGTCTTGGTGGTATAGTGATTAAGGGATTGATTGCCTACTGCACAAGTTGGCTGGTATTCATCCCTCACCTACTGGCATTTTTCAAGAACTTGGGGCCACAAGTTGACTCAGCTTGTAAAAATGAGTTCTAGAGATAAACTCTGGGTAGCAATAGGCAGTAAAAGTTTAGTTCTGGTTGCATTATTATCATTTCATACCATTAGGATCAAGTATTAGCAACATTCACATGCTAATTCTTAAAGGCATTGAAACCGTATGATTGGTAGAGTATTATTATCACTATAAAGGCAAGAATCAATTCAGCTGTAGTTATCATTTAAAATTAAGATTTTTCAGATGCCATCTTTGGGCATTTTTATTAAAAGTGCAGAAACATTTTTTGCATAAAAGCAGCAATTGCTATTAAAAGTGCCCTTAAATACAGGTGATTTATTATGATGATTATGCAATATTTGGTTAAATCTTTTTGCTATTATTAATAACAAGTATGTATTCATCCTAAATTTTAATATAGTACCTTTCAAATTTTTTGGTGTTACCATTAGTGGTACCACTTTTTTCATGGCTTATTCCTGTTACTCAGCTGTTTTCAACATCTGGCATCTGTTTTGACACCATGAGTGAAATGAAACTGTTGCCTTTGAAGGAAAATTTTTTATGCATCTAGAAGCCACCCAAGACTTCTTTTATCCTCCATCTTTTTTGCAGTTTTGATGCTCTGCATTTCTTCTAGCTGTTTCTTGGCAATAGACTATCCTCTTAGTTTGGAATTTAGAAAAGGTGCTGTGCTCTTCTGCAGAGCGTGTTAAAATGTTTTTTCAATTAATTGGTGTCCTCATCATCATCAAAGAAAAGGATTTATGATGTTAGGATAGCAGTGCAATGCTACCTGGATGAATGATATGCTCCATAGACGAAGTGAGTGGTGACTCAGAGTTGGCATCACCTACCACTTTTCAATGAGGTATTCGCCTACACACAATATCATAATGTGGACAAGTGTGAGGTGAATTTAATAATAAAGGAAAATATAGCCGTATCTGAAGACTCATGCTTGGCTTGTGTGGCAGGCTTCTGTCACCCAATTTTCAAATTTCAGTTGTGGTTGTGCTACGTACATGGGAAAAACCAAAAGTGCATGACTAGGATTTGCTTCTGATTGTCTGGGTATGTCCACTGATCTAAAATAATAGTCATGTGTCCAGCCTCTACTAGTCCTTTGTTAATGCAATATTTGCAGCTGAAAATCAGTTTGGCAGCCATTCCATACATATGCATCACCATGAAAATCATGACCATTTCCTTTCTTCAACAAATAAAATTCCAATTTCATACCATCAATATATTCTTTACCTTTCTTGCTAACATTGATTAAAATATTGGTTGGCATACTGATATAGCACATGTTAAGATTTGCAAAAACATTTTGGACAATTGGTTAGGGTATATATAGACCATATCTTAAAGATATCTCTTTATTAAAATAGGAGATACTAACTAATTGGTGGTATTATAGATAATGATGGTTATTCATTCAGAGATTCACATTTGTTATCCAGGAAGCAGCGGGCAAAATTATCCATAGTTCCTAAAGTGCTTGAATACTCAGCAAAAACTAACATTAAGTTTTTTGATGGTGGTGTATTGTGTCTGACTAGTTTGCATATTGCAACTAGTGTCAGAATGGATTAGACCAGATTAGATTATTGTTAAATATGTCATTCATGTAATTTAGCATTCATCTTTCAAAGGGCACATTTTGTAGCTACTGATCATTCTGTACAAGTTCATCAATCATAATTCTTTATATTTTTCATATCTTTGGTTCAGAAGATAGCTCATAGAAAAATTTTCTAACCAGGGTTTTATCAAACTTCTTATTGTTATATGCATTCTATAGAACATTCCAGTTTTTCTATTCAGTAATGACGACATATGAAGGAATAAAATCTTTAGAGGTTAGGTAGAAAAGTCTCACATGGGCTTAACCTCACCAATACAGGGTCAATCTATCTAACCTTTCACCTAAAATAGACTCATACCAGGTCATCTATACGCAGAATTTCATGAATGGATGAATAAATATCAACCATACTTTAAATTCAAAGATTTCAACTGCAATTTTCTTCTGCCATGATGACCAGACAAACTGAGATGTAGTACAGGCACTCCTCACTTGACCTATCTGCTCAATGACCACTTGCATTTATGACCAATCGAATTTCGACCTGCGATTCAGGGAATTCCCTTTCTTACCTTAAGTGTTGGTTAGTGCTGAATGGTGACGTGTGTACTATACGCTTGCTATGAGAACTTTTTCAGTCAGTTTCATTCTGACATGCAGTTACTGTGTAACCTTGTTTTTTTTACATATTTGTCACCCCAAAATTGTACAGATGTTGACAAAAAGAAAAACTATGGCTTAAGAAACGAAGGAAGGCTATCAACCTTGAAATGAAAATAAGAATCATAGAAGACTGTGAAGCTGGTAAAACAGTTAAAGAAATAGCATGTGACTTGAAATTGGCACATACAACAATTTCTATGATTTTGAAGGATGAAGTTAGAGTGAAAGAGGCTGTGAAATTATTGACAGGATTTAAAGCCGTAATAACTAGGCAGCGAAAAGGTCTTATTTGTGAGGTAGAGAAATAATTGGTGATCTGGTTTGACAACCAGATGCAAAATAATATGCTGATAACCCTTTTTTAAAAATTCAAGCTAAGGCACGCAGTATCTTTGAGACTTTGAGGGCATGTGAAGGCAAAAAATCAACAGAATCATTTACAGCAAGCCATGGATGGTTTCAATGGTTTAGGTGGAGATTCAATAGCGAGGCGGCAAACACAGCAGAAAAATTTATTGATGAATTGCATAGAATAATTAAAAAAGGCAGCTACAATGTGGAACAGATATTCAATGTGCTTAAAACCAGGCGTTGGTGGAGAAAAATGGCTGAAAGGTCCTATGCAGAAAGAAACTAAGGCAATGCCCGGTTTCAAGGCTTTTAAAGGCAGGATTACGTTGGAAGGGAATGCTGCTGAGGTCAAGTTAAAGCATTTCCTGATCTATCAATCCAAAAGCCTACTGGCAATGAAGAATGTTAAAAAAAGTCTGCCTGTTTACTATCATGCAAATAAAAAGGCATGGATGACACAACCTTTATTAGATTGGTTTTTGAACTGCTTTATACCCAGAATCCAGCATTATTTTTTGAAAATGGGAGTTCCTTTTAAAATTATTCTCCTGCTTGATAATGCTCCAGGCCACCCTCACCATCAGATGTAAAGGTAGTGTATCTTCCTAAAAACACAACTGTTGTACTACAGCCAATGGATCAGTGCGCTCAAAGCATTTTATTTGCGCATGACTTTTTCAAGCTGTAGCAGCAACAGAAAATGATGTAGTAACCCTTCATGAATTTTGGAAATCGTACAGTATTTTAGATTGCATTAAAACATTAAATTGGCTTGGGATGAAGTAACAAATAAGTTTATGGAAGGCATATGGAAAAAATGCATTAGAATTTTCGTGAACAATGTTGAATCCTTTGACAATCTGGAACAAACTGATGTAATTCAAACAGTTGTAGGCCTTGCCAATGCGCTTAATTTAGATGTTGAAGTGGAATACATTGCTGAGTTAGTGGATTATGCTGATGGAGAACTAACAAATGAGGATTTAATAGAGTTAGAAGCAATGCAGCATTTGGAAGAGGAAGAAGAGGAAAGAACTGAAGAAGTGAAAAAGAAATTTACACAAACTATCCACCAGGAAAACATCAAATCTCTAAATTCACAGTACATTGGTTAGCTGGCGTTTTCTCCAAAATTAATGTGGCTATGTTGAAACTTGAGGCTATGGATCCTGTTATTGAACATTTTAATAAAGTTGAACATGGGATGAGTGAACTTTTAAAGTTCTACAGGGAAATTTATCAAGAAAAAAAGGTTACAAAGCAAACCACACAGGTTTCTTTTCGACTGCTACATCCACAACCTCTGCCCTTGAAGGTACAAATTCTATTTCATTGTCGTCATCTCCCTTACCTGGACCCTCTATAGCCTCAGATAACCAAATAAACAAATTTCAGAAGGAATGAAACTTAGTAACTTTAGTTACTAAGTTTCATTCCTTCTGAAATGTCTCCTCCATTCCACCAAGTGACGCTTGACCACATCAATTTTAAAATAAACAAATGATAATATCTACAAATGCATGTACATTTGAAGTTTTTTGCATAATTTTTATTATATTACGACAATCCTATATACCCAGTGCAAGCTCCTTGCTTATCAACCAATTTACTTAATGACGTAGTCATCAGAACGGAACTCGGTCATGAAGTGAGGAGTACCTGTATAGGAGATCCTGTTTTCTGGATTTTAAATTTTTGAAAGATTTTTGTCTTTATCTTAGGCTAAGGACGTTTAATTTCTGAGCTGATAGTTAAACTTTGACTGTGGATTATTTCCTTCCTGAAGGAGGGGAGTTTAGGAGGTTTTCTTTAGAGGATTTTTTGGATGTAGTAGGGTGAGAGGAAGGAAGGGAGATAAAGTTACTGTGGCCGTTTACATGATTGCTTTACTAAAAATATTGTCATTTGTCTTTTGTTGTAACCCTATTAGTTCTTTTTCTTAAAATTTAATTTTTGCACTGCAACACACATGCAAAACTACAACTGAAGGAGTCTGTATTTTATCTAACTGAAGACTTTTTGTTTTATTTTAGAGATGATGTGAATCGGAGTACGAAAATGAAAGGGGAAGTAGCAGAAGAAGTTGCTGCTTTGGTGAGAGCTCTGTGGGGTGGAGATTATCGGTCTATTGCTTGCAGAGGGTTAAAGGTACTTCCATTTGAAATGCTGTCTCCTTTTCCTCCTCTTTGAACTTTTCTTCTTCCTTAGGTAGTAGAAATAAAGAATTAAATCAATATCATATTTGTTTGTAAAAATCAGTACTCATTGTTAATGTTAATTCCATAATCACTTTTGAGTGTTAATCCTATCTTATGATTCTATCAATGCATTGAGATAAGTGGAAATTTTATTTCAATATCTTTTTCCTCCATTGAATAAAGATTGATATAGGTCAAGAGTTTTGGGAGTTGCATTGGTAATTCATTCATATAATGATTAAAGTATATTGCTGCTATAAATGTAGAAAAATTAAATAGTCAATCTCAGTGGAAAAAATTATAGGTGATTTTCATGTAAAGATGAACACAAATGAAAAATCCTAAGAAAAACCTGCCATGAAAAAGTTCTCACAGGTCTGGGACTTAAACCTGGCTCTACTGCTTGCCAGGCTACTGCTTTAGCTATTTGAGCTACCTTTTTGGAACCTGTTCTGGCAAGATAACTCAATTGTCCATGGAAATCACCTGGCAATTGGAAAATCTGGGTTTTAGTCCCAGTCTTGTCAGACTTTTATTTTCAAGTCCATCATTCTTTGAGATTTATATCAATCTTGTCTTTGAAACATTGTTGGATTGGCTGTAGATTAATTGGGATCCCACATTATCTATTGCACCTTCCATAAATGTCCTTTCCCTGAATATTAACTACTGATCACAATTTATTTTGCAAGAATATAAATTTATCATTTTAACTTTCCATGCAGTTTATGTAGTTGAATCTACATAATTATCAGCCATGAAATGGAGAGTTTTATTGCTGTGAGATTAGTAAATAACAATTTATTTACAGTATTGTTTGACTTCTGAGAATGTTGAATTTAAAGTGAATGAATCATTTGATTGTTCATAACATCTTCTTTGCTCAATGTGCTGTCCATTTCTTTCTAGGGAGTTGTTGGCATGCACAAGGAAGCTTTTGCTGGATACGAGCAACAGGATTCTCATGAATTTCTCACAATCTTGATGGACTGGTTGCATGAAGATTTGAACAGGGTATAGTTTTTCTTTGTTTTTTCCCCAACCATCTAATAATATTTTAGTGATAATATGTCATTAGAAGGAAAAAAATTTAAATTTAGCTCAACTTGAAGTATTTCAGCTAAAAGAAGCAAGTACTCATTTATGTTAATTGATACTGTTTAAAATGTTAAGGTTGAAAAAATATTCATTTCCACTGTTTAATAATTTAAAGTTAAATATGGTTTTGATTTTTGTTTTAATTAGTATGAATGTTTTAATATTTTCTCACTGTTACAATCTATAATATTAAAAAATTATCCACTGTGAAGATAATTGAAATTGATAAATGTTCTACTTGATGCATTACCTTGAAATATTCCCATAGTTATTCTTACTTTGGATTTAACAGCATTGGATGTATATCCAGTGTGCAATAGACCATAGAGGGTCAAGGCCTAGAAAAGTGGCATTTACAGAGTGATACATGGTCAGCATATCTACTATAACCTTGCCTTATGTTGGATTTTCTTGTCTGTAGTGAATCCACTACTTATTAATTCAGTTAGATTCCCAATTTTTTATGATGTTGGGTCAACATCATGGTTCCCAGTGAGAATCAAATCCAGGACTACCAGGATTCTGTACAGGAGCTTGTTACCTACTTGGTGCTTTGTGGGACAATTTAGGAGCTAAATCTTATGAAAATCCTGTACTCAACTTCAGCTAGCTTTAAAAGTAGACAGATAATTTGGTTGATTCAGAGGTGGAAGGATTGTGTGATATTTGTTCTCCAGTTTAATTACATAATTACTTGCGGCTGATGTTTTTGTACGGCTTACCCTTCTTAGAAATAGCTTCTTGTCTTGATGTTAAAAAGATAAACATGGCAGTAATGGTTTTGGTATATTTAATTCATTAAATTGTATTAGGGTTGATGCAGTTTGAAATAGATGTTTATTTAAATGCAAAAGAAGTGTATTACACACAATTTTGTCATTTTTTACAAACAAGTGGCTCTTTAGTTACTAAAATACAGAAAAATATTCATCCTATCTTAAAGTTGTGTAATGATGATTAGGTTTCAACTGATTTCTTACATTAATGTAATGCCAATGTGTATCCCAAGTAGGTCATTCACTTTGAGGTAGTATTTAGCTTTCTGGTTGTACTCATGTTGAGTTTTTTAAGTTAATGTTTATTGTAGGTCTTCTTGTTTACAGGCTGGTCAGGGATCAATTCAGAAAGCAAGTTACAATTCTGAAGGTTCTAACCAGAATGCTTCTGGTTTGGAAGGTGCTGTAAAGGCTTGGAAGGAGTTCTGCTCAAAGAATGAGTCCCTTGTTCTTCAGCTATTTTATGGGCAGCAGGCTTCAACAGTACGGTGCCTAAAATGTGGAGAAGAATCTGTCACTTATGAGCCTTTTTCTAACCTCTCCTTACCTATACCTCCAAATGCAACAAGGTGCACACTCTCTGTAAGTTTAATCTCTGTTCCCAGTCACTTTATTCTTAGAATACTGTAAACTATCACTAATCTTATGCATTGTAATATTTTACTGACATAATATTATGTAAAATATTTGCGTTCATCCATCATAAAAACTGCATAGACTCGCAAATGATGAATGTTTTAAAATACAAGGAGGCCTCATTTTTTGCAGACATTATGTTTCTGAAAATTCCACCAAAGAGAAGTAATTGAGTAATGGAAAATGCAAAGCTCAATTTCAGTTCTAGCTCTAGTAGATTAATTTTCCTTTATCTTAGTGAGAAAATAGGGAAAGATTCAGCAAATTGATTTATGAATGATATGTCTGATGAGATGAAGTATGTAAAATATTATGGTAGCCCTGCTTAAAAATCAATAAAATTAGCATTGGTCTTCTAACTTGCAGGGTCTAGTTTAGTTTATATCACAAAAATCCATTCTATGAAAATAGATATAAAAAGTAAAATAAAATACCAATGCAGATTGATGTTAAATCAAAATAGTGACATCAAAATTTTTATTCTTACTGTCTTAATGATATTAAAAAATTTTGTGCTGATGTGGATGGAGTGGTTGAAGAAGCCTTTTACAGCCACTCACTACACTTGAAATGGATAATCTCTTAGATGAATCTTAGCAGCTCACCATTTGTTTTTTTATTAAAAGATCTGCCAGTTTGTAGAAAATGTGACATGGCAGAAAATATCATGATTTAAATAAATCCAAAAGAAAGAATTTTCCTCACTTCTCATCTTAATCAACTGATTAATTAAGATTTAGCTGCTGGTGGAATGGGGACTCCCTAATCAAGGAGAACACTCATTTTGCAAGTCATGATCATAACAGCATCATTTGTTGTTTTGATGAGTTTATCTGGCCAACATGCATTGTCTCTCAGATTTCTTTGTCATGTTGATCACGACAAATCAACAAATAAATGTCCTTTGGTAAATATGGTTGATTAAGAAACACTCCCACATAGCTGTATGTTATTCCCTGCAATTTGTACATCATACTTTAATTTTAAAATATATCTGTTATAGTAAATATCTGGTCCAGCTAAGTCAGAAAGTGTCTGCCTTAAGACCATAATAACTCAATATATTTATTACTGGTAGATGGTTTATTTGATTCTGGATATATTTAGAATAAAATTGCTAATAATGAAATGATTGTAGGGAATATTTTGTCAATTATAACCATGTAATCAATATTCATAAAAACTTTGTAATTTTTAACTTTAAGCCATATGATTAGACATGAAAAATGCTATCTTAAAATTACAAATACAAATGAATAAATGTACTATCTACTATAACATACCAGTGCTCAGAGATTCTCTTAAATTTACTGATGCAATTTCAAGTAACACACTTATATCAGCCCCTTTCCTTTCGTATCAACATTCATAAGCATCTGCATTGCTATAAACAACACTTGGTTGCTACATTAAAATATAAATAAAAACATACATATAAAAATTATTTATTTGAAATCAAGCATTAATGTATCCATAACATAAGGCTGACTAATGTTAGTGCTGAGATGACATATATCTTGATATGTTTGAAACCTTGTTACATGCTAAGAATGCTCTATCTAATAACCAAGTAAGAAGTGATATCTATCTTCATCACACTAGAAATGGTCTCACAACACACCAAAATGTAGACTTTGAAAAGCTGCACAAGATCACCAGGGGATAGGCATAAAGTTTTATAATAAGCTGCCCAAACACATATATGATTAACCAGTTATGAAATTTAAATTATTCAAATCATCTTGGTTAAAAGCAAATCCATTGTACTCTTTTAATGAGGTTCTTGTGGTTCAAGTTATCACAATGTAATGTTGTGTTTCTTCTATCCTTTTTTCTTGTTCCTTGTTTGGCAATGTCTAGTACCATTTTTTATTATGGGTCTCCTGACTGTTAAATATTATTATTATAACTAACTCAGTAGATCCTTTCACTACCATTTTTAATCCTATTTCATTGATAAGTTTTCAAAGAAGATCAACTCTGCTTCAAAATAATTTACATCAGTGATGAAATTGAAATGGTGTCCTTGCTTGTTTCATAGTGGCCTCATGCTTTACTTCAGAATGAGTAGTAACTACTGAATAGGAATTATGTAGGAAAGCATTAAAATTTTTGTTGAAAATTTGTTTTAATTGTATTCTTCATTCAGGATTGCATGTCACTGTACCTAAAAGGAGAGGTTATAAATGGTTGGAACTGCCCAAGATGCAAGGAGCCTCGGGATGCTGTCAAAAAATTTGATATTTGGATACTGCCTGAAATTCTAGTCATCCATTTCAAAAGGTATCTCATGGTGAAAACATTGCTTTATGATAGTTAACCCTTTTTTTGTGGAGATTGCATGTCACTTTTTATCGATTTTTCTTAAATATTGCTTAACCAGGTTTTTATATTGTTGGTATTTGGTATTTTTACCTAGGTTACATACACTTGAAACTTTTACAACCATCATTTGTTATTAACTTTGAGATATTTTCATTATATTTCAATTTTTTATTTGTTTTACCCTTAGGTTTACAAGTGATGGTTGGTGCAGAAAAAAGCAAACAATGGTTGACTTCCCCCTTGAAGACCTTGATGTTTCTTCATGGGTTACCATGGATTCAACTTCAGGTTCATTTTCACATCACAGAAGAAATACTCTCTATAATCTTTATGGAGTGTCTAACCATTATGGTACCATTGATGGAGGACACTACACAGCCCACTGTAAAAGCAGTGTTTTCCACAAGTAAATCTTCTTTGTTTAAATTCATTTAATTTAGTATGGGTTTATCTTTTCATTTGTATGCTAGTATGTATAAGAGGTCTGTACAAAAAGTATCCTACCTCAATTTTTATTGGTAAGAGGAACACAGCTATCAGGAACAGAAAATGTTGAACAACCTTATTGCATCAAATTTTATTTTAAGTTGGGAGATTCTCAAGTTGAAACAATCCACAAGATTCAACAAGTGTTTGGGAACAAAGCAATGGGCACCACACAGATAAAGGAGTGATACAACCGCTTCAAAGATGGCTGATCATCAGTGAAGAGTGAAGCATGTTCTGGTAGGCCCTCAACATCCACAAATGACGTTGTCATTGATCAAGTAAGGACCTTGCTGATGTAGATCACCGAATCTCAATCAGAGAACTTGCAGACGAGGTGAACGTTAGTATTGGATCCATTCATTCTATTTTAAGTGAACATTTGGTCCTCTATGAGGATTTCAGCAAAATTTGTGCCACAGCTGCTAACAGTTGAGCAGAAGCAACTTTGTTTGGAGATCATACAGGACTTGCTGAGAGATCCCAACTTTCTCAGCACAATGATCACTGGTGATGAGTCTTGGATTTATGGGTACCCAGAAACCAAGTTCCAATCATTGCAATGGAAGCATGCAACAGGCACAAAGAATCAAGGCAGGTCCACAGCAATGTCAAAGTCATGCTGACCATCTTTTTTGACTTCAGTGGAGTGGTTCATCATGAGTATGCCCCACACAGCACTACTATCAATAAGGAGTACTACCAAGAGGTTCCATGTCACCTTCATGATGCAGTGAGATGCAAATGGCCTGACTGGTAAGCAGTGGGCAGTTGACAGCTTCATCACGATAATGCACCCTTTCATTGTTCACTATTAATTCAGAGTTTCTTGGCCAAACATAAACAGCTATGGTTCGTCAGCCTCCCTACTCACCTGACCTAGCATCATGTCACTTCTGACTTTTACCAAAGCTGAAAATGCCTCTGAAATGGACCAGATTTCATAACCGGGAAGACAAAACGTAGAATGTGACAAACCTACTGCATGCCATACGAAAAGAAGCTTTCCAGTGATGCTTCTGGCAGTAACAAAACTATTGGGAGAAGTGTGTAGCAGCTCAAAGGGGGTACTTTGAAGAGGGTTAGTGTTAAATAATTATGTGTGAATAAAGGTTAATTTTTATGAAGAAGAGTCCAATACTTTTAGTACAGACCTCGAATTCACCTACAGCTTGGGAGCTAGAGGTCATCAAGCCTTAAATCATGCATATTTAAATGATGGTATTCTACAGTAAATAGGACTTTACTTCCACTTTTACTTCCTTTATTTTCCAAATCATCTCAGATGTGAAAGGAGAATCCATCGAATTGTAGGCCTATATCATTAACATCATTGAGTGGCAAAATAATGGAATATATAATAGTTAGTTCCTTAATGGGCTTTCTCGACACATCTAAATTTATAGTGAGTAACCAACACAGTTTTTGTAAGACATGATCCTGCGAGTCTCAGCTAGCTTTGTTAGTTCACGATATCTTGAAATCAGCCGAAAATAAAAGGCAGGTCGACGCAATATTTTTAGATTTGATAAGGTTCCATATAATAAATTATTATACAAATTAAAAGTTGCAGGTATCATTGGAGAAGTAATTGACTGGATTAAGGACTTTCTCTCCAACAGAGAACAATGAGTAGTACTAGATGGTGTTAATTCCAACTTGGTTAAAGTGACCTCGGGCATGCCACAAGGAAGTGTAATTGGACCATTACTATTTTTAGTGTACATCAACAACCTTAACAATAACATTAATAGTAAAGTTAGGATAATTGCACGGTAATTTATAGGGAAATAGGAAGCTCAGAGGATAGATTAACCCTATTGTGTGATTTGGATAAAATTATGAAATGGTGGGATGATTGGCAGTTAGAGCTCAATATAGATAAATGTTCAGTAATCAACTTCTTCCAAAGGAAAAATAATGCCAATGATTATTCATACAGGCTCCGAGGTCAAACTTTATCAACAGTAATACATACATAAGTGTTCTACCTTTCGGTAGGTCCATGTGCCCTAATATTCCCTATTCGTAGCTCTTTCCTTTGCTACCTGGTAACTTACCCCATCCTTTATGTCATCTAACATTTTTTGCCTTTGCCTTCCCCTCTGTCTTTTCCCTTGCATTCTACCCTCTATTACATTCTTCAGCAATCCCTCTCCTCTCAATATCTGACCCACCCATTTCTTTTGTCGGCGCTTAATTACTTCAATTAAAACCCTTTCCTCCCCAACCATTTCTAGCACCTCTATGTTTGTTTTTCTATCCACCCAGCTCACCTTCTCCATTCTACGCCACACCCACATCTCAAATGCCTCCAATCTT
>KZ308407.1:402272-425389 GCA_000376725.2 Ladona fulva | reverse complement strand
AAAGGTTATTCTAAGAGTATTGAATAGAAGAATTGAAGGAAAAATTAAGGAACAAATAGGAGAAGACCAGTTCGGATTTCAGAAAGGGAAAGGAACGAGGGATGCAATCGGGGTAATGAGGGTGCTAGTAGAACGAAGCCTGGAATTTAAAAAGGATATATGTGCATGTTTTGTCGATTTTGAAAAGGCTTTCGATAGAGTTCAATGGCCAAAATTAATAGGAATTTTAAAGAAAATTGGGTTGGACTGGAAAGATAGGCGTTTGGTGCAAAATTTATACTTATCAACAGTAGAAACGGTGAAATACCTTGGAGTAACCCTCACCAATAACTTAACCTGGGGTACCCACATCCATAATATATGTGGTCGAGCGCTTAAGAAACTCGGATTCGTGAAGAGAATTGTCGGTAGGAGCGAAGAAAAAGTCCTTGAGCGTTGTTACTTTGTGTTGGTCAGGCCTCACCTAGAATAGGTGAAGCCTGACTGACTGACCTACACTGCGTGTAGTGTATGGGACCCCACAGAAAAATGTTGTATTCGGGAATTAGAAAAAGTACAGCGAAAAGCGATACGTTTTGTAAAGAATTGTTACAAGTCTGTGAGTGTTACGCAATTGCTTCAGGACGCGGGATGGGAATCTTTAGAAGATAGAAGGCTTAAACAAAGGATAAATCTACTTCATAAATTTAGAGAAATCACGTTCACAGATGATGTAACTGACATAATGCATTCCCCACGTTATATAGGCCATTCTGATACTGCAAGAAAAATCAGAGAAATAGATGCTAAAACAAGTTGTTTAAAAAATTCATTTTTTCCGCGAACGATACGAGGAAGCAATCGATTAGTAAAGTAGAGTCATGATGCTTGCACCCCCTGCCACATGCCGAAAGGTGGCTTGCAAGGTACTTATGTAGATGTAGATGTGATATCAGGTTGTTCAGAAAGCCCTCCTTAAGAATTTCTTGTGAAAATTAAACTTGCTGCATGATATCTCATTTTATTTGCAAATGTTAATGACAAATGGTAATAATATGAGATGGAGATTTAATAGGAAAAATTGGAACGAATGAGAAATTCTTTTAGGATCCTTATTTCTGTTATCAAATATTATTTATGATTAAATTGGATGTATATGCTACTATTCTGTCCAAATTTTTTAACTTTTTTTTTGTCATACCAATTGTAATAGTTGTCCAACCAACAGTTAAAATCCAGTTTATCTTGTGTTTATTTTGTGTTTTAATTCTGATTTTAATAGACACTCCTAACCATGATAATATCTTTACTTTCTTAATTAAGGTGACCATATGTTCCTGGGACAGTACCTGTTTGGGTTTTTGGCTGTCTCAAAAAACTAAACAAAAATACTGATTTGTAGCAGTCTTCTGATTTCTACTACAAAATTTTGATAGTATATTTTGTGATATGCTTTGATAGACATTTGATGTATCTATTGATATAAGAGAACAACTGAAGTCTACCCAAGAGATTTTAGTAACCCTGCATAATTCCCTTTGGTGAATTCATTGTGCATGACATCCTTTTTTGCTTGCTAAATCGCGTTATGATCTTGATCAGAGAAGCTTGCATAGAAAAATGCCTGTGTATCATGGGAAACAACAATTTGTCCTGGTTTAGCTGATCAGAAATCTGGTCACCTTACTTGTATTTACTTTCCCACTGTATTTTCATTTTGTAACTTTAATCAAGTGCAAGTTTTCAAAGAGGTTTATTGAGAAACAACTTCCCAGCATTCATTTCTACTTAAAACATTCAGTCTGTTCTTCTTCGTCAAGTCCTTCTGGTTACCTCTTGATCCAGATATGCTTCCTTTTTATCCTATTTAAATTAGTTAAGGGTAATGGAGAGAAAAAAGTTTTACATAAACCTAGATCCTCCCTGCTTTGATTTATGTGGGATTTCAGTCAGACTCTGGAAAGTTTCTTTGCCCTGATAGCTGTGTTGTAATGTATTTACACATTATTAGGTAGAGGATTTGTTTGACCTCCTATCACATGAAACTTTTTCCTATCCATTTATTCCTGAATCTTTTCAGACCCATGCTCAACTAGCAATATAACAATCTCTAACTTCCACACTTGAATTTATTTGAGCTGAATTTGACATCAGATTCTTAGGCCAGTGCTCTTCAAATCCTTTTGTTCCCTTTCTTTCAAATCATCTGTCTTCTTAAAATCATTAGATCACTCTCCCGTCCCTTGAATCATATGACATATTAATATGAAAGTTTCTATACCTTCCTCTTGGAAGCCATTTGTCTACTCTAATGGTATTCCATTTCTGTGATAATTCTGGTTAAAACTTAATCCGTTTATATACTTGAAATGTAAGAAATGGAGCATTTTGGTTTCTTTGCAGGTTTTGATTCCATAAGAAATTGCATTTATAAAATTTTGTGATTTAGAACCATTCACTTGATCCTTCACCTGTAATTTAATAAAATATCTTTCTTCAATTTTACAGATGGTACAAATTTGATGACCATGAAGTGTCAGAGCTCTCTCCAAGTGATGTGGTCTCTCCTGCTGCTTATATTTTGTTTTATTCATCGGTTGATGTCAGCTGAATTTTGCCACGTTTGGCTTCTCGTGATATTTTCTTCTAAGAATTGCAAAGAAAGAGTAATAAATCTAAATCTGAAGATAATTGATTCAGCAAGCATCAATCCCTGCTTGCTCAATGTCTATTCTCATTGTTTATGCAGAAATGAGTTTCTCAGAAGCTCATTTGTACTTGTAAACTTAGATAATATGCTTTGGGCTCTAAAGCAAAGGGATGATGATTATCTTTTGATTATAAATTGATTGATTGAAGTTCGTCCATAGTGGAGAATTAAATCATGTGATCATTCAGGCATAGATTTTTTAACTATGTTACTGCTGAGTGGATGGCCTACTCCTAAGGTGTAAACGTTTTTCATTAATGTGGTTAAAAAATGTCTTGTTCAGTCATTCCTTGGAAAAATTGAAAGAGGAGTCTCAATTTTGTGCAGTCAAAAACAAAACTATGCAAACTATGCCTCTGAATGGATGTGTTTATAAAAGTATTGCTTCAATAAAGCCCTTGTGCCTTACTCATTTTTTTAAGTTTCTGGTGATGGATACTTATCATGTCATATAAAGAAGCATTTCATGTTCCATAGTTGATTGTATACAGAGAAAAATATGTGGTTTCCTTAGCTTCTGTAAAAGCATTGGAAATATTGTACAGACTTCTAAAGAAATTAATTTTTTAATTATCTGTAAATGTGTTGGTTCATATTTGTATGAGTTATGACTATTGTAAATGATGAGAATGTGATTTGTTCCATTTCCATGTTGTAAAATATAAGAAATGTTTTAATGAAAGATAACTGATTTCATGATTGTGTTCCTAAAAATATGTGACAGTGTGTGCATTACCCCAGCGTGCACGTAATGCATTTGAATACGTATTTAACCCTGAGTCCCATCATAAAGTGATGCACCTTTAGCATTTAAATTTAAGGTGCTTATTTTGATGGATGATCCTCTCTTAGTCAAATTACCTTTTACTGATTCTAGCTCTTGCTTATCCTTCCTCCTCTTGCTGGTACTATTAGCGTTAAACTCTGTTACCATGTGCATCCTCATTTGAAACACCCAGTGTATAAGATACAGCAAGATTTTTGGAAGTATGTTCTTCAAGTTTTTATAATCAATACCATGTGCAACCTATATTCTCCTATAAGACATCCAGCTTTAAACCTAATTCTTTTGTAAAAAAATGTCATATGTGGGTCTGTGCCGTATGTATGGTAATTCTTTGTTTCTCACTTGTGTACCATAAGGATGTTTTTATTATTTTCATACTAAAGGGTCTCAATTTATGTTTTGAAGGTTTCCATTGAAGGGGTTTGGTTATGAGCTGAGATCATCCAAGACCAATAGATGAGATTCATTTTCAATTGTATTAATGAACTGTAAACTTTTTTCCTTGGAATTAAATATTAAAATTTTTAAGGATGTCAGAGAAACTACAAAATTTCTTATCACCGATTTTTTCCGTGTATAAAGTTGGTCACAGAAATCAAATATTGTTTTTAATCTTAAATCATTGGAAATATAATTCTCTGTAATCTACATGTTCTAATATTTTTGGAGGCCCTTAAATAGTATCACTGCATTTGATTTTCGAAAATGTCTACCGGATTGTTAGAAATTAACGAAAATATGACCCCTTAAGTTTGTCGTCGGTAATCCGTACCGATCCCTTCTGTGCTCGGTTAAATTCGAGCCGTTGTGCTTATTTGCTGGTTTTTATATTTAAATTTCGACTTAACGTTAAATTAGGGGTTAAAGATTAATATTATTGCATTAAAATTTGCATGTTCAAATAAATAGTTAATGTAAATATTAAAAATGGACTATTTTCATTGAATTCCCGTCAGGAAGAGATAGATTGAAATTGAACCGCGCGTCAGGAGATTAGATACAATGGAGAGGAGAGGGTGATTCTGCAAAGAAATTTTTAAACACATTTAAAATAGCAATTGTCATTAAATTTGTGTACCAATATACTCGTTCATTAACCAATTACCTCTAAAAGTTTATGCAAAAAATTTCTTGTTAACTCAGCCGTTAGAAGTTTTGAATGCTTCGTAGAAACCGCTGTAAGTACAGCCGCGTTGTAGTGTGGTTAAGTTGGCAGTATGATGTATTTCTGCTGAATAATGTTTCATATGTTTGTATTTTACCTGTGAGGAAAATACCCGATCAGTACCATCAGTACCCTCTATCGATCGAGGTTTGATTTAAATTTGGTATTAATGAAGATTTAAAAGAGTTTAAAAAAATTACAATATTTTAAGCACGATGTTTTCGAGGTACACCGTCTCTTGTTCTATCGAAATTGTAGCAAGAAAAGTTGGAGATGTAGGGAAAGTGTATTTAACGTGGTTAAACATTTTATTTTAGTGCATAGTTTGCTTTTCACAATGATTTGAGTTGATAGTTGATTAATCAGGTGTTAGCAAATCTTAAGTTGCTCCACTATGGCAGAAAAAAAGAGAAATCGCACCGGTGTTACTCCCACCATCGAATCCAAGTATTCTAAAAAGTATCTTCCAGAAACATCATCAAAAACTAGCAAGAGTTCTATAAAACTACCTAGCAGTGTTGGGAAAACAAAGGAAAGGACGAAAATCTTGCCAGGCAATTCTTTGGAGGAAGACATCGGGGTCCGTAAGAACCAAAGAAACAAAGTAGATCATAACAATGCCGTGGGCAAGAAAAGCACAAAAATCAAAGATAGTAAACCTCAGATTAGTGTCAAGCAGAAAAGTGTTGTAAAAATCGATAGCTTAAGTGAAAAACAGAAAACCGTTGGTAAAATCGAGAAAGTAAAGGCACAGGTTAAGAATGGAATTATCAGCAGTCCCAGTGGTAAGGAAAGTGTAAAGGTTAGCGGTGCAATTAAGAATAACGGAAAATCAGCAACATTTATAAAGGAAGATGAAACTAACAAAGTTCATACAGATAGCACTCAAGAAAATTATGATTATGAAGATGACTTTGAGGTATGCATTTTGGCATGCCATTACTCAGTCTACATGAAACACCTATCTATTTATTAACACCAAATAGAATAAATTAATATACGCTATGTATAACATTATCCTCTTGATTAATCATTGTTTCTTCACCACGTAGCCACATGTGACTCACTTCAATGACTTCTCATAACATGAAGCACTGAATTAAAGCCATTAAATACCTTTCCTTTAATCTTAATTCTTTTTTTTGGTATCTTATCATTTAATTAGAAAGAAAGATTTCCTTAGCAAGAAGTATTGAAATAATGTTATTCACTTATAAATTTTAATTCCTACATTTAGCTATATAATACAGCACTTTCAGAGTCACATTTTTATTGAAGTAGTACACCATAGTCCATAAAATTGAATTTGGGTTGGTTCTAATAAATATCTAATGAGCGGTTATAACACTGAGCTCAGGGTAATCACTGAACTACCAAGATGATGTTACTTTGTTGCACTTGTATGCTAAGTGTTAAGCAGAACTGACCACAGAATTCAACCCCTTATTAATTTCTAAGAATTATTTACCTTACACAAATTAGGTTAATTTTATAACTCAAAATTCTTCATAAGAATTTTTTAAAGGTAATATCTCTAGAATCTTTAGGGATAAGGAGGCCCTTTAATTCACAGCACACTCTAACTGGCTTCCTTCTAAACTGGGTGCATGCATGGCCACCCAATACTTTTTGTTGCCACCAAACTGATTTTTTAAGTTGCCTGATATTTTTTGTACTAATTTGAAATTCTTACTCTCTTAACTTCAATGATATGGCTCTTTGCAAATCCTAGGATTGGATTAAATTGTTCATTTTGCAATTTCACTGATGAAAAAATATAGTTTGTGGATCGCATTTTCCGTTAGCAATTTTGGAATGAGTCTATAATATAAGCATTATGGCAATTGTGTTTTAGAATAAAATTGAAAAAATTAGAGTAAGATATACTTTGCATATTTGGAGAATAGCTGTATTTTTGCATTTTTCCAGATATTGCCTTTTATTCTTCTAACTACCTTTACTCCTTTTGCACTTTTTCATGACTTATCATTTTCTCATTTTTGGTGTTCTCAAGACTGCCATTATTCAACATCTCTGCTATATAGTTTCCAAACCATCTTTATCTTAATACATAACCAAATCAAGTTTCATGTTTTATGTTTAGATTTCCTCCCTATTCATACACTGAACTGTCATAATTTCTGTAGGCTTTCACACTCAAGCTTTAATAAAAATCCTTGTTAATATTTTTCAGCCTGTAGACTAAAATATACTATCCAGACTCATTAAATATCCAGCTGGCCNTCCAAAGAACGCAGAAAAAAAAAGAATCGCTGAAATCGCAAACGAACCCTTCCTCACCAAAGATAGGACACAGAATAACTGCGAGATGCAAAAGGAAAGACCTTCCCCAACGTCGGCTCTTCCCTGCAGCTGCGAGAAACGCACTTCGGTTTATGGCCTCTTAAGAGGTCATCCACCACCCGCTAGCGTGCGGCATGACCTCTTAAGAGGCCATCCGCACGGAATGGGTTAATAACAATCCAGAAATCAATAAATAGCAGTCTTCCTGGTTGTCATCTTTCTAAAAAGTAGTTCTTACCTGCATGAGATACTATAAATTGAGAAGGGATGCAATTAAAAATAAACCAGTCCAGTTTAGAAGAAATGAGATGTTGAAAATTGATATCGTGAAAGAATAAGTGGATAAGAAAAAAAGACTCAACTGAACCAGGAAGTTCTGGGTTTGAGTCCAAGATTTGTAAGACGTTTTCCACATCTGTTCATCATTTGGGTTTTTCCTGTCCATTGCATGTCTTATGTGCTCAGTCTGCTTAACCCTTTTCTCATAAATTAACATTTATATATTTAAATTTGGTTATCAACAGTAATTGATATTTGTAGATATTATTTGTAAATATCCAAGAAATTTGAAAAATTTTAACTTAAAAATTGAAAGATATTAGGAAGTGGTGTTTGTTTTGATTCTGACTCTTAGCTGGAGTCTTACTTGTGAAGCAAATTTATTACTCCAGTTCTTTTTATTCCTTTAAAATTTCAGATGATTATTGTTATGTTGGAAGAGCAAATGAGTGAATTCCTACCCAGAAAACAAGGTGGTGATTCCAATACCTTCGTCAGTGATTTTTCTGTTTTACTTGGACAAGAAGATTCTTTTGCTGAGTTTTGGAAGGAGCTGTGTTCATCCAGACCAATATATTGTGCCTATTTTTGTAAAACTTTGACAAATTTGTTGATCTGCTCCCATGGAATTGACTCAAATAATATGGTAATGTTTTATCATTTGAAATTCTAGTAGTTTAGTTTAGTTTCTTTATCCTTTTTCCTGAAAAATTTTAAGCCATCCTTTGTTATCATTGAAGCAGCAAATAATCTTAGTATTAATAAAAAATAATGTTACTTTTCTGTTAAAATTCAATTCACTCTGGTATCTCATTACATGCAAACCCAAGACTCAGATATTCGTACGTTGGTGACTCAATAAAATTTAAGAAATTATTTGTCTGATATATTATAATTGTAAATTATTGATGTATTACTCGATCACTTTGTCATTACTACTTACATATAAATTATGCATCTAAGAACTCAAAGACAGACGAAAATAAAATTTTGACAAAGTGAATGAATTGTGCATTTCATGAAGCAAGGGAATTTTATTCAGAATACAATTCTTATTAATAAAATTCATTGTTAGCAAGAGTATTAGAAGTGCATCCACCATGAATGTTGAGGTAGAGATGTAACTTTTGGGAAAGCAGTTCCCTAAGAGGGTATAAGTTCCTTGACTATATCAGGGAACTTATTTCCCTGATTATTCCCTAAGAGGCTATAAGTTCCCTAATTATATTTTAATGATCACTGAAAATTTTTATGATTTTTTTCAGGAATCCTGTAAAAGTACAATCAGTGAAGATCACAATGAAGATTTCAATCAATTTTTAGAATCAAGTATTTTGTCCATATGGAATATAAATGAACCATCTCGTCCTAAGTGCCTTCTTTGTTGCCAGGGTAATGTGAGCAAAGTTTGCCTTGGAGAATACTATTCAAAGCATCAGCAATTAGCGTTTGCTGGAACAAATGAAGGGTTAGTGACTTGGATTCATGATTCATCAAAAAATATTCTCCCCTTAAATTTTATTATTTAAAAATGTAATTTATACGTTATTGTATATACATTTATTAATGTAATTATTTTATTATTAATTTTGGAGTTCATGGATGTTTTTTTTAAATAAAATTGTTTCCCATAGTGTTTTAATACAATCAAAACCTTTTATTTGAAATTAGTGTAATTTATGACTAAAATGATTATAAATATTTGATTTTAATTAGCAGAATGAGAATTCAGCATAGGAAGAATGCTTTTTAATCTTGAAATTCTATATATGTATCAAGAATTTAGCAGTCTTTATAATTTTATGGATAACTTCTGTGGCCCAAATTCATTTCCTTTGAGAGGTTCTTAACTTGCTGTCTTCTTGTTCTTTTTGAATATCATATTGGTGATGAACCTTTTTATTTAAATATTGACTCACTGAACTTGCTACCAATTATAGCTTGATTTACTCTTTTTCAGAACAATCTATTTATGGGATTTTTATGACAAGGGACCAAACTTGAGAAAAAAAGTCTTCAAATTTAGATCCCATGAGGAAGCTTTGATTTGTCCTTCATTCTATACTACTGGTTGGTAAACATTACTTATTCTTAAACTTAAGCAACTTTTTTATGATTTATGTTTCATAATTTTTATGAAGTAAGGTTGATATCTTTTAGAGAATTGTATATCATTTAAACTGTAGAAGGATGGCTCTCTCATACTTAAGTTAAGATTGTGGTTTATTTCTCCATTGTTACTTTAAGATTATTCCAATTCCATTCCAAGCTGCACCTAACTATTCATGTATTCTTAACATAAAATATTAGGCTTCAAATAAATACAATAAAACCTGCCCAAATCGATCACTCATAGAACCATCCAAGGTCACACTAGACAGTATACCAAGATTAGGTTATAAGATGTTTGGAGCATTTCCTTATTTAAAGTCATTATCAAGTACTCTAAAATTAATTTGTTTGCAAAATATATATAAGGTTAGATTATAAAATATAGAAAGAGAGAAATATATNCTTTAGCCGAACCCGTCCTTGGTTCGGTAGCCCATGTCCATTTCTCACAGTTTTCGGGCGACATAACTGCGCGTCGCTTGCGGGGAACGCCCTAGCCATCATTTTCTCCTTTTCTGTCATATCATCCGAGGTTTTGGCTGGATTTTTTTATGGCCGGATGCCCTTCCTGACACCAACCCTCACCATTTATCCGGGCTTGGGACCGGCACCTAAATGGGCTGGGTTGCCCACCTCGGTGGCTGGTTTAGTTAAGAATTAAGAATTTACTATCTCAGAGAAATTTTTAAAATAAACCTAGTTAAGAATTTACTATCTCAGAGAAATTTTTCTCAGCCTATGTTCATGCTTTCCCATTGAAATTGAGTATTGTTCTGCCCATTAACTTTTGAATAAATTAATTCTTCTGGAACTAAAAGGGTTTTCTGATCTACTTTGTGTTGGTTATTTAAAAGAT
Organism: Ladona fulva; assembly: GCA_000376725.2. Taxonomy (NCBI): domain Eukaryota; kingdom Metazoa; phylum Arthropoda; class Insecta; order Odonata; family Libellulidae; genus Ladona; species Ladona fulva. The sequence continues at coordinate 415,197 of KZ308407.1, read as the reverse complement.
ATTTAGCCGTATTAGTAAATAACATAAAAGGAATGTGACTACTCTAAAATTTTGGTAATTCATTTGTTAATAATGTAATTTCCAAAGAGATGGAATGAAGATTATGTTAATTAGTTTGTCATTATTGATTGACACTGGCCGGTGGGTGGTGGAGTTGTTAGCATGCTAGTGCTCCTACCCCAAGGTCTCAGGTCTGAGTCTCGGCTAGTCTGATTTTTCTCTTTATGGTTGTTTATTTTCGGAAATGATAATAGTTATTAAAATGGGTCTAATTGGGGCCTTCCAGTTTCCATTAATGAACTTACATACAATTATTGTCACCAACTCTTACTAGCTAACAATTATTCCCAATAAAAAGTATTAGTTTGTTTCCTTAATTCTTAATAATTTACAGCAAGAATAGTAAAATAGTGTTATCTGATGTCTGGTTCTTATTAACAGAGAACTTTTCTTTTTCATAGGAAGCTAAGAGAGTTGCAAAAAGAGGAAAAAAGTTGCTTAAAATGATAGCTCTTGATGAAATATCTTTCATGTTATTTGAGCTTCCACCAGTTCCTTACGAAGTGTTAATGAGAATTCGCAATCATGGGAACATGAAGCAAGTAAGTTTTGCATAAATCTCAATAAATTACATTTTTAAGGATAACATCTTAAATTGTCTATGTAAGTAGTTGGTTATGCCATATACTCTTGGTGTATGCAATATTGAGAAAATGACTTGGTTGATAAACTTGTACATTTATTTAAGTTATAAAATACATTTATACATTAAAGCATCTGACAGACTATTTTAATTGAGAGGTATAATAGTTGTTGATCATAGTGTGAATCATAATTTTTGAAGGATTAAGCGTTATTAATCGAAATTTATAACAATGATGAAGATGTGTGTAAATTCTTAGCATGTAATCAGACAGTTACATCTATCAAAAGTTATAGTTCTGTTTTATTTTCAAGGTTTTATGCAAGTGTGTGCCATTAAAAGTCGACAAACTTATTGTTCTATTATTTGGGTGGACCAGACCTAAGTTTTCAGTCGCTCAGGGAATTCTTCTAGCTCCCAACTTTTAGTAAACACTATATAGGAAATAAGTATCTCTAATTGGATGGGCATTAATCATTAGTTCAGCTCATATTTTAACATTATATGCTGTTGTGGTTGAATTCAAGATTAAAATATATCAAAATTGTTGGTGTAAATTTACACTTATTATAATTTACTTTGAATATATACCACCATAAATACTCTGAAATTATGCAAACTTACATTGCAAATTATATACTATGAATTGTTTATAAATTTATATTTAATTCATGGAACTGCTTAAATATAAATACAGTTTGAAGAATCGATTTTCAAAGAATTTGCCTGTCACCCTTTTTTATTTTCACTCCCAGTTTAAATATATTTCTCTCTTTCTATATTTTATAATCTAACCTTATATATATTTTGCAAACAAATTAATTTTAGAGTACTTGATAATGACTTTAAATAAGGAAATGCTCCAAACATCTTATAACCTAATCTTGGTATACTGTCTAGCATGACCTTGGATGTTCCTATGAGTGGTCAATTTGGGCAGGTTTTACTGTATTTATTTGAAGCCTAATAAAGGTTTATTTTTAAACTGTCGTTCATCAAATAATAAGTCATGTCTAAGCTTCTTTCCTGTCAAGTTATAATTTAGACAAATGAAAGAAGCTAAAATAATTACATGGTCGGCTACATTAAGCATGTGGATTTTATGCTTTTTCTGATAGATGTTTTTATGATATTCATGTAGGTTTCTGTTCAAACCAATGAAGATGCCTTGACTGAAGCCACACAGACAGATGTTATAATGAAATGTGATGTTTGGACCCAAAAACCTCCAATTTTTGGCTCTTCAGGAAGAGATGTGGAAGAAGATATGATAGCTAAGCTTGGTAATATTTCATGGTGTAGCTTGGAGAAATTTATTGCTTCTGCTGGCGAGGTAATTCTGTTTAATGTTCACTGTCTCTATTTCATTGTTATACCATAAACTTGTTTTAATATGGGTATAAAAGCTGTGGTTATTATTAGAATAAGAGTGATTTAACCCATTCCGCGCGGCGGTAATTTTCGTTGTTGTACCCGGTGGCGGAGAAATATTTTTCCTGATTTTAACTTAAAAACTATCGAATATATTATATTTAATAACCCTCTTTCTGATGTGTGAATTTTAATTTGATCGAAGAATTTTNAAGTTGCCTGATACTTTTTGTACTAATTTGAAATTCTTACTCTCTTAACTTCAATGAACTTTAATTCTAGAATTGAAGAATTCTAAAAATGGTATTGATTTGCTTGAAAGATAGTTGAAAAGATAATATATGGAGAGGTTCATTAGGTTAAGATAGTAGTACAAGGAAAAAAGAATTCTCTGAATGATATAAAATATATTTTCATTCCCAAATTGAGAGCGTCAGCACCCTGACATCTTTCTAGTAGTTTCCCCTTATTATTGCTATATCTCATATGCATTGGAATGCAATATACAGTTTCATGGGATTGGAAAAAAATAAAATTTAAGTATCAAATCCTGCTAAATGACGCTTTTACAATTCCCATTTCATTGACTGAGACATTTTCAAGAATAAAAACAAACCTTTGAATACTTATTGCAGGATAAATTGATGATGCAGCACTGTACTGTAGGTTAGTGACTTAATTACAAAATAATACCATTCAACTGCCATCTATGTCAATTAATACTGACAAAATCTCAGTTCTTACCTTAGACTAAAATTTGAATCAGAGTAGATCATTACTTGGCACCAAAAATATCAAATGAGGATTGATACTTTCAGTAAGATCAATAAATATTTTTTCTGTCAAGAAGTATTTCCTAATATTCTTACTAGATTTTGTGCGTATTAAGATATGGATCTCCTAACAGTTTACCTGAAAAATTAATTATCCAATCTGCATATTATCCATACATGATTTTTTTACTCTTTATCAAAATTTCCTTTCTTGTCTTTTCAAAAAATTCAAACAAAATTTTTCTTTTTGAGAAAATTTCAACATAAAAAACCCAAGTATTTTCCCATTTTAATACAAGCAGGACTTCAGTAAGACCTGTTCTGAGAATCAGTGGGAATATAATCACAATGAAATTAACGCTGCTAATAAGATCCACGGATGGGTGAAAAAACTCTTTATTTATGAGTCCATTAAACAATTGAAAATAATGTAAATTTCATGCAAATGATAATGCTTTATTTATGTAAATTATGGATATTATTAAAAATGAAAGTTTGGATTATCCATTTTTTCTTATTATTTGTGTATCCTCTTTTCATCATGAGTTTAGATAATCAATATTTCACTGTATTATCAAGATGAAACCTTTAAGTGTTTTACCTCTTGACATTCATTGTCAGAGGATCAAGATAATAATTGATTATGATTCCTTAACTCAGTTGATGGATCAAAAAGTACTGATATTTTCAGAAAAAGGTCTTTACTATTTCCTTCTATTTTTAATGGTGAGGTATGGTTGCATAGTTACAGAAATGATGTGCAAAACCAGTACATGCTCAAGGTTTTACATCTTGCTAAAAAATTAATGATTGTAATTACTGTTTGTTATTAGGATTTCATTTTCTAGATCTTGCCATAATTAAATTTTAAGCTCAGGTCATCTAGCCTTAAAGGTGGATGTTAGTAACCATTGATTGATTTGTACCCATATTTTGATTGTTTAAAAATTTCTTAAAGGAGTATGCTCCACAAGAGGATTGCATTCTGAGTACAGAAGTGAAGCTAAGAGAATCTGAAGAAGAAATGAGCATGAAAAGATTCTGACAGGGTCATGACTCAAACCCATGTCATTAACTTGGTGGGTGACTGCTCTAACCAACTGAGCTATCTCACTGGAATATTAAGCCGTGCTGTCTTCAGAGACTTTGTAGTCAACGGCAAATAGTTCAACTACATGGCTCTATCCATAGCCTTTTCATCATAGTGTTATGCCTCATAGAAGTCATGACTGCAGATGATTCCACATAGCCTGATGAACCACTTGCCCTTGCCTATACAGTCTCCCAAAACATGTCTGAATAATATTGCTATATCTCTCAGTTGGCTATTGCTGCTGCTCAGCAAAAAGAATATCTGGGTTTGAGTCCCAGCCTTGTCAGAGTTTATCATGTCTTATCCTCCATATTAATTTCCTAGGCACATATACTATGCAATGTCTTCCTTATTCCCTCTCTTAGAGGACCTGATGCTAACAATAGCAAATACATTTTTTCCATGATAAGGAGTATGAATCAGACTTTGAAGAGTGCACAGATGAGGAAGATGATGTTGGATCCACTCACAATGACTCTAATGCTTCAAATGAGCTGAATGAGAAGGATGAAGAAATTTCAACCATAGAAGTTTCAGAAAAAGATTTCATAGGTGAAACTGACAACAATGAGGACTCTCTTAAGGTAGAAGAAATTGCATCATGTGATGGAGATGGAAAAGTATTTGACGAAAGTATACTACCAGACATGAATATAGTTGAAGCAATTAAGGAAATAAGTTCATCAGAGAAGGAAAAGGCCCAATTTAGTGAATCTCTGAATCTTGTTTCCTTAAGTTCCCAAAAAGAACATGGATGGCACACTGTCTATGGTTGCAAACGTGAAAAATTGGATGAAAAGGTAAATTTTGTTTTTTTCAATTGGTTATTTGGTTATGAGATATGCTTAGAAATCAGATATTTAAATGCTGTGGGATAGAAAAGTGGTTAGTGTCTTTACCTTTGGTGAAAGAAGTCGTAGGTTTGCTTGCTGACTGGAGCCAACGTGAAATTACCTCAGCTATCGAAGTACTTGAACAATATGACAACTACTAATAAGAAATTTGATGGGGGTTATTTTTTATCATATAGCCTTATTTTTTGACTTGAAAGATCCCCAAATACTGTTCCAAGTTAAGAATTTACTTCTTCTTCTTTTTCATCGCCTTTTCCCATGCGGTATGGGGTTGGCATTGCTATGTTTTATTTTTCTTTTCCACTTCTCTCTCTCTAGGGCGTCCTCCCATTTCCAGCCTTTCTCTTTAAGGTCTTCTGCTATCTTGTCTTTCCATCTCATCTTAGGTCTTCCTACCTTNTTCTGAAAATTGATTTATAAAAAAATAGAACGTAAGTGTTATTGTTATAAAATAGTACTTTAAAGGAGGTATATTTTGTTGACAGTTTCCATCATTGGTGGTCACTGGTCAAATTAGAGAGATGGTCATTATAGGCAGAAATTAATTCATATTTCTTCAGTGGGACACATCAAGAAGATGGTTACTTTGGGGAGGTGGGCACAATGGCATATTCTACAGTATGGTGGTGAATTTCATTTAATTTTATGAAGTCTTTGTCTTTGTCATATTTTAAGCCCATGACTGATGTAATACAAGAGCGATTTATTAAGTAAGATACAAATAGTTATTAAAAAGAATTGAATGGATGACATATTAGCAACATTTATTTTTCTACATAATCTCCACACAAATTTGAGTGTTCCACTTTCCCAAGTCCCTTGGCAAACTCTGGTGTAAAATTATTTTGGTTGCTGGTGGAACCACACACACTGCTCTTTCAACCAACTTATCATTAGAAATGTATCTAATGAGTGGATTTCGCATTTCCCTGTGGGTATCCACATTCTGTAATTCTAATTTCTGTAGTACTTGTCTTCCTTTTTTCCCACAAAATTGTGCAATGCTATAATGTTCTATCATGGTACATGTACTCAGGAGCGCTGCAATCTTGTAACTGCAGCTATGTCTGTACAGTCAGCTTCTACCAATTGCTGTGCAATAAAATAAAACTAAATAGTGCAGCTATTTAGCAATGACAGTTTTATGCACTTAATTCAAAAATCTATGTTGCAACTTTTACTTATAATTTCCTTATTGCATTACCTTCACAACAGATAGTATCTCACAGATACTTTTGTTAACATATTGGACAACACTTGCTCTCATCCTTTGCTGCATTCTTCCAAAAAGGGTTTGCTATCCATGGGTTAGGGTTATCTTTTTTATTGGACATTTTAAACTTTTGTTTCAGTTGTCAATCTATTTTCAAGCAATAATGAATGTGCTTTCTTAATTCCCTTTTTGTTGATAAATGGTTGAATTTCAGGAAAAGAACATCTAGGAAGAATTGTTGGCTTGGAGATTGCTTTACATTCAGTTTTTGAGGGGGAAGAATTCGGTGTAAATAATAAGATTACATCCCCTCAGGTACCTCTATTTTTTTTAGCACCATGCACAAGAATTTAATTCTTTCCATTCACAAATACACTTAGTTTAACTTAACTTTAAACAGTGTTGGTTAAAAATTTCCAACATAAATTTCTTGCCTGAAGCATTATGTCTTAACCAATAGTGAATTATAATGTTTCTTTTGATTGATTCAGTTTATCTTATTATCAAGTTAAATACAGTAAGTTTTATAATGCTTCGGTTGACACGTCAGTTTGTTATTGAAAATTAGGGATCTGAGGTATTTGATCATTTTATTGTATGATTTCATATTCCATTTTACTTGGGAAATCTTCTTCCCTAACACAGCAGTTTGTGTCCATTTTGAAGTACATCACTTTCTTATTTCTGGTAGGAATTCCTAACTTTGCATTATCCAAACACTTTTCACATCACCTCTTTCTGAATTATTCATTTTGTTTACTTTCAATTCAAATGTCTTTACTGATTTATAATTTGAGTGCATTATGAAAAGTTTTATTTGTTCAACACTTCATAAAGTACTTGTAGGTAATGTTGCATTTATGTGCATGATACACACCATTTTATTCTGTTGCATGTTTAAGATTGATGGATGGTCTTTAATCATGAACAAATGATTTTCTTATATGTGCATTCATAGATTATTATTATTATGCTCTGGAAGATTGTCAGTAGGTCTACCACACCACCCTTTATTATGATTATTGGGGCAGTCTTCCTGAAAGGTTTGATACCTTGGTTGATGCCTTTGATACCTTGATTCCCTTCAGACATTATGGCAGCCTGCAGGTGTCACTCACCTGATGGTCAATCTCAGCAGTGGTTTTTCTTCTTGCATTTAAAAATCTAATCATGATCAGTCTTTGCCGCTAGAGGGATTGCTTATTGTTGCATCCATTAAAACACTCAGCTACACAATTACAAACAAAAGTGAAGTAATGAATGACCTTCTGTCATTCCTGTTTGAACAATACAGGGTGTCCCTGATGAAATGCCCTTATTTTGATGGGCTGTTAAAATTTAGTAAATGCAATTTTCTCAGTTTTGTTGGTTCTCCTGCACTCTCTAGGAATTCAATTTAATGACTAAATTTTCCCTTTTCTGTCAGCCATGAGCACTGGAGTTCGTTTTTACTAACATGGTGTTGGTTCATCAAAAAGTGCAAGTAATTTCCAGGTTTTCAAGGTTGAAGTCTGTCATGAGGGTGTATAGGGAGTGTTGATGTATTTTCAATACAGCACCTGATGCTAAGAGAATTAATGAAGGGCACAGTAAGTTTCTGGTCACAGTGTTCTAAAAGGCCAAAATAGAAGCTGGAAACATGTATATAGGATACATGTCCTCATAAACATGTATCCAGGATACATACCCTTGCTTAAGCATCCATCCTGTCAATTTGCTAAGAATCACTCTATTGGATTTACTTTTGTGTGACTACCTCAAGGTTACAGTTTACAGTATGAAATGTTGAGATCTGAATGATCTTCATTCCAGAATTGTGGAAGTAATATGAAACTTTATTCTGGATATGTTGATGGAAATGGAGTAGTTGTAGTATTAGGGTAAAGGTATATTTCCAGCTGAGGTAATTTTGCACAGATATACATACTGCATGTTACTAAAGCTTGCGTAGAAGTCTGGTAATGTCTTTTTGGACTTAAAGTGTTGGGAAACTTGTGTGCATAAAGAAATTGACCATATATATTTTTTCTCGTGAGAACAAAACAATATTAGGGATTTTCATTTGGGATATTCTGTATATGCTTATGCACCTCTGCAAACTTGTCACTGGTCAATTGCCATTTAGAAGCACTCAACCCTCACTTTTGAAATGAGTCTTGTATTTTGATACTCAGGGGTATTTATGTTATTTTTTGTTTTTATAGGTGTGCAGCTTGGATGAGTGGGGAATGATAATTGTCTGGAGTGTGATAAAGAAAGGTAAGAATCAGTATGAAACTTATGAACTCATTCCCAGTTTACATCTGTCTCTTGAGGAGACTTGCTCAGAATGGATGAAATCAGTTCATGGTAGCAGTGCAGAAAGACAGAGGAAAAGGTAAGCATTACTCTAAATTATTTCATTTTGTTATTTCTTTCTTATTTCTATCAGTGCAGGGCACAAGGTAATAGGTACAGGTTTTTTTTATAAATACAGGGTCTTATCCCGTTTGCAGACAGAGGCACATTTAATGAGTTGTCACATAACATTTCTTTCCCTTCTGGGACACCAAGCCATGCTCTAACATACTTGCTTACGTGCTACTCCACAGGAGCAGCTGTCATACGTATTATAAACACTTCAAAATGGATGGCTGGGGCCGTCTTGCTGATAGTAGTAAAATTGGTGAGGACGACAATAGACATCTTGTCTGCAAATGGGTTAATGTTACAAAAATGTCAGGGTCATTTTTATTTCAGTTCCTTGTACAGATTTCGATGAGAAAACTTCTTGTAATCAAAATTTGAGTATTCCAATAAAGCAGACCAAGGATTTGACATTACTGTCATTGATAACCAAACATAAATTCCGAAAGTATTTTCAGGCTTTAAAGTCAATGGGAGAAGTTAAGGTATACACATCATGAAGCTTTACCTCATGGTAATTTTTGTTTCTGTTTGACCTTTTTGGTTTCCTACATCATACTAGCCACTGATTATTTTCTTTTATTGATGTATCCTTCCAGTATTGATTGAAGTATTTTTCTATAAGTTGCCTAATGCTAAAAATATTGAATTGAACATTATAAATCATCAGGTCATCCAGTGAGTCTGAAGAAGGGAATGTCATCTGGAAATCTCTAGCTGTTGGTTGTAATTGTATGATCGCAGGATCTCAGTCTGGTTCCATAGTTTACATTCCTCTTGACTGTGATGTAAATTCTGTGCAGGTGTACTCCACTCCAAATGGTATGTCTTATTTTCTTGATTACTATAACTTTAGATGGATCTAAAATTTCCTCGGCTTATTAAATTGTCAGAAATTTTCTTAAATCTCAAATTTTTTTGGTAATTAGATGATTATACTATTCATGTGAGAGGAACTTTGCTAACTGTAAAACACTGATCTTGAAAAATCAAACTTTTTACTAATTTTTCAGATACTTCTCAATTTTAGGAAATTTTCTGTAAGGCTTGAAGTATAAAATGGGCAGCTAAAAAAAGAAAGTAATTTTCATGATTATCAAAGATTATATTTATTGTATTAAGGTTAAATTAAAGTATTTTATAAAAGTAAAATATCAGCTGATAGGAAAAAGTATTTTGTGTGTTCATATATTTGATTTTTGATAAGCTTTTCTAAACTGAAGGGAAAGACAGTAGCAAGTTGAAAATGAACTACCTCTAACAGCTTTTTGGTAACTAATGTACTACCTCTAACAGCATTTGGAAAACCAGGTTCAATTATTATTACAATTTATGTGCTTCTTTTCTTTACTATTTTATTGCATTTTAGAACTTTAATTTCACATTCAAGTGATATGAAACCGTGAAAATGATATAATGAGACACAAAAGTTATGAGAAAAGTTCAATTTGTGTACATGTTTATTCTTTTAGATTCATTTGCATCAGCTGAATGTATTGCAATGAACCCTCATGGACTCCCTTTCTTTATGGTGAGTGTTATTATTATTGTTTATTCTAATTTAGTCCTGATTATAGTGTCTAGTTGAGTTATGCCTATTCATACTCCATATTATAGATAAGAAATTTCTAAATTTCATGCATTATTTGAACCATGAATAGATTTCCCTCTTGTCAGCATTTGCACACATATGCAGTTACTGTAAAACTGTGCAGCAAAGCCCTGGTGTTTTTGGGGATACATTTTATTATGGAATACTTTAAAGATTTAAAAGCCTCTATACCTTTAAAAGAATTTATGTAATTGTCAGTCATTATTATTATTATATTTATGGTAACATGTTACAATTACTGGTGCATTATAAATTTATTATTATTTTAATTAGGTCGGAAATTCCTTTGGGAAAGTGGAGCTGTATGATTGCATATCAGCACAGTGTTTGACATCTTGGGATACAGGACTAGAGTCATCACAGTCTACCATAACAAACATAGCTTGGTCCCCTCAAAGGCCTTTGGTGTTTTTTGTAGTTGAAGATAATTTAAGGTAAAATTTTATCCAAGAATTGCTTAAAAGTCTGCTGACATAGTTACTATGTTTGTATTAGTAGGGTCCTGTTAATCATGTTCTTATTTCTGGTGAATCTTATGGTAAAAAAATGGGTTCACTGAGATTCTGGACTTTGATCCTAATTTGGGCATCAAAGTTGATATTCATCTGAATTAAGTAATTATTAGCTGGGCTGGATTAACCTGTAGGCATTTCAAGCTGAAGCTCAGGGCCTTAAAATCTAGGGGGTCTTCATTCAAGGGGGCTTCAATTCATACTTAAAGTTTCCTTTGGTCAAAGAAAGAAAAAAGAACTTTGTAAATTTCCACACTTTTATTTATTTTCTGGCCTCTAAGCCGAAAAACGTAAGACAATAAACCTAAATGTGGACATTTTCAAAGTTCTTTTTTCTTTCTTTGTCAGAATGTCGTTCCAAAAAGTATGGCCTAGCATGATTGAATTTATCCTTTGGTCTTTGATACTCATGCTTTCATAAGTTACTACAGTCTGTTGGAAACCTTTCCATAATTTTCTTGCAATGCTATGGTTCAGAGATATCTGTTAGGAATTGAGAATTGCAAGTGGCTTCATTAGTACCTTTACAGCTATGTAAATCAAGTAAAATTTTAGCATGGGCCCCAGATTTCAGCTTGAGTCCTGATTGGTTAGACAACTAACCTGCACCTCTCCCCTGCCCTGATTAATCCATGCTACTAAAACCTATTTGTGCTATGCTCTAGCCAAGTAGCTCTTGCATTGGGTGACATATCATCATGAGAGTCTAGTAGAGTCAATATATATAATGTTATATTGACTCCCACCTTACCATATTAGAGGGTTTAATGTATTGAAACTCTGTGATTTAATTACAATATATTCTACTTGTGAATGAAATGAATAAAATATAAATGGTTACATTTAAAGAGAATCCAAATAATCTTGTTTAATAATCTCAATCAAACTCTGAGATCTTTATTTGCTGCTGTTTAGCAGCATACTTTCTTCAGTCAACAAATTAAATAAATACTAATGATGAAGAAATTATTGTGAAAATGTAGTAATTGTTTAATGAATGAACCATTGTGCATTGTAGTCTGAATACTTTAACTTTTGTTATCTAATTTTAACACAAAGGTTTATTTTCAGATTGTCTGTTTGGGATTTAGCTCTTTCTGATATTTATCCTATTGGCACCATACCTACGAGCAAGAATGAATCAAAAGCATTCACTGTGTCTTATGCTAGGGGAAGCTGCCCTGCATATGTGGTAAGGAAGAATGTGTTGGGATGACAAAAGTACTTCCAAATAATAATAATAATATTCTGTGTTAAGGGTTATTTTCTAGAATGTTCTCTCATTTCAGGCATTTGGGAGTGAAAGTGGTCAGGTAGTATTATACCAACTACGGGAGGAATTGTGGCATATAGATGATAATGTAAGGAAAAGGGAGATTTCAAAGTTCAGGAAGTACATGAATCATTTATAGCAGATAGCAGAACCACATGTAGCTGAGAGTGAAGTTTATTTTTCATAATGCATAATATGTGATGAGTATCAGTTTTACTACATCATGGCTACTTGAAAAATTCTAATTTTTTTGAATGAAATGAAATTGCTCGATAATTTTTAAGTTATTTGAATAAAAGTCTAATGGTCAAATCATTATGTTATTCTTTTAAGGGGATTGTAATAATCCTGTTGGCTGTTATAAAATAATATCTGGGTTTTATTTAGAAATAACTAATATACACAAAGAGTTACGGTTTACACTAAGTTTCCTTAAGAAAAATTTTGATATCATTGCATTATGTGATAATTTTTCAAATCTTGGAATACATAGCAAAATGTATACCCATATCTGAATACATGAATTTTCAGCTTTAGAATTATAAATTTTACTCTAACATTGAAGATTCATTATTTATTATTTTGACTTAAGTTAAATATAACTATGTCATATTTCATTAGAGATGTAAAATACAGTAAAACCCGTTTAAGACGTACCCGCTTAATACGGTATCCCGCTTAAGACTAGATTTTCTTCCGGTCCCTACCACACGATTCACATGGTAAAAATACTGCTTAAGACGCTCTGCTTCCTGCTCAAGACGAAAATTTTGCCCGTCCCCAGATGCGCTACAACCCGCTTTAACCGAATGTCCACCTCATATGATAGACCAAAATTTTTTACATAATCTGTATCGCCGTTATCTCTCCTCTTCTGCCTTGTTCTAAGGGGGTTCCTTTTGAATCTCATGTTTCCGATGACTTATTTCCTGAGAAGAAAAAGATGATATGGCGAAACTGAATAATCCACATCCCATCTTCGGAGCCGATTTTACCTCTAACAATAAGATAGGGTGAGAATCTCCCTATCCGGCTTGTCCCATGCGAAAAGCTAGATAAAAGTCGCTATGGGGTGTTTCTTTGGTCGGAAACTCGATTTCTAAAAATATCGAATTTAGGTGATTGGCAGTGCAGTGTTTTCTGAGGTGTGGAGCGTCTTGCGGAGAGATTGCGGA
>KZ308407.1:323656-398043 GCA_000376725.2 Ladona fulva | reverse complement strand
AGCTCATTCACATACAGAAATAGTTGCAAAGATGGAGAAGACCAGGCAAAAAGTATTTTTGGTGAAAAAGAATGGCCTTAATCTGCATTAATCCGATAAGATTTGCTAAAAATATTCCCACTAACTCAACATTAAATTGACATAGTTACTGCCGTCGATTGATGGAAACATTAAGAGAGTAATAGCTCATTCACATACAGAAATAGTTGCAAAGATGGAGAAGACCAGGCAAAAAGTATTTTTGGTGAAAAAGAATGGCCTTAATCTGCATTAATCCGATAAGATTTGCTAAAAATATTCCCACTAACTCAACATTAAATTGACATAGTTACTGCCGTCGATTGATGGAAACATTAAGAGAGTAATAGCTCATTCACATACAGAAATAGTTGCAAAGATGGAGAAGACCAGGCAAAAAGTATTTTTGGTGAAGAAGAATGGCCTTAATCTGCATTAATCCGACAAGATTTGCTAAAAATATTCCCACTAACTCAACATTAAATTGACATAGTTACTGCCGTCGATTGATGGAAACATTAAGAGAGTAATAGTTACTGAAGCCGATTGATGGAAACATTAAGAGTCATAGTTACTGCCGCCGATTGACGACGGCCATAAGATAGTCATAGTTACTGCCGCCGATTAAAGGAAACCTTAAAAGAGTCATAGTTACTGCCGCCGATTGAAAGTAAACTTATGAGCCATACTTACTGCCGCCCATTGATGGAAACATAAATAGATTAATAGTTAACGCCGCCGATTGATAGAAACCTTAAGAGAGTCATAGTTACTGCCGCCAATTGCCGAAAAACATAAGATAGTCTTAGTTACTGACGCCAATTGACGGTAAACTTAAAAGAGTGATAGTTAATGCCGCCGATTGACGGAAACTTTATGAGAGTCATAGTTACTACCGCCGATTGACGGTAAGTTTAAGAGAGTCATAGTTACTACCGCAGATAGATAGAAACCTTAACAGAGTCATAGTTACTGCCGCCGATTGACGGAAATCTTCTCAAGAGCAGATTTTACAAGATACTCCTGAAACCTAGTATACCAAGAGCTTGCAACAACACGGCCCGATCAATCCGGGTAACACCGCCAGCAGTATCACGTGAGTGTCCAACCGACAGCCCGCGGGGGCGCATCACAGGTCCCAGTAGCGGTTCGTACTAGGCAATGGCCCGATTTTCACTTGCAAAATCTACTACTATTGCCGGTATTCACCCACCGAGGGGGGCACGACCGGGGTGACCCCGCAACAAGAGAGCAAGGCAAGGCTGCCCCTAAGTCGCCGGGATTCATGGATGGGCTCCACTTACCTGGAGAACGTCATGCCCCTCCTAAAAGGACCACACGAACGGAGACACTACGAATTGTACCTAGCGGCACAGCTCCCTCGAAGCAAACTCCAACCGTGGAGTACACCTTGCAGCCTGACACACCGTGGGGCTCCAATACACTCCAACCCAAGGTACCAGATTTCTACAGACTGGTGGCCGGCGCCAGAGCCCCTTTCGCGGGTCCGGGTTGGGTGGGTTGGGCAGCGTGAGCCTGCCCTACACCACCTTCCACAACCCCCCAACGGTCACCACGTGGAGGCGGGGTTGTCACTTGAAGGAGAGGCAATATAATCGCTTCGATTCGATTGATAGAAACCTTAAGAGTCATAGTTACTGCCGCCGATTGATAGAAATCCTAAGAGAGTCATAGTCAATGCCGTCGAATGATGGTAACCTTAAGAGAGTCATAGCTACTGGCGCCGAATGACGGAAACTTAAGAGAGTCATAGTTACTGCCGTCGATTGATAGAAACCTTAAAAGAATCATAGTACCTACTGCCGATTGACGGTAACCTTAAGAGAGTGCTAGTTACTGCCGCCGATTCACGGTAAACTTAAGAGAGACATAGTTACTGCCGGCGATTGATAGAAATCTTAAGAGAATCATAGTTAATGCCGCCGATTGATATAAATTTGAAAAGAGACATAGTTACTGCCCACGGTTTATAGAAACCTTAAGAGAGTCATAGTTACCACTGCCGATTAATGGAATCCATAGGAGAGTCATAGTTACTGCCACCGATTGACGGAAACTTTAAGAGAGTCATAGTTACTGTCGCCGATAGATAGAATCCTTAAGATAGTCATAGTTACTGCCGCCGTTAGACGGATTGATTGATATCAATCGGCGACAGTAACTATGACTCTCTTAAGGATTCTATCAATCGGCAGCAGTATCTATGATTCTCTTAAGGTTTCTATAAATCGGCGAAAGTAAATATGACTCTCTTAAGGTTTCTGTCAATCGGCAGCAGTAACTATGACTCTCTTAGGGTTTCCGTCAATCGGCGGCAGTAAGAATGACTGTCTTAATGTTTCTATCAATCGGCGACAGTAACTATGACTCTCTTAAGCTTTCCGTCAATCCGCGGCAGTATCTGTAACTGTCTTAAGGGGCTCCCAGTTAGCCAAGTGGGCGACGCGTTCGATTCCTATGAAAGCGGTCCTGGGATCGATTCCCGGTGGGGGCCCACTTACGAAATTACCTAACCTGTCGAAGCACTTTTAACAACACTAATACTAATAACTATCTTAAGATTTCTATCAATCGGCAACAGTAACTATGACTCTCTTAAGGTTTCTATAAATAGGCAGCAGTGCCTATGATTCTCTTAAGGTTTCAATAAATCGGCGGCAGTAACTATGACACTCTTAAAGTTTCTATTTATCGGCCACCATAACTATGACTCTCTTAATGTTTCTACCAATCGGCGACAGTAACCATGACTATCTTAAGGATTCTATCAATCGGCGGCAGTGACTATGACTTAATTAGGTTTCAATAAATCGGCGGCAGTAACTATGACACTACTAAGGATTCTATCAATCGGCAGCAGTATCTATGATTCTCTTAAGGTTTCCGTAATCGGCAGCAGTAACTATGACTCTCCTAAAGTTTCCGTCAATCGGCGGCAGTAACAAGAACACTCTTAAGGTTTCCGTCAATCGGCGGCAGTAACCAGGACTCTCTTTAAGTTTCCGTCAATCGACAGATAAAACTATGACGCTCTTAATGTTACCGTATCTCAGCAGCAGTAAAAAGGACTCTCTTAAGGTTTCCGTCAATCGGCGGCAGTAACTATGACTCTCTTATGTTATCTGTCAATCGGCAGCAGTAACCAGGACTCTATTAAGGTTTCCGTCAATCGGCGGAAGTAATAGGACTCTCTTAAAGTTTCCGTCAATCGACAGATAAAACTATGACGCTCTTAAGGTTTCCGTATCTCAGCAGCAGTAAAAAGGACTCTCTTAAGGTTTCCGTCAATCGGCAGCAATAACAAGGACTCTCTTAAGGTTTCCGTCAATCGGCGGCAGTAACAAGGACTCTCTTAAGGTTTCCGTCATTCGGCGGCAGTAAAAAGGACCCTCTTAAGGTTTCCGTCAATCGGCGGAAGTAACCATGACCCTCTTAAGGTTTCCGTCTCTCGACAACAGTAACAAGGACTCTCTTAAGGTTTCCGTCAATCGGCGGCAGTAACGAGGACTCTCTTAATGTTTACGTCAATCGGCGGCAGTAACCATAACTCTCTTAAGTTTTTTCGTAAATCGGCGGCAATAACAAGGACGCTCTTAAAGTTTCCGACAATCGGCGGCAGTAACCAAGACTCTCTTAAGGTTTCCGTCAATCGGCGGCAGTAACCAGGACTCTCTTAAGGTTTCCGTTAATCGGCGGCAGTAACCATGAGTCTCTTAAGTTTTTTCGTAAATCGGCGGCAGTAACAAGGACGCTCTTAAAGTTTCAGACAATCGGCGGCAGTAACCTTGACTCTCTTAAGGTTTCCGTCAATCGGCGGCATTAACCAGGACTCTGTTAAAGTTTCCGTCAATCGGCGGCAGTAACCATGACTCTCTTAAAGTTTCCGTCAATTGGCGGCAGTAACCAGGACTCTCTTAAGGTTTCCGTCAATCGGCAGCAGTAANGAACCTTAAACATCATAAATTTATTAAAAAAATATGAAGATTTAATTAAATTAAAACCTGCCTGAGCCAATGTTCCCACCCTAGGGCAGCTGAAACTCAATAAGTTTTGGAAGCTTTTGTAGGTATTATGATGAAAACTAATTATTACTAAAAAAAGTACTTCACTCTAGTAAAGTGAATGTGTAAGCAATATATCCAGCCTATTCTTTCTTGGCTCTACCTTCAGCCACACCTGTTGGTGTATGTGAATCCTGAAATTCAGAATTTCTTTCTCATTATGTGGTGGCATGAGATAGAAGTACATGTAGCCAAGAAATATGTAAAATAAAAGGCTTTGGAATCTCTGAGCCAAAGGAACAGCAAAGGTTAGCTCTTCAGGGAAAAAATTTCCTCCTTATACCTCAACTGTGACTTGTTGTTTTGAGTCTCTTCATTGCAGTATTTCATGATATGTGATGAAATTATTTACTTTAAGTGAGACTTGACTAAAAGATTAATGATTGAGCAAAATTCCTTAATAATTTGGAGATAACTGTACTATTAACAAAAACGATTGTTACTGCAGTGGAACATGGATAAGTTATGTATATAACTTGTCAGACCCTGTCATTTTCACCACAAAAATCTCTATAAGTGAGAAAGTAGAATCCTTGACAAGAGAGTCATTTTTCACATCAAGATCTCTAGAAGAAGACACTTGCTT
This sequence comes from Ladona fulva, assembly GCA_000376725.2. Taxonomy (NCBI): domain Eukaryota; kingdom Metazoa; phylum Arthropoda; class Insecta; order Odonata; family Libellulidae; genus Ladona; species Ladona fulva. Next base: position 393,357 of record KZ308407.1, on the reverse strand, counting down.
CAAGTTGTTAGGAATGGTAAACCACCTTGCCTAACGTGAAGAAGGGTCTTCTAGTTAATGCAACACCTTGTGCATATTTCAACAGGTAACACACAGGTTTTTCGTTTGCTTGAAAGGGGTCTGATCTGCTATATTATACAAAGATTGGATTGGAAAAACATTACTTAAGGAATGTCAATCACCGAGAAAGGTGCAATGTGTACTCAGGAGCTCATTCACATACAGAAATAGTTGCAAAGATGGAGAAGACCAGGCAAAAAGTATTTTTGGTGAAAAAGAATGGCCTTAATCTGCATTGGACCGATAAGATTTGCTAAAAATATTCCCAGTAACTCAACATTAAATTGACATAGTTACTACCGTCGATTGATGGAAACATTAAGAGAGTAATAGCTCATTCACATAAGATTTGCTAAAAATATTCCCACTAACTCAACATTAAATTGACATAGTTACTGCCGTCGATTGATGGAAACATTAAGAGAGTAATAGCTCATTCACATACAGAAATAGTTGCAAAGATGGAGAAGACCAGGCAAAAAGTATTTTTGGTGAAAAAGAATGGCCTTAATCTGCATTAATCCGACAAGATTTGCTAAAAATATTCCCACTAACTCAACATTAAATTGACATAGTTACTGCCGTCGATTGATGGAAACATTAAGAGAGTAATAGTTACTGAAGCCGATTGATGGAAACATTAAGAGTCATAGTTACTGCCGCCGATTGACGACGGCCATAAGATAGTCATAGTTACTGCCGCCGATTAAAGGAAACCTTAAAAGAGTCATAGTTACTGCCGCCGATTGAAAGTAAACTTATGAGCCATACTTACTGCCGCCCATTGATGGAAACATAAATAGATTAATAGTTAACGCCGCCGATTGATAGAAACCTTAAGAGAGTCATAGTTACTGCCGCCAATTGCCGAAAAACATAAGATAGTCTTAGTTACTGACGCCAATTGACGGTAAACTTAAAAGAGTGATAGTTAATGCCGCCGATTGACGGAAACTTTATGAGAGTCATAGTTACTACCGCCGATTGACGGTAAGTTTAAGAGAGTCATAGTTACTACCGCAGATAGATAGAAACCTTAACAGAGTCATAGTTACTGCCGCCGATTGACGGAAATCTTCTCAAGAGCAGATTTTACAAGATACTCCTGAAACCTAGTATACCAAGAGCTTGCAACAACACGGCCCGATCAATCCGGGTAACACCGCCAGCAGTATCACGTGAGTGTCCAACCGACAGCCCGCGGGGGCGCATCACAGGTCCCAGTAGCGGTTCGTACTAGGCAATGGCCCGATTTTCACTTGCAAAATCTACTACTATTGCCGGTATTCACCCACCGAGGGGGGCACGACCGGGGTGACCCCGCAACAAGAGAGCAAGGCAAGGCTGCCCCTAAGTCGCCGGGATTCATGGATGGGCTCCACTTACCTGGAGAACGTCATGCCCCTCCTAAAAGGACCACACGAACGGAGACACTACGAATTGCACCTAGCGGCACAGCTCCCTCGAAGCAAACTCCAACCGTGGAGTACACCTTGCAGCCTGACACACCGTGGGGCTCCAATTCACTCCAACCCAAGGTACCAGATTTCTACAGACTGGTGGCCGGCGCCAGAGCCCCTTTCGCGGGTCCGGGTTGGGTGGGTTGGGCAGCGTGAGCCTGCCCTACACCACCTTCCACAACCCCCAACGGTCACCACGTGGAGGCGGGGTTGTCACTTGAAGGAGAGGCAATATAATCGCTTCGATTCGATTGATAGAAACCTTAAGAGTCATAGTTACTGCCGCCGATTAATAGAAATCCTAAGAGAGTCATAGTCAATGCCGTCGAATGATGGTAACCTTAAGAGAGTCATAGCTACTGGCGCCGACTGACGGAAACTTAAGAGAGTCATAGTTACTGCCGTCGATTGATAGAAACCTTAAAAGAATCATAGTTAATGCCGCCGATTGATATAAATTTGAAAAGAGACATAGTTAATGCCCACGGTTTATAGAAACCTTAAGAGAGTCATAGTTACCACTGCCGATTAATGGAATCCATAGGAGAGTCATAATTACTGCCACCGATTGACGGAAACTTTAAGAGAGTCATAGTTACTGTCGCCGATAGATAGAATCCTTAAGATAGTCATAGTTACTGCCGCCGTTAGACGGATTGATTGATATCAATCGGCGACAGTAACTATGACTCTCTTAAGGATTCTATCAATCGGCAGCAGTATCTATGATTCTCTTAAGGTTTCTATAAATCGGCGAAAGTAAATATGACTCTCTTAAGGTTTCTGTCAATCGGCAGCAGTAACTATGACTCTCTTAGGGTTTCCGTCAATCGGCGGCAGTAAGAATGACTGTCTTAATGTTTCTATCAATCGGCGACAGTAACTATGACTCTCTTAAGCTTTCCGTCAATCCGCGGCAGTATCTGTAACTGTCTTAAGGGGCTCCCAGTTAGCCAAGTGGGCGACGCGTTCGATTCCTATGAAAGCGGTCCTGGGATCGATTCCCGGTGGGGGCCCACTTACGAAATTACCTAACCTGTCGAAGCACTTTTAACAACACTAATACTAATAACTATCTTAAGATTTCTATCAATCGGCAACAGTAACTATGACTCTCTTAAGGTTTCTATAAATAGGCAGCAGTGCCTATGATTCTCTTAAGGTTTCAATAAATCGGCGGCAGTAACTATGACACTCTTAAAGTTTCTATTTATCGGCCACCATAACTATGACTCTCTTAATGTTTCTACCAATCGGCGACAGTAACCATGACTATCTTAAGGATTCTATCAATCGGCGGCAGTGACTATGACTTAATTAGGTTTCAATAAATCGGCGGCAGTAACTATGACACTACTAAGGATTCTATCAATCGGCAGCAGTATCTATGATTCTCTTAAGGTTTCCGTAATCGGCAGCAGTAACTATGACTCTCCTAAAGTTTCCGTCAATCGGCGGCAGTAACAAGAACACTCTTAAGGTTTCCGTCAATCGGCGGCAGTAACCAGGACTCTCTTTAAGTTTCCGTCAATCGACAGATAAAACTATGACGCTCTTAATGTTACCGTATCTCAGCAGCAGTAAAAAGGACTCTCTTAAGGTTTCCGTCAATCGGCGGCAGTAACTATGACTCTCTTATGTTATCTGTCAATCGGCAGCAGTAACCAGGACTCTATTAAGGTTTCCGTCAATCGGCGGAAGTAATAGGACTCTCTTAAAGTTTCCGTCAATCGACAGATAAAACTATGACGCTCTTAAGGTTTCCGTATCTCAGCAGCAGTAAAAAGGACTCTCTTAAGGTTTCCGTCAATCGGCGGCAGTACCAAGGACGTTCTTAAGGTTTCCGCCAATCGGCAGCAGTAACTATGACTCTCTTAAGGTATCCGTCAATCGGCAGCAGCAACAAGAACTCTCTTAAGGTTTCTATCAATCGGCAGCAGTAACAAGGACCCGTTTAAGGTTTCCGTCAATTGGCGGCAGTAACAAGGACTCTCTTAAGTTTTCCGTCATTCGGCGGCAGTACCAAGGACGTTCTTAAGGTTTCCGCCAATCGGCAGCAGTAACTATGACTCTCTTAAGGTATCCGTCAATCGGCAGCAGCAACAAGAACTCTCTTAAGGTTTCTATCAATCGGCAGCAGTAACAAGGACCCGTTTAAGGTTTCCGTCAATTGGCGGCAGTAACAAGGACTCTCTTAAGTTTTCCGTCATTCGGCGGCAGTACCAAGGACGTTCTTAAGGTTTCCGCCAATCGGCAGCAGTAACTATGACTCTCTTAAGGTATCCGTCAATCGGCAGCAGCAACAAGAACTCTCTTAAGGTTTCTATCAATCGGCAGCAGTAACAAGGACCCGTTTAAGGTTTCCGTCAATTGGCGGCAGTAACAAGGACTCTCTTAAGGTTTCCGTCAATCGGCGGCAGTACCAAGGACGTTCTTAAGGTTTCCGCCAATCGGCAGCAGTAACTATGACTCTCTTAAGGTATCCGTCAATCGGCAGCAGCAACAAGAACTCTCTTAAGGTTTCTATCAATCGGCAGCAGTAACAAGGACCCGTTTAAGGTTTCCGTCAATTGGCGGCAGTAACAAGGACTCTCTTAAGGTTTCCGTCAATCGGCGGCAGTACCAAGGACGTTCTTAAGGTTTCCGCCAATCGGCAGCAGTAACTATGACTCTCTTAAGGTATCCGTCAATCGGCAGCAGCAACAAGAACTCTCTTAAGGTTTCTATCAATCGGCAGCAGTAACAAGGACCCGTTTAAGGTTTCCGTCAATTGGCGGCAGTAACAAGGACTCTCTTAAGTTTTCCGTCATTCGGCGGCAGTACCAAGGACGTTCTTAAGGTTTCCGCCAATCGGCAGCAGTAACTATGACTCTCTTAAGGTATCCGTCAATCGGCAGCAGCAACAAGAACTCTCTTAAGGTTTCTATCAATCGGCAGCAGTAACAAGGACCCGTTTAAGGTTTCCGTCAATTGGCGGCAGTAACAAGGACTCTCTTAAGTTTTCCGTCATTCGGCGGCAGTACCAAGGACGTTCTTAAGGTTTCCGCCAATCGGCAGCAGTAACTATGACTCTCTTAAGGTATCCGTCAATCGGCAGCAGCAACAAGAACTCTCTTAAGGTTTCTATCAATCGGCAGCAGTAACAAGGACCCGTTTAAGGTTTCCGTCAATTGGCGGCAGTAACAAGGACTCTCTTAAGTTTTCCGTCATTCGGCGGCAGTACCAAGGACGTTCTTAAGGTTTCCGCCAATCGGCAGCAGTAACTATGACTCTCTTAAGGTATCCGTCAATCGGCAGCAGCAACAAGAACTCTCTTAAGGTTTCTATCAATCGGCAGCAGTAACAAGGACCCGTTTAAGGTTTCCGTCAATTGGCGGCAGTAACAAGGACTCTCTTAAGGTTTCCGTCAATCGGCAGCAGTAACCAGGACTCGCTTAAGGTTTCCGTCAATCGGCGGCAGTAACAAGGACTCTCTTAAGGTTTCCGTCAATCGGCAGCAGTAACTATGACTCTCTTAAGGTATCCGTCAATCGGCAGCAATAACAATGACTCTCTTAGGGTTTCCGTCAATCGGCGGCAGTAAGAATGACTGTCTTAATGTTTCTATCAATCGGCGACAGTAACTATGACTCTCTTAAGCTTTCCGTCAATCCGCGGCAGTATCTGTAACTGTCTTAAGGGGCTCCCAGTTAGCCAAGTGGGCGACGCGTTCGATTCCTATGAAAGCGGTCCTGGGATCGATTCCCGGTGGGGGCCCAATTACGAAATTACCTAACCTGTCGAAGCACTTTTAACAACACTAATACTAATAACTATCTTAAGATTTCTATCAATCGGCGACAGTAACTATGACTCTCTTAAGGTTTCTATAAATAGGCAGCAGTGCCTATGATTCTCTTAAGGTTTCAATAAATCGGCGGCAGTAACTATGACACTCTTAAAGTTTCTATTTATCGGCCACCATAACTATGACTCTCTTAATGTTTCTACCAATCGGCGACAGTAACCATGACTATCTTAAGGATTCTATCAATCGGCGGCAGTGACTATGACTTAATTAGGTTTCAATAAATCGGCGGCAGTAACTATGACACTACTAAGGATTCTATCAATCGGCAGTAGTATCTATGATTCTCTTAAGGTTTCCGTAATCGGCAGCAGTAACTATGACTCTCCTAAAGTTTCCGTCAATCGGCGGCAGTAACAAGAACACTCTTAAGGTTTCCGTCAATCGGCGGCAGTAACTTGGATTCTCTTAAGGTTTCCGTCAATCGGCGGCAGTAACTTGGATTCTCTTAAGGTTTCCGTCAATCGGCGGCAGTAACTTGGATTCTCTTAAGGTTTCCGTCAATCGGCGGCAGTAACTTGGATTCTCTTAAGGTTTCCGTCAATCGGCGGCAGTAACTTGGATTCTCTTAAGGTTTCCGTCAATCGGCGGCAGTAACTTGGATTCTCTTAAGGTTTCCGTCAATCGGCGGCAGTAACTTGGATTCTCTTAAGGTTTCCGTCAATCGGCGGCAGTAACTTGGATTCTCTTAAGGTTTCCGTCAATCGGCGGCAGTAACTTGGATTCTCTTAAGGTTTCCGTCAATCGGCGGCAGTAACTTGGATTCTCTTAAGGTTTCCGTCAATCGGCGGCAGTAACTTGGATTCTCTTAAGGTTTCCGTCAATCGGCGGCAGTAACTTGGATTCTCTTAAGGTTTCCGTCAATCGGCGGCAGTAACTTGGATTCTCTTAAGGTTTCCGTCAATCGGCGGCAGTAACCAGGACTCTCTTAAGATTTCCGTCAATCGGCGGCAGTAACCAGGACTCTCTTAAGGTTTCCGTCAATCGGCGGAGTAACAAGGACTCTCTTTAGGTTTCTGTCATTCGGCGTCAGTAGCAAGGACTTTTTTAAGGTTTCCGTCAGTCGGCGGCAGTAACATTGACTCTCTTAAACATCTATTTATTGCGTTACGCATTGTTTATTCGTAATCTGTACAACGGTACGAGTGGTTTGATACCCATTACCTACCTATTCACACAGATATGTAGCATTCTCCTCCATGCCCCACCTCCTCCGCCTTACAAATAACCATTTCCGTTTGTCCATTTGAGTAATCTTGATGTAATTGCCGGGAAATTCATTGCAAACGTCAACGTCCTGAAATTGTCTACCCTCCACCTCTTCTCTCAATGATTTCGATATGAACAATATCCTTTTAGCAACATAAATTTGTTATTGTAAATTTCTATCGTTATTTGCAGTCTCTTCCTACGTACCATTCGAGTTAATCATCTATGCCGAATGCCTCCCTTCGTTATTTATCTCTGACTCATTTATCTCGTGATGCATAAATTTAAATTAAATTTATGCATCCCTAGTAATTTATACATAAACAATACTTTTGTCATATTTTTTATATTCTTTTTGTCATGATAACTGTTTTCCTCCCCTATTGTACGCTCTGATTCTTCTAAGGCATACTTCTAATTATTGTTTAACAAAAGGTTAAAAAACAAAATGTACAAAGCTATTGCATTCTATTCAGCAACAACAATTACAATTAATTATGAGAATTCTCAGCCTTTCCCAACAACCAATTTATCGCGCGTCGTTACTATATCATCGTAGCACCCAGCCGCCGCGGACCAAATCGTAGCGGACCAAATCGTCGCGGGGCCAAATTGTCGTGGGACCAAAACGTAGCGGACCAAATCGTAGCGGACCAAATCTCCGCGGACCAAAATTCTGGGTGCCCGTTTCACACTACCAAGAAGTAAAGGTGGTCGGGGGTTTTCTAGATATAGAANGAATGTTCCTTTATAGAAATTAAAATAATATCATAATGAAAGGAAAATAAGCGAATTATTTCTAATAGTGATTAGTTAAATTAAGGAAGAATTGTGTGCATATGGAATATTTTTCTGTATTCAGCATCTTTTGTTTACCATTTCTTTGCCTTGCAACGTCATATTCTGATTTCGCAGTATTATTTCTGTGACAGGCGATCGCTTCGCGGTATGGCTGCACGAACTCGACAAGAAGATGGAGGCAGAAAAAAGAAATATTTTGCTATTCATAGATAATTGTCCTCACCCAAAAGGAATCGAGCTGAGGAACATAAAAGTTGTTTTTTCCCCCGCAAATTGCACTAGTGTATTGCAGCCACTAGACGACTCCCACCTTACCATATTAGAGGGTTTAATGTATTGAAACTCTGTGATTTAATTACATATATTCTACTTGTGAATGAAATGAATAAATATAAATGGTTAAATTTAAAGAGAATCCAAATAATCTTGTTTAATAATCTCAATCAAACTCTGAGATCTTTATTTGCTGCTGTTTAGCAGCATACTTTCTTCAGTCAACAAATTAAATAAATACTAATGATGAAGAAATTATTGTGAAAATGTAGTAATTGTTTAATGAATGAACCATTGTGCATTGTAGTCTGAATACTTTAACTTTTGTTATCTAATTTTAACACAAAGGTTTATTTTCAGATTGTCTGTTTGGGATTTAGCTCTTTCTGATATTTATCCTATTGGCACCATACCTACGAGCAAGAATGAATCAAAAGCATTCACTGTGTCTTATGCTAGGGGAAGCTGCCCTGCATATGTGGTAAGGAAGAATGTGTTGGGATGACAAAAGTACTTCCAAATAATAATAATAATATTCTGTGTTAAGGGTTATTTTCTAGAATGTTCTCTCATTTCAGGCATTTGGGAGTGAAAGTGGTCAGGTAGTATTATACCAACTACGGGAGGAATTGTGGCATATAGATGATAATGTAAGGAAAAGGGAGATTTCAAAGTTCAGGAAGTACATGAATCATTTATAGCAGATAGCAGAACCACATGTAGCTGAGAGTGAAGTTTATTTTTCATAATGCATAATATGTGATGAGTATCAGTTTTACTACATCATGGCTACTTGAAAAATTCTAATTTTTTTGAATGAAATGAAATTGCTCGATAATTTTTAAGTTATTTGAATAAAAGTCTAATGGTCAAATCATTATGTTATTCTTTTAAGGGGATTGTAATAATNGTACCTTAGTGTGGTGCACCACTAATAACATATTGAAAAAGAAATTCAGCTATCCTGTGTGGTATTTAAAGGAATTAATTTTTCAAAAATATTGAATTACCCCTTTTAATACAACCTACATTTGTATCTATCATATATCCCACTACACCCTCAATGATCATTGTCCCTCTAGGAGTGCACTCCTCCCTACCCATCTAAACTCACATCAGAAAAACCACCTGAATAGATTCTTCATAACGGAAGTGTATGGTAGTCAAATTACCAAATGAATATTACAATAATCCTTGGCCAAATCAATCAAAATATTAAGCAATACTTATCACATATCCATTTCAATCTGTATTCTCCTTGTTGCCATGGACTTCACCAATCCACAATCACTGTCAATCATTCTTCTAGGCATCCGCTCATCCAGATGCCTCCGCACCTCCCGCTGCCTTATGTAATATTGCAGAAGGGGGCGAAGGATATGTGATCCTTGGGTGGGGTCATTGGGCAGCAATTTGCTGCCTGATGCCTGTCAAGACCGTCATGCGTGGTGCAGAGCTACATTCTCCTGGTGTGCCCCTGGTTTCACTAAACATGACGGATCTAGACCTGGGTAGTCGATAAAATGCTCCCTTCACTAGGATGGCTCCCTCTACCAAGGTGACAGCATGTGCAGGGCGGAGGGTTAGAAGTTGCTAGCAGGGGAAACTCTGGATACCGGGCGACCTCCGGTTTCATTTTAGCCTTACCCATGCATGCGGGGCTCTGCATGGGTGGACAGCTTATTTTCCTAGCTACTCGTGAGACCAATATAGATTCTGGAATTTTAGAAACCTCTGAGGGCTCTGCAACGGGCCCTCTTACTCCAACTTTGGAGGGCGCTGGAAAGTGCCCCCTCAATACGGACTGTCTCAGTCCAACATCTTCCCTGTAGGAAAGACTATATCATGTACCTCCGTGAATAGGCCTAGGGCTTGTATATACGTTAATGGGGTAGATGCTATGCCTCTACCACAACTTCGTACTATGGATCTGGCAGCAGCTGTGCTGTCGTTTCAAGAACGGAATATGATAAGGTGGATAGTTATCTGCTCTTCCTATCTACCGTGTGATGCTCCAGACCCTCCACCCAATAGGGAACTGGAGGATCTGGTGAACTTTTGTAAGACCAAGAGCTAGGACCTCCTGGTGGGATGCGACTGTAACTCACACCACTCTGTGTGGGGGTGTTCAGATGTGAACCCCAGGGGGGAATCCCTTTTGGAATATCCTATGACAACTGAGTTGCAGTTACTTAATAGAGGAGCACAGCCTACTTTCAGGAATAATGTAAGGGAGGAAGTGATTGATATAACTCTGTGTTCTAGCAACATAGTGCATAAAATTAAGGGATGGAGAGTTTCAGGGAAGACATCCCTTTCTGACCACTGCCACATTCTATTTACGCTAAGCGAAGAAGCGAGGCAAGTCATCGCATATAGGGATCCCAAAGCTACAAATTAGGATCTATATCTTAGTGAACTAAAGAGAGATATTGAAGGTATCTCTCAGCGCAAGTTCAGGAATCAGGACGTAATAGAAGCTTCAGTGAAATTTTTGCACAGAAGCATCATCTCGTCCTACGAGAAAAGCTGTCCCCTAAAAGTTAAGAAAGAGGGCCAACAGCTCTCTTGGTGGGGAGCAGTGCTTGAAGGCCTCCGTCAGCAAACAAGGAGACTTTTCAATAAGGCCAAACGGACCAAAAATCACCAACATTGGGAAAGTTTCAAGGACATCCAACGAAGGTACAAAGCAGCGATCAAATGATCGAAAAGGAAGTCTTGGAGGACCTTCTGCAGTAATGTGGAGGGGGTATCCGAACTCACAAGGCTTCATAAAATCTTATCAAAAGACCCAGGTTCCGGTGTGGGGGCTCTTCAGCTTCCCTCGGGTGACTTCACGACATCCGACAAGGAAGCTCTAAAGCTTTTGCTGGAGACCCACTTTCCAGGAAGCACCGGAGTCGACAGGATGCATCAAAGGAGGACTCCCATCCACCCGTCTTGGGTGGAATGGAGATTGTCCTCCAGCATTGTTACTTATGAGAGCACTAGGTGGGCTATAAATAGCTTTAGCCCGTTTAAATCAGGTGGAGTAGATGGAGTCTTTCCTGCACTTTTGCAGGAAGGTATAGAACAGCTCCTACTTCCACTTATTAGGATTTATCGTTCTTGTATAGCATACTGCTATATTCCACATGCCTGGAGGCCAACTAAGGTAGTGTGTATACCCAAACCGGGGATAACCGACTATACCCAGGCTAATTCCTACAGAGGTATAAGTCTTATGTCTTTTCTACTTAAGACACTGGAAAAGATGGTGGATAGGTACATTAGGGATGGTCCACTTAAGGATTACCCCCTACACACCAATCAGCATGCTTACCAGAAAGGAAAGTCAGTGGAATCTGCTCTACATAACCTTATCAGTAGATTTAAAAGAGTAGTAGATCAGGGCATGTACGGCATGGGTGCATTCTTAGACATCAAAGGCGCATTCAATAATACTACCTTCGATCAAATCTGCTCAGCAGCTACCAAGCATGGTGTCCATGACCATTTAGAGAAATGGATTAGGAACATGTTAGAACTAAGGACTGCTGTAGCCTACCTGAAAGGTGACTCCATGACGGTTTAGGTTGCACGGGGATGTCCACAGGGAGGAGTACTTTCACCACTTCTCTGGAATTTGGTAGTCAATAGCCTTATTTCTAAACTAAATGAGGCTGGCACTTACTCACAGGGGTATGCAGATGATTTAACTATCTTTATCCCTGGGAAATTTCTCGATACTGTTTCGGGGATAATGCAATCAGCTCTGAACATGGTGCAACAGTACGGGGCTAGCTGTCAACCCAGATCAAACTACAGTTGTTTTAAACGAAAATGGGTACAGATGACTTTGCACAATATGGTGCACACCCAGGAAAAATCCCAAGGAAGTCAACGGACAGAGCACCCGACTGGAAATTGGGAGACCCGGGTTCGATTCCCAGTCCCGTCAGACTTTTTTCAAGTCCATTCTTCCTTGGTACAGTTGTTTTGTTTACAAGGAAAGGGAATATGGTGGGCTTGAGAGTTCCTTCCCTTAATGGGAGGGAATTGAGGCTCTCTGACACTGTCAGATATCTGGGTTTGACTCTGGACTCGAAGTTGTCTTGGAGTCAACATCTGGAGTCTAGAATCCGGAAAGCTTGGTCTACCCTTTGGGCGTGCAGAAGAGCCTGCAGTAGAACCTGGGGATTACATCCTAGAGGCATGCAGTGGATTTATACCATGATAGTAAGACCTTATTTACTATACGGCNTGGTATTCCTCTTTAAATAAGAGATATAAATTGAATTCTTTTATTTTTTGCTAAATACCTTTTTTAAATTTTGGTTCCTTGTATTGTCAGAATTGATAGAATATTCAGTTATAGGCCAACAACTAAATAATTTCTAAAGAAATATTCAGAGTTGTAGGGAACAATCTAAATTCTCCTGCAAAATTTCCTTCGTTATTTTGAACAAAATAATAAAGAATAAGTAATTTAGGAAAATAAAAAATTCTGTTGAGAAAAAAATTCAAGGAATTTATCTAGTAATAGTCTAAAATTGCTAAGCACAATACAATTAATGATATGTCAAGTAATCTTTTACCCACTGGTCCTTGCAAGGAGTGCAAGACTTGGTGAGCAATCTCCTCATCAAAACATTACTCAAGACAAAACTGACCCACCTCCAAAGAATTCCTTACACCCTCAGGTTTTAAGCATTTTCTGGTTAATGGATATGGGATCCAGCAGATGAAAGCTATACTTGCAAACTTGAGAAATTGCAGTGGAAGGTGATGCAATTTGTTAAAGAGTGCCACAATAGGTGTGAAAGCATTATGCAAGTGCTCTCAGGTGCAGGTTTGGAATCCTTGAAGGAAAGAAGATTAGAAGCTAGGATGCAATTGCTTTATGAATTCAGAGAAAGTAAGTTTGTGGAAGATATAATTGGTATTATGTGACCCCCCTGCCACTTCCACCAATCTGACAATGAGCATAAAATAAGAGAAATAGATATGGGAACAAGTCGTTTGAGATTGATTGAGAAATGATATGAGACAACAATTAGCTAAATAGGTTACTCCAACACTTAGTGATACCCCCTGACTCTTACCAAAAGGTGGCTTGCCGGGTATTTATGCAGATGCAGATGTATTTGGATTCTGTTATTTCTTTTACTAATGCTAATAATGGTCACTACTAGGCCTGCCACAGTTGATTAGAATGCATTTCCTATGTATCCAAAAATGCCTAAATACTTATTTCTGAGTCATGTAGAAAAGGTCCCAATTATTTTTTGTTATTTTATTTCAGGTCAATAGGAAAAATGAACAAACATGTTACTGAATCTGATGTGGTGATGGAAAAACTGTTCTGCTGTGGTACATACCATGATTTATTTTCATCCTATTACAAGAAAGGTTTGTGAAGGAGTTGTATAGGGGTGAGGTTAATACTTTCTTTCCTATGAAANTGTCTTGGAGTCAACATCTGGAGTCTAGAATCCGGAAAGCTTGGTCTACCCTTTGGGCGTGCAGAAGAGCCTGCAGTAGAACCTGGGGATTACATCCTAGAGGCATGCAGTGGATTTATACCATGATAGTAAGACCTTATTTACTATACGGCTCAATTGTGTGGTGGAGAAGGTTCTGGCTGAAATGTGCCAGGATCAAGCTCAATCACATACAAAGAATGGCTTGTCTTGGTATCTCCGGGGCCATGAGGTCTACCCCAACCCTGGTGTTAGAGACCTTGCTAAACCTCACACCACTTTATGTGGAGATAGAGAAGCAAGCAAAAACTACGGCCTTGCAACTGATGCACTCTGGCCAATTGTATGAGATTGGATATATATCCAGTCATAGGAAGCTATGGACTGACCTAAGTAATACAAGTCCCATCTTTGAGATGGGTCACGACAACCTGGTGGCAAGCTTTAACGCAAAGGCACCAGTCTTTAGAACCATCTATCCCTCTCGCAAAGAGTAGAGTAAAGGAAAACACATCCATCATGGATCCACAGCTTTGTATATGGATAGATTAAACATTGATGGTAACTCTGGAGCAGGGGTCTACTGTGAATTACCCTTAATAAATATAACTATTTCATTAGGAAAGCATGTGACAGTCTTTCAGGCAGACGTCTTTGCAATTCTGTCATGTCTGCATGTCATTAAAGGGATAGAGTCACCTGGACCTATTCACATATACACCAATAGTAAAGCTGCCTTAATGGCACTCATCTTGGTGCAGATCTAAGCTGGTGCTAGAGTGTCGCAGAGAGCTCGATGCCCTTGCTAAGCAGTGAAACATACATCATTTCTAGGTACCAGGACATGCAGGTATTCCTAGAAATGAAAAAGCCAATAAGCTAGCCAAGAGAAGTTCTCTCAGTGATCCTGTTTGACCAGAGCCAATTCTAACTATTTCGCCTGCTGTTCTGAGGGCTGCAATTAGGGATTGGGGAAAAGCCCAACACCTAAACATCTGGCAATCAACTCAGGGATTAAGACAAGCTAGGAGTGTTTATGATAGTCCAAACTCCAGCTATGCCAAGAAACTCTTATCGCTTGATAGGAGGAATCTGAGAACGATGTAAGGCCTACTAATGGGACACTACCTGGTAAACAAAAATCTCTTCAACATGGGAATTACCGATTCCCCAAGCTGCAGATGGTGTAACCAAGAAGAGGAATCTACAATTCATCTTCTGTGTCATTGCCCGGCTATTGCCAGGACACGGCTTCGTCTCATGGGAACCCTTTTTCAGGAGCCCAGGGACATTAAGGACTTACCCATGGGGTGCATTTTGGCCTTTTGTAAAGCCATAGGACTTAATGGGTAATTTCGTATTATGGCGGATGGCACAATGGACCAAATAGGTCAAAGTGCCTCTGGCCTTCTAATTAGGGACACCGCCTCAACACCATCATCAACATCATTAATATTGCAGAATATTTGTCATATACCGAGCATTCCATTTATCTTGATCATGCATCACCTTGGTGGGAACAAATAACTTCAAGATTATATGAAAAATGTTGCATATGGATGCATCAAATATAATAACACAAATACAATATGCAATAATTCCGGACTACTTCTAAATAATACCAATGAAAAACCACTTTCCTTTCATCCTCTTTCTCTCTCTATGGTAACCATTGCTTTTCTAGCCTTTATTAATCATCCATTAATTGGAATCCAACACTCCACATTGCTGGGAACCTTTGAGGAATTAATACATAGAAAGACTCAAAGTAATAGTAATGTAACATTATAGAATAGCCAATATATTCGTGCAACTATTGTAAAAAGAGCAGAAATAAATTTCTGATCATTACTGCATCCATACTACCTTCATTTTCCACCCGCTTTGTTGCAATGCCTTGAACATGATCTGCAGTCAAAGTTACCTCTTCCTAGGAAAAGCTGAGTAGCTTCCTCACCTCCATCTGTGCTAATTCCAGAGAATACGAGTTGGATTATATACGGTAGTATTTGGAAATTTTTTAATAATGATGAATATATACCATAAATAATCATGGGAAATTAAATATCACTATGAATACATTACTTCCTTAAAATCCTCCTTTCATTATTTATAAGTTACTTCAGCAGGCACTGTAGATTTTGTGCATCAAATTAAAACTTCACTCCTCCTGACCTTAATTTATATCCCCTGTAGCTTGAACCTTCGTAGTTGCTACCATGAACAGTCAGGATAATGCAAACTCTTGAAAGATGAATTCAACTTATCTGAGAATATACACATCAAATTATTTATCATTTACCACCAAATACTTTTTTATGTTGAAATCGCTGTATTGCTGTTTTTCCATTACAGTGTCTGTCTTTGTAGATTATCCTTCAGGATTTCTGGCTGCTGGTGTTGGAGCACCGGATTTAATTAATAACTGAAAAGATTCTACTTAAGAGTGGTGCAGTATGTGCATATTATCGAAAAATTGTGAAACTATATTATGGAATATTTCTGGTGAGTTTATTATAAATAAGAAATAAGATAACTGATTCTTACTGAATTGTTTTTCGCTGTGGTTTCTACCTCTCAGTCAGCCATTGTGGTCAATAGATTATAATTCTTCAACTCCGGAAGCCTCTGCACTTCTGTTGGCACAGCTACATGAAAATAATCTACAAAAGACTGGTTGAACAGAAGAAGTTATCCTATGTTCTACAGCAAAAATCCTAGGATATAACTTTAGCAAATTGTGTGCAACTACTGAAGAGATACCCTTTTCGATACATGCACTTTTCATAGCTGTGGTGTGAATGTCATAGTTACCGCCTTAAGTGAGTCATAGTTACCGCCGCCGATTTATAGAAACCTTAAGAGAGGAATAGTTACTGCCGCCGATTGACGGAAATCTTCTCAAGAGCAGATTTTACAAGATACTCCTGAAACCTTATATACCACGAGCTTACAACTACAAGGCCCGATGAATCCGGGTTACACCGCCAGCAGTATCACGTGAGTGTCCAGCCGACAGCCCGGGGGGGCGCATCACAGGTCCCAGTAGCGGGGCGTACTAGACACAGGCCCGATTTTCCCTTGCAAAATCTACTACAATTGTCAGTATTCACCCACCGAGGGGGGCAGGACCGGGGTGACCCCGCAAGTGTAGCAAGGCCAGCCTGCCCCTGAGTTGCCGTGATTCATGGATGGGCTCCACTTACCCGGAGAACGTCATGTCCCTCCAAAAAGGACCACACGAACGGAGACACTACGAATTGTACCTAGCGGCACAGCCCCCTCGAAGCAAACTCCAAACGTGGAGTGTAGGGAGCAGCCTAATACACCGTGGGGCTCGGATTCACTCCACCCCGAGGTACCAGATTTCTACGGACTGGTAGCCGGCGCCTGAGCCCCTTTCGCGGGTCCGGGTTGGGTGAGTTGGGCCGCGTGGGCCTGCCCTACACCACCTTCCCCAAACCCCCCAGCGGCCACGACGTGGAGGCGGGGTTGACACTTGAAGGAGAGGCTGTATATTCGCTTCACTTCCATGGGGCAGTGCTACCATAGCGTGAAAACTAGGGCGCATCTACCGAGTAACTCATCCCATACAGGGGCGTCACGGGCACAGCCCCCAAGAGTTTCATAGTTACTGCCGCCGAATGCCCGTCGCCTTAAGAAAGTCATAGTTACTGCTGCCGAATGCTTGCAGCCTTAAGAGAGTCATAGTTGCTGCCGCCGAATGCTTGCAGCCTTAAGTGAGCCATAGTTATGCCGGTAATTTCGCATGTTTTCGGTGGCAATGTGTTATATGTGAGCCTTCATTAGTACATATTTATGGTTTTAACAGGTTCAAGAGAAATTGAAAATTATTCAAAATGAGTCAATATTTACAGTGTGTGATACATTTAGTTTTAATTTTCATATTTATATATGAATATATCAGGGGCATAGCCAGGATTTATCCAAAGAGGTGTCCTGAGAGCCATGGAGTGAATGCTATGTTGCCTACAATCTTATGGTTGAAAACATTTCTCTTACAACTGTACTAAAAATGGAACTGTTCATATTTACATATATATCTTACAAATTTTCAGTGGCATGAGTTAATCAGAATATTATAACATTTATATTTCTGTATTTCATTTTCTTAGTAAAGATAAATGAGTATTTTGGTGGAAGCTGCAGTTAGGTAATTAATAGTAGTATTGTTAAAAGTTTTTCGACCATTTGGTCACTTTGCACGCAGGCCCCCACTGGGAATCGAACCCAGGGCTGCTTTACCTTATGATGTGAGAAGTAAACAGTTCCTTGATACAGGAATCTCTCTCGGGTTTCCATCCAAGAGAGATTCCTGCATGCAGTTCACCGGGAAGGCACTAGATCTGTTTTCAATTCCTAGATACAATTAATAGGATGTTTGAAAAAGGATAGCTAAAAAAGGTGAAAAACGAAAGAAAAGAAACAAAACCACTAGCAGTGGTTTTGCCAGGGGGGATTCTCTGTGTTATGGTCCCCCCTTTATTGTTAGAGTCCGTAGGGTCCAGACCCCCACCCCCTTATAAGGTCCAGATCTCCCCCTTGGTCCTGATTAATTGATAGTCCTAATTATCAATTTGCAATGAATTATTAGAAACACTCATGCTTTCTTTAGTTGGTACCTTAATTATTGGAATTGAAAATTCAGAAATTATAGAGATTTCCCTCATCTTCAATCGACTATCTTCATCCTATCATTGATTTTAGTTGGGCCTAAATTCCAAATGTGTTTTTGCGGGAAAATGCATGAACTAGGATTTAACAGTCGCTTTTGTTGTTCACCATGTATAACCACAAAGGTTTTTAGTACTCTGTTGTTTAATACTGTTTCTCGCAATTTCAAACCAAAATTACACTCTACGGCAAAAATAAGAATGGGTTGTACTTCGTTCGCCACTTGATTTGATTTTATAGGACCGTTATTTCTAATAAAATATTGTCAAAGAAGTAAAGTCTGCAAGAGATGGAAGCTGCAATAACACTTTTATTTCTGTGTAGAATGAACAGTTTTGCATTTGAAATATTTTAGCTTTGAAATTGAAAATCTTATTGATTACGCCAAGAATATTTATCTCACATCATTTGGAGGAGAGGAAACGACATGGACTTTCAATTTCCCCTAAGTTGATGCATAAAACATAAATCTAACTAATTTATTCATTTTCATATCACTTAATTTATAGATATTAAAGTGGGATTACTTATTCTTGTCTATGGTAATGCTTCAACCATAAAAGTATCGGTGCAGACAATGATGTAAACCATAATGCAAGAAGGAAAGTGAACTGGAGTAGAACCAAGACTGTAGCAAATATTTAGCAAATAAGATAATTTCATTTAAATTTTTTCAGGTACCAATTTTATTTGTTGGTGTTTAAAATCAAATAAACACAGCCTTTCATCAGGAGGATGGTGATACAGACTTTGGGTGAGTGGTCCTTTCCTATGCTAAAATCTTAAGATAATTATAATATATTATCAGGCCAAGAACAAGGTTTTCTTTTAGACAAATTTATCTGAAAGAAAAAAATGTATTGACTCCTTCTAATTCATCAGATTCTTTTAGGAAAGTGGATTAAGTAACATTTGTTAAAGTTAATATGAAATACATTCTGGCAGTTTGATTTTTCTTTTAGACAAATTTATCTGAAAGAAAAAAATGTATTGACTCCTTCTCATTCATCAGATTCTTTTAGGAAAGTGGATTAAGTAACATTTGTTAAAGTTAATATGAAATACATTCTGGCAGTTTGATTTTTCTTTTAGACAAATTTATCTGAAAGAAAAAAATGTATTGACTCCTTCTCATTCATCAGATTCTTTTAGGAAAGTGGATTAAGTAACATTTGTTAAAGTTAATATGAAATACATTCTGGCAGTTTGATTTTTCTTTTAGACAAATTTATCTGAAAGAAAAAAATGTATTGACTCCTTCTCATTCATCAGATTCTTTTAGGAAAGTGGATTAAGTAACATTTGTTAAAGTTAATATGAAATACATTCTGGCAGTTTGATTTTTCTTTTAGACAAATTTATCTGAAAGAAAAAAATGTATTGACTCCTTCTCATTCATCAGATTCTTTTAGGAAAGTGGATTAAGTAACATTTGTTAAAGTTAATATGAAATACATTCTGGCAGTTTGATTTTTCTTTTAGACAAATTTATCTGAAAGAAAAAAATGTATTGACTCCTTCTCATTCATCAGATTCTTTTAGGAAAGTGGATTAAGTAACATTTGTTAAAGTTAATATGAAATACATTCTGGCAGTTTGATTTTTCTTTTAGACAAATTTATCTGAAAGAAAAAAATGTATTGACTCCTTCTCATTCATCAGATTCTTTTAGGAAAGTGGATTAAGTAACATTTGTTAAAGTTAATATGAAATACATTCTGGCAGTTTGATTTTTCTTTTAGACAAATTTATCTGAAAGAAAAAAATGTATTGACTCCTTCTCATTCATCAGATTCTTTTAGGAAAGTGGATTAAGTAACATTTGTTAAAGTTAATATGAAATACATTCTGGCAGTTTGATTTTTCTTTTAGACAAATTTATCTGAAAGAAAAAAATGTATTGACTCCTTCTCATTCATCAGATTCTTTTAGGAAAGTGGATTAAGTAACATTTGTTAAAGTTAATATGAAATACATTCTGGCAGTTTGATTTTTCTTTTAGACAAATTTATCTGAAAGAAAAAAATGTATTGACTCCTTCTCATTCATCAGATTCTTTTAGGAAAGTGGATTAAGTAACATTTGTTAAAGTTAATATGAAATACATTCTGGCAGTTTGATTTTTCTTTTAGACAAATTTATCTGAAAGAAAAAAATGTATTGACTCCTTCTCATTCATCAGATTCTTTTAGGAAAGTGGATTAAGTAACATTTGTTAAAGTTAATATGAAATACATTCTGGCAGTTTGATTTTTCTTTTAGACAAATTTATCTGAAAGAAAAAAATGTATTGACTCCTTCTCATTCATCAGATTCTTTTAGGAAAGTGGATTAAGTAACATTTGTTAAAGTTAATATGAAATACATTCTGGCAGTTTGATTTTTCTTTTAGACAAATTTATCTGAAAGAAAAAAATGTATTGACTCCTTCTCATTCATCAGATTCTTTTAGGAAAGTGGATTAAGTAACATTTGTTAAAGTTAATATGAAATACATTCTGGCAGTTTGATTTTTCTTTTAGACAAATTTATCTGAAAGAAAAAAATGTATTGACTCCTTCTCATTCATCAGATTCTTTTAGGAAAGTGGATTAAGTAACATTTGTTAAAGTTAATATGAAATACATTCTGGCAGTTTGATTTTTCTTTTAGACAAATTTATCTGAAAGAAAAAAATGTATTGACTCCTTCTCATTCATCAGATTCTTTTAGGAAAGTGGATTAAGTAACATTTGTTAAAGTTAATATGAAATACATTCTGGCAGTTTGATTTTTCTTTTAGACAAATTTATCTGAAAGAAAAAAATGTATTGACTCCTTCTCATTCATCAGATTCTTTTAGGAAAGTGGATTAAGTAACATTTGTTAAAGTTAATATGAAATACATTCTGGCAGTTTGATTTTTCTTTTAGACAAATTTATCTGAAAGAAAAAAATGTATTGACTCCTTCTCATTCATCAGATTCTTTTAGGAAAGTGGATTAAGTAACATTTGTTAAAGTTAATATGAAATACATTCTGGCAGTTTGATTTTTCTTTTAGACAAATTTATCTGAAAGAAAAAAATGTATTGACTCCTTCTCATTCATCAGATTCTTTTAGGAAAGTGGATTAAGTAACATTTGTTAAAGTTAATATGAAATACATTCTGGCAGTTTGATTTTTCTTTTAGACAAATTTATCTGAAAGAAAAAAATGTATTGACTCCTTCTCATTCATCAGATTCTTTTAGGAAAGTGGATTAAGTAACATTTGTTAAAGTTAATATGAAATACATTCTGGCAGTTTGATTTTTCTTTTAGACAAATTTATCTGAAAGAAAAAAATGTATTGACTCCTTCTCATTCATCAGATTCTTTTAGGAAAGTGGATTAAGTAACATTTGTTAAAGTTAATATGAAATACATTCTGGCAGTTTGATTTTTCTTTTAGACAAATTTATCTGAAAGAAAAAAATGTATTGACTCCTTCTCATTCATCAGATTCTTTTAGGAAAGTGGATTAAGTAACATTTGTTAAAGTTAATATGAAATACATTCTGGCAGTTTGATTTTTCTTTTAGACAAATTTATCTGAAAGAAAAAAATGTATTGACTCCTTCTCATTCATCAGATTCTTTTAGGAAAGTGGATTAAGTAACATTTGTTAAAGTTAATATGAAATACATTCTGGCAGTTTGATTTTTCTTTTAGACAAATTTATCTGAAAGAAAAAAATGTATTGACTCCTTCTCATTCATCAGATTCTTTTAGGAAAGTGGATTAAGTAACATTTGTTAAAGTTAATATGAAATACATTCTGGCAGTTTGATTTTTCTTTTAGACAAATTTATCTGAAAGAAAAAAATGTATTGACTCCTTCTCATTCATCAGATTCTTTTAGGAAAGTGGATTAAGTAACATTTGTTAAAGTTAATATGAAATACATTCTGGCAGTTTGATTTTTCTTTTAGACAAATTTATCTGAAAGAAAAAAATGTATTGACTCCTTCTCATTCATCAGATTCTTTTAGGAAAGTGGATTAAGTAACATTTGTTAAAGTTAATATGAAATACATTCTGGCAGTTTGATTTTTCTTTTAGACAAATTTATCTGAAAGAAAAAAATGTATTGACTCCTTCTCATTCATCAGATTCTTTTAGGAAAGTGGATTAAGTAACATTTGTTAAAGTTAATATGAAATACATTCTGGCAGTTTGATTTTTCTTTTAGACAAATTTATCTGAAAGAAAAAAATGTATTGACTCCTTCTCATTCATCAGATTCTTTTAGGAAAGTGGATTAAGTAACATTTGTTAAAGTTAATATGAAATACATTCTGGCAGTTTGATTTTTCTTTTAGACAAATTTATCTGAAAGAAAAAAATGTATTGACTCCTTCTCATTCATCAGATTCTTTTAGGAAAGTGGATTAAGTAACATTTGTTAAAGTTAATATGAAATACATTCTGGCAGTTTGATTTTTCTTTTAGACAAATTTATCTGAAAGAAAAAAATGTATTGACTCCTTCTCATTCATCAGATTCTTTTAGGAAAGTGGATTAAGTAACATTTGTTAAAGTTAATATGAAATACATTCTGGCAGTTTGATTTTTCTTTTAGACAAATTTATCTGAAAGAAAAAAATGTATTGACTCCTTCTCATTCATCAGATTCTTTTAGGAAAGTGGATTAAGTAACATTTGTTAAAGTTAATATGAAATACATTCTGGCAGTTTGATTTTTCTTTTAGACAAATTTATCTGAAAGAAAAAAATGTATTGACTCCTTCTCATTCATCAGATTCTTTTAGGAAAGTGGATTAAGTAACATTTGTTAAAGTTAATATGAAATACATTCTGGCAGTTTGATTTTTCTTTTAGACAAATTTATCTGAAAGAAAAAAATGTATTGACTCCTTCTCATTCATCAGATTCTTTTAGGAAAGTGGATTAAGTAACATTTGTTAAAGTTAATATGAAATACATTCTGGCAGTTTGATTTTTCTTTTAGACAAATTTATCTGAAAGAAAAAAATGTATTGACTCCTTCTCATTCATCAGATTCTTTTAGGAAAGTGGATTAAGTAACANGACTTGGTTCCTTCTCTATCTTTATGGAAAGCTGAAGTCATATGCTACATGATATATCTCCAGTTATATCTTCTTAAAATTTAATATTTCTAAGTGATTTCCCCTTTTGCATGCTTATGCAATCACTCTTTCAACTATTTTTTGCCTTTTCCAACAATTTTCTATTTACTGCATACCTGTTGTTGCCTACCACTCACCATTGTACTCCTGTTAATAGTAAAATTTTCTTTCATCTCAATAACTTAATTTTTGCACATGGAAATAATTTTTATTAATAATAATGAATATTGATTCAATTAATTTGCATAATACAGGATTTTTTTCAAAATGTTACATTAATGCCTTAATCCCTTTGTCATCCCTTTTATTCTCTTTCCTTATCTAGGAAACACTTGCTGCTCAACTGAAAAACTCTAATTGTCTACCAGTAGTGATCATGTATTAGAAACAATAATAAAGTATTTGTAACCGTGTTATAGTGGAGTAAGTTAATGAAGTTTGCCCCGAAAGCATTTTCTATTGTGTTTAACTTTTGAAATCTTTCAAATCTGATTTTCTATCAAAATTAAGATGTTTCTTAAATGTTTGAAATTCCATAGTGATTCCTTATATATATGAATGAGAGAGACATAAAGATTTACTTTATGATCATAATTTTTTTAAATAGAGTAAAATGAATTATGAGAGAATTCACCTTTGGTACAATTACATGTATGTATACTTCCAGTTTTGCCTACCTTTTTTGCAACATTTTATGATATTTTTGTATGCAATGGTTCTTAGGATGGTGATAGGACACTTTGAAGGAGTTTGGTTACATAACTGGCTTTTTTGTGGCCCCAATTAGGGACATTGGACCCTTCACCTTCGCTATGGTTTCGTATTTTATTTTAATGTGTTTTATGCTCCTGTGGTAATACTTGTAGCGGTCCATTTCAAGGCTCCCATAGTTGGGGTGTCATGTGGCCCTCTAAACAAGAGGGCCTAGATGCTGGGCATCCACTCCTCTCTGCCAGCCCTGTTCGTATCCTGTCCAGGGAGAGCTGTGTGTAGATCCTTTGACGCAAACGAAGTTGGAGAATGTTTGGATGGTTTTTACGCAATTGCTTGCAGGATGCAAGTAAGTTCCCCTGTATATTCTTTCCGTGGTATTCTTTCCACTGATGCAGATTGAAAGCCAGATTCACTGTGAAGTAATATTTGGATAGAGGTAAAAATATAGGCACTTTTTGGAGAATAAATTTGGGAATAATAATTTTGTTATAACTAGAGATTTATAATATTGAAAAGTTCACAGCATTCCGCAGAGACTTTCTTTTATTCAATTTAGTTTGCTTGGCGAGTGTACCCGCTCCGCTCTCAAAGTAGAATTGCTGACCGGAAATAAACGCTCGAGAATTGAGTCAATTTTTCGTCGCTAGCTCGAATAATTTAAAAACCGTTCTTTGAGGCGGATTAGCAAACTCTTGCAAAGCTTATGTGAATATGCGACTCGTTGTCGTTCGCGCGGTTTGCATTTTAGGACGGTTTAAGTTACTCCATATATTTGTGAAACTCAGATTTTCAGACTGATAAGACTGCCATTAAACAATGAGGGGTTTAGGGATCTGTAACAATATGTCACATTGGGTAAGATGCTTCATGGGACACTTTGTGATGAAGGAGGGGTTCGGAGATCGTAAAAGTGCCGTGATATCATTTATATTACAGTCAATTAATGCGCAAAAAAAGGGCTCGGCCTTGCAAAAAGTCATGTAGTTTTAATTTTTTAATATGTTGTTAGGACCCATGTCGATAGTAGGAAACCAATTTTGCAAGATCGAAAGTAGAGTGCGAGCTGCGCTATTCTAAAAAAAAACTTTTTTTGCACTTTTTTCGGTTTTTGCTCAATATATACTCAAGTATGCGCCCTCAGAAAAAGTTAATCGGTTATGTATTTATGTACATGATACTTCCTACATTTTAGGCCCAAATTCAAATACATACATCAAGAACTTTCCGAGATATGGCTCTTCAAATATTGACAATTTTTTACAAATAATTAAAAATGTTCGTTTAGTCGTGTATCTTGCCAAATACCAGGAGAAATACTCATTTTACGAGGAAATTTATAATAAATAGATTTATAGTAAATTTATTACGCTTTTATTTGAATGCAAAACGACGCTCGTAGACCCAATAGTTCCTTCGAAAACGGCATAAAAGTAAACTTTTGCAAAAGTAGATTTTTGAAAAAAAACAAATACAACAATTTTGAGCACAACTAATATCAATGATCATCTAAGGAAATAAGTTATTAGTAAATTCAGCTATTTTTTGTTGTTACTTTCATTACCTTCCCCGCAAGGACGAAGGAGATATAAAGCGCTCTTACTATACGGTTGAAGGTGATTTAAATGTACAAGGACTTTAGGAGATAATGAGCAAAAACAGAAAAAAGTGAAAAAAATATTTTTCTTTTGGAATAGTGCAGCTCGCACAGTACTTTCGATCTTGCAAAATTGGTTTCCTACTATCGACATAGGTCCTAACAACATATTAAAAAATTAGAACTACATGACTTTTTGCAAGGTCGCATGTATAAATTGACTGGACTATTAAGGTTGGCCCCTAAGTTGGTTGATATGAAGTGAAAAGATGGTAGGAGCAAAAAACCGGTACGACGTCGACAGGAGTGGCGAAACTCGGTTCGGTACGGTTCGATAAACTCCACCGCCCTTCCTGAGAGCGACAAATATTGAATGGTTGTCACCAATGGTGTGCGCGTCGCTGCGACCCTTCTTAGGGCCCCAATATAACGGCTCGGCGCATTTTGCGACCGCCGTTTATATATATACCGCAGAAAAGCGGATGCTCGTCAACTGAGGGTAAATTAAAAAAAAATCCCTTCGAAGCAATAAGCTTTCGACCGCGTTCGGTAGATGTCACCAGCGCCCGCATCCAGAATAGTTCCCTCATCTGGGTGCGGAGGTTCATTAATAAAAGTGCGTGTATTTTAAAATCTCAGTAGGAGAGGCGCTCGCTAGGAGCTGCCGTCTCACGCGCCTTCGCCCCTGATTCCGACATGGAGGACCTGAGGCAGTCTTGGCCCTTTGCGGACCATCAGCTGGGGTACTTCGTCCCGTACCACATCATGCACGGCGTGTACTACTTCGCCGGGTGAGGTGTTTCTCTTACGATAAAAATCTCTTTCGCGAAACCATCCTCTTCGAGCTATCAATAGCAGTGTTGCGTCTAGACGCTATGAGTTGCCAAAACGGCAAGAAGTGTTATTATGATGATTTTGCGATTGTTGACGACTGCGATTGTACTACTGAATGAATGTGGGCCGTGTGAGGGCGTGGAGCCAGTTGAACGAGCGTGTATCATTGAGTACTATTGGCAAATTGAGAGAATGAATGAAGCTGAATGATAAAGATGGTACATGAGTGTGAGTGATCCAAAAGGGAGAGGTAGACCGAGTGAAAACATGTTGGAAGAGGTATCTGAGATCCTGAAGAGTTAAGTCTGAGTAAACATATGTGACACATGAGCGGATCCCGCCGAAGCTATAGAAATTTGCAAGGATAGGTAAAATGGAGATTTAGAATGAATATAAGATGCTTTTATTATCTTGCTTATCCGGAATGGGGATGGATTGAAATTTATTTACAATTGTACATATATACGTAGTATTTTACACTGTATAAGTGATTTATCCGACGCCGCGCGCACCTTTCGACAATGTCAACAAATATATTGAAGACCTGTTTGTTGCCCGCAGCTCCGCGCAGCTCACGTTGAATTTTTTCGTCCGCTAATTATAGTTGGTGTTTACGTGATTTACGCCCCGAGGATATGAATTCAGAATAGCCTCTTCAAACAAATTCAAGCGGTTCCCGACAAACGCGACCCTATCCAATTTCCTCTGATTGCGAAAGTGAGAGATTCAATTGAGTTGAGGGTGGGTTGGGGCTCCCGTAAGAGGGAAACGAGATGGGGACGAAACAACGACGGTATGTTCATTAAGATTTTCTAGTTCCTGCTCTCGCTGTGATTTTCCAAACCGACGTAGAAGGATTAATGCGGAATCCTCGGGAATAATGTACGTGCTCTGTTTCAAGGGTGGTGTCGCTAAGGAAAACTATATCTGCGGTCTTATTTCTTTATTATCATAGAAATATTGTTGTTTTCTTTGAATTAATCAGGAAAATTTATACTTAAGTATGCTTATTTTGTCTTGAGGACAGCCTTGACATCCTTTGAAAAAAAATGTTTCGTCTGTAAAGAAGCTTTCTATTCTATTGAATAAATGAAATTTTTGATACGTTACACTTCTTCCACAAATTATAAAATTGTTTGCTTAGCAACTAGTTGTAACAAATACATAGTCATTATCTGACAAAGCAAACGATTGAATAATAGGCTAAATGTTATCACCAAATATTGGCGAAAGGCAACAATGTTTTAAATCTACGGAGGCGGCCGTGATATTGTGGAAATCCATGATATTACACAGATATGTACTTTTTCACCAGCAACTGCGATGGAATGTTTTTTTCTCAAAAAGCCATTCTTTCCAACGTTCATGCCTTTATTTGACGATCGATTTCTCTTGGTACTTAATCTATACCATATCTAGTTCCATCCGTGAATATCTTACTCTAACAGTAATTGAAACTACAGTTAAAATATAAAGAATCGATTGTTTGTGAGAATATTTAAACGGTTAGGATATGTTTTTCCACTTTCGGAAAAAAACCTTACGCTAGAAATGAAATTTGTTTTAAAGCTACTACCATTTTATACAGGTATGTATGCAATATACGAATATGTGTGTATTGTGTATATGTATACTTACGGTCATCTAAACTAGATGCCGCTTGACTAAAAAACTGCACCGACTATTTTCTTTTAGATGAAAATAGTTCTTCTTCCTCCGATTTTATAAACACTGTATCACTGTTAGATGTAGTTTTAGTGCTTCCACCCACTGAATTAGGTCCTCGGAAAGGATTATATGGATCACAGGTATTGGCCGAAATATAAATAAATTTGATCACAATTCTGAAAGGTTTGGTTGCTCAATAAAATTCATGTTTATTGAAGCCGATGAGCAACAAGACAAAAGGGTCAGAATGACCACCACCGACCACACCATCACGTATTTTGTTCGCGCAAAAATGATTGCGCAAAAAAAAACGTGATTTCAATAGACATGAATTTTATGGAGCAACCAGACCTTTCAGAATTGAGATCAAAATTGTTTATATTTCGGTCAATACCTGTGATCCATGTATAGTGGACTTCGTAAACAAATTTTATCTTTCTCGTAAAAATTGTAGTTGATCGTTCTGACAATAAGGTAATGTTTTGTTGCACTAAAAGGGAAATTCCGTAAGTAAAGTAAGTCCTCCTTCCTGGATCGATCCCTTGTTAAAATTTACCACTATAAGCGGTCTTCGTAATAGATTAATCTTAATAAGAGTTTAACCAGAAATTAAGTTGTTTAACTCACCTTGCAGTTTTAATGACTATGCGTAATACTAAATATTAGTGCTTTAGCTAAAGCAATCTTAAAATAAAGCCTATCAGAAAATCCTATGAGTAAGATTGAAAGTAAAGCCCTCCGATTATACTGGTAAATTATTGAAAGCTTGGTATTCATAACTTACCAACTGCCACAAGTTTACTCATGTCACCTTAAAGCTTAATTACATGGGCGAGTTTACATGCTGTTTACCTACCGTTAAACGAGTGAGCGAGTTAAGTAGCCTATTCTTCATATTTACTCGCACTAGCAGAGCAAGCTGCTAGTTTTCTAGCAAACCTTATTACGCAGCGACTTTAATGGCAGCGAGTGAACTCGAAGGAGAGTGTAATCGCTCAGTGTAATTGAGTCTTGACGTACATCGAGATTTTCGATAGTCTTGTCATATGCGGTCGTGTAGTAAGTAGTGTAGTCTTGTCATATGCGGTAGTAAGTAGTGTTTGAAATTGCTTTGACAACTGAGCTAATCGGAGCTAATATCATACAGGCCCCCTCCCCGGGTATCGAAGCCGAGACCGCTTTTGTAAAAGGCGGACGCGTTAACCTCTTAGCTATCCGGAGGCCCTATTCACCTCCATTTTCAATGAAAAGAATGAATACTTCACGGATAATTTTGCTTATATTTGCCTATATTTTTGCACTGTTCCTAAAAAAAAAAAACAGAAAATCCCATTCTAACGTCTTATTGAAATTCAACTGCATGTAATGGTTTAAAAGTTGAGGATTGTTGCACTATTATTCGGTGTTAAGCTACTGTGTATGTAGATACAGTATATGTAAGAGTATTTATTTAATTACGAGAACTATTCATTCAGTTAAATTATTGTTATTATCTATCTTTCGATTGAATTTCCAATAAAAGGGATTTTTTAAATAGTAATCCGCGAGCGATGAATGTATAAATAAACCCAGATACCCTCCTTCAAGTGGACGAATAAATGAACAAATGAATGCTGGTTTAGGGAAATTATTGGTTTAATAATAAAAAATTAAGCAAGCACGAATCCTTTGTGACAATCCATAAAAATGCAAGAAACCCATTTTTTGTCTTTCATCTACAAAGTCAACTAAAGTCCACAATACTTTTAAGTAAAAATGCGAATAAGTATTTCAAACAAATATTACAAATGTCCAAATAGACGTATAAAAGGAAAAATCTTAATATTTATCGCTGAAAAGTTTATGAAGCTTTCAAGATGGTTAAACCCTTATGTTTACCATGGCCTTTCATACATTTTCCAGTACATGCGGCGCCTTCAAACCCCGTCTACCACGTTCTTCGCTCCCATTGTAAAGATCGCGAGCAATTTAGAGTTGACCGACCGCATTTGTAAACAGGATCACGTGATGGAGCGATTAATGGCTTCGAAGTTACTCAAGAACGACTCTAATAGACCATGAAAATCACGATGCGTAAACTTCCTCTTGTTAATATTTCAAGGCGGCTTTTTTACGGCAGAAAACGGAGGAACAACTATTTGCGGAAATAATGAATCCACTTAAAGACTCATTATTTAGCTAATAATACTCTTTTTACGTATACAATGCCACCTCGACGTATTATTCGATCTATTTACAAAATTTTCTAGAACAAACATTATTCCTGCCAAACCTTGACCTCAAGATGCGAACCAACGACTTTTGATAAGCTATTAAGCATTTAAACTCTCCAGTCTTGCCTATTAATATGAGTTTCTTAATATAGGTTTTTAAAACACTAAATGCATGTATATACGTTTGACTCCTGAAAACTTATAAAAATTTACGCTGTCAGCGCAGAGAGGGTCTCCAGGATCCCTACTAACTAACTGAAGTTTACATTCTCAGATTAAACTAGGATTTTAACCTTTCGTTGCTTTCGTCTTTTCTTCTCAAAAAGCTGAAAATAGTGCAGCCCTAAATACTTGCGATCAAGATTCTCGGTGTCAGTCTTTCTTCAACGTGTTGGCCCCAGGAACGAAAATAATCTTCATTATAGTCACCGGTTAGACGCTAAAGAGACATTTCTTTGGGTGCTGCTATTTTGGCAGAGGAAACCGCAGGAATCCCAAACCCCTCTCAGAATTGCTTTCGGCGGCACACATGTCACTCTTACGTATATAAAGCCGACCGGTGGTACGTCATTAATAGCTTCCGGAACCTTCGTCTCGTTTCAGGGATGATGGAAATTAACTCTTCTGAGACACGGTTAATCGATTAAATTATTTCTCTGGGTAGTAGGGCTTACTATTTTACAGTTTGTACACATTATAGTCACGAAAAGTGTTATTCATATGGCTCAGTTACAAATGCAACGGATAATTACTGCTTCCTTCGTCTTAACTAATAAATATTGAAGTTTGTGCACTGTATAATGCAGCGTAGTGCTTGTCAACACAAATAATTTGAATCAACAGTTATAATTACAATGTTTCGAAAAATCTGAAATGAGATCTTTTGAGGAATCCATGCTTGGTATTTGACACTTATTCAAATAAATTTATTTTAGTAGATTATTGTTCTAAGAAACTATTTTTTTTAATTCTTTACTGACATATCATTATACCTAAAGAAATAATAGAAGAAAAATTGTGTGTCCACGTCCATTAATTTTAAAGCAGCCTACTTTTATCAGCTTAAAGTTTTATTTCCTATTGAATGCAATGGGAAGCGCTATTCATACGGTTTAAGCCTTAATTCTACAGTACTTTGGTGGGCGTTTTCAATCCATAACATTGTGATTCAGCGTGGAAAGTAACTACCTCACCCCTCATCGTTTGTATTTGCCTCATTCCCTCTTCATACCTTTTTGCAACTAGGGAATGAGGATCGAGTCGAGCTTATTTCTTTACATACATCGTAAATTCTTGAAGTATTTCAAGAACTTACAATAGGCACAGCGAATGTTTATTTGGACCGAGCACATAAACCGAAATACGATCTTTATTATTCCGTATCATTCTTTTTACATCTGTTATTCTCTATCTGTTGTTCTTCATCTATTATTATTTATCTCTTCTTCTCTAACTGTTATTATCATTCTCTTCTCCTTGTTTACTTTTAACTTCCGGTATTCTCGTAACTTCTAGTGTCTTTTAGCATCCCAGAATGCTTGCATCTTTAAACGATAGCGTTCCCACAACTTAATTCCTTCCATTCATAAACAGAAACATAAAAGCACATCTATAAAATAAATACTTGCATCGGCTAAGTGCCTGCACATCTAGATGTATGGTGATAAAGAGAGTTATCAGAATCTCACGAGTACGACAGAAAATAGAGAACAGGGAGGCTTGCTTTATCACATAATCATGAATCTCTCAACAAGATGAAATAGCTATGGTAATGATAATAAACTTGAAGGTGATATGTTACGAGGTCACATTTTGTTTAGACCTCAGGTTATGAGTGCTCTTCGAGGTTTACTTGAAAGTTTTTAAGTGAACCTCATACTGTACTAATGCTGATGTTTATAACTCATTCTAATATATTCAGCAGTTGATTCAAAACCATCCCCGTAGATTATTGCTTCATACGTCTACTCATTCATAGCCCTCGTCATGTTAATGTATGTCTGTACTTGTCTTTTATAGAGGAATCAATCTATTCAGTCCTTTGTTGATATTCTCAATCCCTTTTCTATTGCTATGCTTGTTTCAATGTGGAACAATTAATTTCTATACATTAAAATGTAACTATCTTTGCTTACGTAACTTGCACTGGATCCCTTTCCATTCGTGCGATAACCAATTTTAGGGAACGAGGGTTATTAAAAGATTTGCCGGGCTTAGTCATTAATTGGAACATTTAAGTTATTGAATGTAGCCTCATTTAATATTTCTTTGTTTAAAAAATGATAAGATCCATATCAATAACAATTGGAACAAACTGACAGGCTGTAGAGAGAAAGGAATTTTAGACTTTTCTACATTTATTACTTTGGGATTTCAACGAGATGTATATATTTATATATAAGGTCTTTATTAAAGCGAGATTAAGACTAAAAGTCTCTTCTTTCATCTAACCTGTCGTGAACGATATTAGTAGAAACATAAATAATCTTGTAAATAGAAATAGAGAAGAATTTGTGGATATACAAACCCAAGTAATATCTTAGGATAAAATACCCACAACAGGAAAAATCCCACAAAGAAAGGAGTGAAAAATCTGCGCAAACCTGGGATAATACATACTAAAAGATGTGAAGAAAAATGCGTACATGGAAATCACTTGAACAGTACTGTAACAAAGATTCACCAAAATTAATTTACGAAAACAATAAAATTCATATAATAAAAAATAAAAACTAAATTGTCCAATAAAAGGGATTTTTTAAATAGTAATCCGCGAGCGATGAATGTATAGATAAACCCAGATGCCCTCCTTCAAGTGGACGAATAAATGAACAAATGAATGCTGGTTTAGGGAAATTATTGGTTTAATAATAAAAAATTAAGCAAGCACGAATCCTTTNCCACAGCACTTCTACCAATAATAATATATTAATTTTTGGTTATCTTTCATGTTTTTATACAAAATCCCGGTATTGGTTATCTCTTTTACGCAAATAGGTTTACATTATTTATTAACATTGAATGCGATAATAATCCCGTGTCTATGCGAAATTCAACTGCGAAATGGCTGAAAAGTAGAAAGAAATCCGATGAGGTGGAGAATCGAAAGAGGACTCTCACTCTACCGGGTAATTTCTTTACCGTTAAACATTTCTAAGTTTTTCATTACATTAAAGTAGCTTTTCCGAATTACACAAAACTCATTCTTATAAATCATCTCGTGGCAAAGTGCAGGTTTCAAGTTGATCTTGCAGTATAGCTACAACAGTTACATTGGCCTCCTAAGAGACGAAAAGCATTTCCGAATCGTTCTGGAATTTCTGAGGATATATAACGATAAAATGTTCTCCTGTACTTTTGTCCTAAGCCGATAACGAAGCACGGTTTTCCTATAAGGCGAACCTAGTTAATTAGCCAAAGGCAGCAATACTTGCGCCAAATTATGGTCACTATCCAAGGAATAATATCTATAGAGTATGATTTTACATCTGAAATCACTGAAGATGAATTAAATGAAAACTTCACCCCTGCAAAGGTTCAGGAATGAATATTTTGTCACGTGTACTTGTGATCACGGTGTAAGATTTTTCCTTCTACGTAGAAATTGCAAGATGCCATTCATAACTTTGAGTTGAATAGATTTAAAAAGTATGTTTTTTTTTCAAATTATGATACTTCTCTAATGCTCATAATGAAATGTTTCCGTAAAAATTCGAGTGGGTGATGTAAGCGTAGACTTGCGTTTGACAGAAAATATATAAATTTAGGCAAAATTAAATTAAACTTTAACCTAATTACATCTAGGTCCTGATAATCTTAACATCTGCGAATATTTTCGGAATATGGCACACAAGCCCTATTTTTTAAAAAGATTTGTCAGTTAATGCACAAAAATACTCTGAGGCCCGTAAAGAATAATCTCAGGTTCGGTCATTTTTAATGAGTATCACAAAACATTGGGAATTCATACTTCATCCTAGATGCGGTGAAAAGAAATAATTTGAAATATTTCTCGATGAAAATGCTGAATATATGAAAGCTACCCGTTCTGATAGTGATATTAATTTTTGCAAAACGTCTCTGATTTTAATAAGGTTCCACAATTTCCTTAATTAACGGAAAAGAATCCCAAAAATTTAGGAGAAAAAGAGAGACATCACGGAATCCAAAATTCCACAAAAGTTATTTACAATCAATCTATATCGTTATTAATTGAATGCTTGAATTATGCTCATTTCAATTTGATTGAACTGAGCAAATTTGCAGCACAGTAATGTATCATTGCTCCTGCATGCCGTAGATAGCAACTGATGAATATGAAATATAATACAAGAGCTGGAAATTCGATATTCAGTAGTACGAGCTTCAAATTCATAAAGAAAAGGAAAGTAAAAAATCTAGCGCAGTTAATTTTAAGTGGGTTATTTTTATAACGTTGCTGCTATTTTAGTCTCTTAGGAAAATATATAAATGCAGATGTATCTTCTCCTGAGAATTTTTAACAGATTAAAATTTAAAATTGGCATCGTTGCAACGTATTGAAAATTTTTCGTGGGAAATTATTGCAATGTCTCATTTTTGTCGTTCAGATTGTTACATTAGTAAGACGTGCATTTCGAAAAACGTGGCAATTTTTTTCGATTTTTCCTTTTTATCCTGCAACTTCCTCCCTTCGATCGGTGAGTGTTTTTGACGGGCGCGTCGGGCGTTTTTTCTGGACGGAAGATTTATTTTTAAAACTTAGGTTTTTCGGCGCCAAAACCTGTAGCTGCAGGTTCGGGCTATGAATTTGAAGGACTGCCACATTTCCAAATAACAAAATATCCGCCCATATTTTTCAGTTCTTTGTCATGGATTTTTATGCAACCAAATTTAAATAAAGCTTTTAAGTCTAGCTGGAGGTAAGCCAGAACTTTCGACATAGTGAAAGGTTCTCCAGTGTTGCAGGCTTTTAGGGTTTCGTATCACCTTTCCTGCATTCTACTCTCTGATACATTCAAACAAATATCGTTCTACTTACTGTTCAAAACTGTTTTTCGCGCTTAGAGTTAGATTAAAAAGTTCTGTTTCCCTTGTAGTAATGATTCTCAGAAATTTTCGAGACACTGATTAACGATTAATGTTAATTAATTATTATTGAGTAATCGTCCACTAATGATTACCATCTTCTATCTGAATATCTGTTATAATTATCTATTTTGAATTTCGTAGGCTATGAATTTCGTAAGTTTCAAGAACATTTTATTAATATGTAGTGAACTCTTCTAGGTGAAAGATCAAAAATCTAATAATTTTTATTAGTACATAAAGATGGATGATTTAAATATTTATAAAATATAAATAACCTATAAATTGAATCACACTTAACTCCCTTAACCGCAGGGAGTAACTTAAAAATAATAGTAATATCTATAAAAATATGTTTATTTTAGAATTTCCATTTAAGAGTAAAATATTGAAAGCAAATGCCTTTATCATTCTTCGGAACCAATCATGAAAATACGATATCTTTAATTCTCATTTATTGATAAGAACTAAATTTATGCTCTTCATTTCCACGGGGAATGTATGGCCACTGTAGCTATAATATACAATTCGAAAAGGCACGAGACTGAAAAAGGTGGGGAATCGAGGCCTAATAATATTTTTATTGTTTATACAAGGAAATACTCTTACTGTCATATGACAGATTGTATTTCGTCGATATGAAAGTAAGGAGCCGCAAATTCAAAAAATCCGATAAAATACGACGAACACATCAAATTAACCGCATCAATCACAGTATCTCTTTGCAATTCACTCACTTTTTAATAAAAATCTTTCTGTTTTTAAATGTTGCTGGATAAGGATTGAAAACAGTTGGATAGTTTGGTGGAGAGATGAGTGATGAACATTTGCTAGTGATTGTTTGATGCATTAAGAAATAACTCTGGAGTATTCTATTTTTGCATGATGCACATTTTCCTTCATTTTTTGAGTTTCTTGTTAATTCAAATAATAAACATAAACACTTACTCATGCTTTTCTGTTTACTTTCAGGTCCCAGTTGACAAGGGGGGAATCCCCTGCTTCCACTTACCCCCGTTCTCAGTCCCCCAATATTCAGCAAGAGAAGGCTCTCACATTCCTGTGAGTTTGTATTCATTCTTATTTAATATTGGAGCAAAGCAACATATTAAATACTGCATTGAAATTTTTTACCCCCCATAATAACAGAACAATTCTCTCACACCACACAATCTTTGCTAATTTTAATGACATTTTAAATGAAATGAAATCAATTAAATTAATTTTTGTTGATTTTTTATTGTTAAGTAACAGTCAAGATAAATAATAATATTATTTTTAGTAATAATAATTTTCATTGATTGAAATTTTGTATAATTGATAAATGTATCTATCAGTTTATATAAGATATCTATTTGGATAGTTGCCAATGCTGTTATGTTGTTCAACTATAACTGGGGCAAATCCCCACTAATCCCACAGTAGCACCATGAGGAGGCAGGGTTGTCACTTCTAAGAGAGGCTATATGTTTGCATTATTCCCTTGAGCAGTAGTACCCCTGCACACACTAGGGCACATCTACTGAGTACATTGGCTCATACAGGGGCATTATAGGCACAGCCTTTAAGAGGATCATAGTTATTCCCAACCTAATTCACTATTTCAAGCTACTCATTTCAATAGACCAGGAGGAGGGTAACCAGAATACAAATGAATTAGGTTTTACTAATGAATTAAAATAAAACTTCTTCATCAAATATTTAATTAATTTTTGTTATCAAAATTTTCAATATTATTTACAAAAATTAAATTCACTTTCCATAATAGAAAAAGTAACTTATTGATAATGAAGCATATCTTTTTACTCAAAGCACATGGTCCACATTCAATTGATTGTGGTTGAAACAAAATAGTTCTTATATGCTTTTTTCTTTTGTAAAGATATTGAATTTAAAATAAAATATTGACTTAAATTAAAAGTTTAACAATTTCTTTTAACATATTTTTACCTTTCAGCCTTTTCAACCTTGTACTCCATTCTGCTAGTGTCAACATATTAATTGCAACCTCAATATGCATGACTGATGAATTTCTTGAACTTTGGAATTCAGTGTTAGTTCTGTCTGCCATCATGCATGACTGATATGAATTTGTTGTCATCAATGTTTTAATTATTATGATTTATCAGTATTATTTAAATCATTGAATATCATAAATTATAATAATCAATTGCAGGAAAAATATTTTCAGTGAAATAAAAATTTAATCATTTGTATCATCATAATCATTGTAATCATATACTTTTTTTAATTTCCTTCAACACTTCATGAACTTCATTCATTCATTTTTCTTGAGTTAGTCACTCTAGGAAAGTACAAAATGTTTTCACTATGTCTTTCAATTTAACTACTAATTTGTGCTGAAATGTATGAAAATACAGAATGAAGTTACACTAATCATCACATCTTCATAGGACAACAAGATATGGATTGTCCCCTGTGGCATCCTTATCATCTTCTGCCAATCATTCATCATCCTCTTCAGCATCTTCTGCTGTTAACAATGGACTCCCACCAGATGTTCTTGAAGATGATCCAGTTACAGAGGAGGAGGTGAGTATTCATAGAATTCTATTCCATATTTCTTTGACTACCGATGTACCTACTATACCACCATGACCTGTGTAATAGTTCGGAAGTTGAGTATGACAGGACTATACCTACATTATGATTGATTATTGATGAAAGGATATTCCTTCATGGTTCTTGAGTTGTTCCTCAATATATATGTAGAAATATTTATGTACAGAAGAAACAGATGTAATTCGTTAGATGATTTAGTGTGGTATGTGCAGGATGGCAGATTATTTTAGGCACGGCAAGAGGGGCTTCAGCCTCAGGTCCTGTATCCCATAGTGGGATTCATTCCTTTTGCACCATTTTGTGTGAACCAATTCTTAGAATTTCCCAAGTTCACTGGACTAGTTTCCATCACTTTCTGATACAATGTTAGTAGAACTATATACACAGAGGCACTAAAATCCACTCTTTACAGTGAAGTGAGTGAGAAGAATATTTCAATGTTGGATCATTAAAAATTTCATGCTTATTACTTTTTAAAGTTTTGTAAACAAACTTTGAAATTGGAATAATAAGAGAACATGTACTTAATGCTGCAGTGCCTGATTCCCTATTCTGCAGGGATAAGAGTTGTTTCTATTTTTTTTTTATTCCAAATTCCAATTCATATCTCCAAGGACCTTGGTGATACTTAACTTATGTCTTTGGTTAGGAAAAACAATCATACATTAATCAGATATAGGCAATACCATTCTTTCTCCATAGTGCAGTTACATCTATTAATTTTTGTACCTAAGAAATGATAGAATACTTGGTGTTATTATCTTTTATTTTTCTTTGTAAATGAGAAAGAAAGAAGTTAAAATTATCAGCTAAAACTAAATATGGGGATCCATGAAGGCTGTTATTCTATCATCTCACTTCAAACTCTGATTCAGTTGCATAGCCTCATTTTATGTACATAGCCTCTGCTGCTAATTGCAATCAAATTCTGGCCATTAAATGTGATTTGGTATCCCTAAATTAGAATTACTTCAGCAAGTGTAAATGCCAAGTATCTGTTTTCAGGAAAGAATTGCATAAACATGCACATAGGTTAAGTAATTCATTTCAGCTATAAAAATTAATTACTTTTGATATTAATTCGTACAAATGAGTTCTGCTAACCTCATCCCTTAGCATGTTCTTGTTTTGATTTTAAAATTCAAGGCTTCAATCAATGTTGATATTTTTTGGGCCCTCAAGTAACACTTTGAATCCCTGCAAATGATGGCCCTGAATCGAAAATTGAGCACTACTACAACTTAGAATACCAAAATGCAGAATTAGTGAACTGTATCATGATTATATTAGGATCAATTCATGAATGTTCAAGAAAAATGGGTAATAGTTCTTGCATACATGAATTCAAAATTTATATACAACAGACAACCAAATCCTTCCAAGTAGGAATGAGTTCATTTTAAACTTAAATTTTATATGCATTACATTTAAAACAAGCAACAGGTCTTTCTAGTCATCTGTGTTATATAATAGAAAATATATAATACAGATGACTAGAAAGTAAAATATGGAAAATGCAATTATAAGAGTAAGGTTTTGACAGATTGTAATTGATACTAAAAGTGTAAAAGATCTGTCTCAGGAAATTGTAACCGACCATGTGTTAGGCAAAGCTGTTCTTTATCACCTACATTGTTTAATGTATACATAGATGACTGCCTCTGAGAATGGAAGAAAGTTACATTACTAGGAATAGAAGCAAAAGAAAATGAATTTTTAAGCTATATGCCGTTTGTCGATGACCATAATCCAAGAAAATGAAGATCATTTACAATTGGCTATCCGTAATTAAGTCTGATATCTACATACTATAACTTAAAAATATATATAAAAATAACTTAGACAATGACATTTCTAGGAGAGTACCCAATCCAATGATAATTATTGAAAATAATGTATAGTCTTAGATATTTTTACTTTCATTGAATTAATTGAACATTTCATTTTCATTATATTTTTGTTTGTCTTCTTATACTTGCAATAGTATTGGGTGTAAAAAGATGGATGATTTCAAATTTTTTAAATAATTTAATTACATTAGAAGATAATTTGTTAAATTTGAGGTTTATGGAATAGGGAGTTTATAATGAAAGTTTGTGGTGTAGGTATTATTTATGAAAATTATGCCACTCTGACTTGTCATTATTTTCCTGCTAGGTCATATCAGACTTCTTTACTTCATGTAGTTTCAATACTTCAAAAGATTTTGCAGAATTTCCTCATATAATTAGAGTGAATTATCGTTGATAATTAATCCTATAAGAGTGAATATATTTCTTTTGGGGAAGAAAAATAGACCATTCTCACTTTCTGTAATACTTTCTCTGATATCTATAGTTTGATATCATGATTCTCATTTCCGAAAGGTTAGATTATTCTATTCCAAAATTGACTAAATTAATAATGCTGGAATTGATGATTAGATTAGTTCAGCTGTTTTGCAAAGGCTCTCATTGAAGATTGTAACTACCAAATAGTAATTTCCACCTTTTGATTGTAAAGCTGATTCTTTGTTCAGTTTCAATGTTCCCAGGTTCATTGAGTGTCAGTGATGTATTATATAATTCATAATTATAAAAGAATTATATAAAAGAATAAGTCACGAAAACTAATTAGTCTGGGAAAATCATGACTATGCTTATTATTATCATCCTGTTCATTAGATGATATCTTCAAATGCTTATTTCACCCACATCATGAGAGCTGCTTCCATTATTTACTTTATTCATATTTTTGCTGGTTGTGAGAAATATATATCGAATACCTTTATGTTGCACCTCACAATAAGTAGGTTTTTCCTTCAGAGCTATTGTAAGATAATTAGATAATTCCCAGATTCTCAATTCCTCCTCAATATTGAACGAATTTTCGGAAAAGATGAAAATCCGATCTTGCTGTTTGCAAAAAGTTCATAATGAATGACACCTTCCCAATCCCACCGCACCTCCTACGACAATGTCTTCCGAGAATGAAGTTCTCGTTTGATCGCGATACTGCTTGTTTGTTAGGACTGAGCCATTATTTTCGGTGCTTCATATCGACGTAAACACTCCATTTTTGGCTACCTGATATCTGCTCATCCTTACCGATTGAAAGCGAATAGAAACAATTTTCGAAAATGCTATTTCTTTTTAACTTGAAATTCTAATGTAAGGGGGAAAAAGATGGGAAAAAAATCAAACCAAAAATAGAAAAACAACGGGTAGACGAGAAACTGTGCTCTCAAATGACGTACAGGATTTTCTAAAACATTCTTTTTTTGTGACAGTGTTCAAATATAAGATAAAAGGCTGCGGCGTATTACCAACTCAATAAAAAGACGTTGGTCCTGTGGAATATAATGTAAACTTTTTAGGAATGAGAAAATATTGTTTATGCTCGGGTTCGAGGTGAGATTTTATTATTTGTTATCCGTCTCTACCCTCCTAGTGAATGTTTTTGTGAAATTTTGAAAGAGAATAGTATTTAAATTTCTTTATTAATTCTTTTTCGTTTTACATACTGTGAACCGTTTGCTAATTTGGCAAACGCCGCTGACGTGTGCATGGAATGTTCATGAAAGAGCAAAATAAAATTGCCCGATTAACTAGTTTTATTGAATCATGTTTGAAAATGAACAATGGCACAGTGGTTCTAGTGCTTCTTTCTTAGCAGTCAATAAAAATACAATGTGAGCTGGCTGAAGAATTTCCGGCTGAATATTCTGTCGCAATAAAAAATTGAAAGGAAAATTGTCGGTTCCTTGGCTTGGCTCCGATATCAAATATTTCCTCTGGTTAGCTTCGGTTTCTCTCAAAAGTATTTCGATTTGGTTTCGATTCGGTTGACTGACTTGCCCGCGGGTGTCGGCTGCGTTTTGGAATCCGGTCTTCATACGTTCAATTTTCGGGGAAGATTTCAAAACCAGTGAATGTGTTTACCTAAATAGCGTATAAAGTCTATAAACACTTGATATTCAATCGCTAAATCCGCAATTTTATTTAGAAAATGCAACATTTTGTACTTATTCTAAATAAACAAGTTCCACGAGAAAAATTTACAGCTTGGATAATGTGTTCCTTTTCCGTTTTCGTGTATGGGTCACCTCGTGCAAGAGAAAATTCTTAATATCTGCTTCCTATTAAAGGGGAATAGTCTCTCGCAGAATTCACTTTTAATTCATTTGGTTAGCCATAAAAATAATTTTGATCTATAATTATTGCCGAAGAAACTCTCTGATAGATGATTATTTGAGGAAGGTACTTACAAACCGTAGAACTGAAGTAGTATCTTTAAGTTAACCCCATGATGAATTTAGCATGGAATACTCAGATCCGTAATGTATGCAGAAGGGCCGATAAGGAACTCCGCTTCATCAACCGAACTGTGGGTAGAAGTGATAAAAACTCCGTGAACTATTCCTATTTTTCGTTAACTAGACCATTAAACCCATCTGGAGTATGCGTACAAAGTGTAGGGACTCTCAGATTGGTATTGTATTCGTTGAGTAGAAGTGTCCAGCGTAAAACAGTGCGAATCAGATTTCCACGTCGTGGACGTAATAGTGTTGAGAATAGCCGTAAAAACACGAACTCCAAGAACTGGAACGGGATAAACCTGTGGTCTTCTGACGCTTCACTCGGCGAACTACAAGTAGATAACCCATTACACACATCATTTTCTTGGAGTACATATTATGTGAATTCACATTTATGCATGAGCACATTTTTCGACTCTTCGTCCATTTTTTAGCATTAGTTATCCTTAAAAATTCAATGAATTATTCGTGGAAATAAGCGAAAAAGTTAATTTTTTGGGGGGTTAGTGTTTTCATGGCTAAAAACCATTTTCAACACAATTACGTCCTTACGTCCAATTACGTTCGAAATCTGATTTGTACGATATTACGCTGGACTTCTAATACCTTGAAATACCCTTGAAATAAGCGAGGAACAAAGAAGAAGGCCAACTAAGCATAGTGGGTAATAGCATTTTTATAAAATTTCCAATAGCTTAAAGATAAATGTAATTTACGCTGTAAAGATCTTCAGAGGTAGGAAAAATATTCAATTTCCAAAGTAGGTTTTATTCGCATTTGGGTTGCTACATTATGCATCAATAGAATGTTCCCAACGTATTAAACCCTCGAGAACTTGATCCTGTTTGCTGGCGGGATTTGGAAGTCATTTCTGCGTGGTTAAAATAATTGTTGAATTATGCCGTCCGATGAAGGTTTCAAATCTCAGAAATTTGTATACTTTTATAATATTAATTCTTTAAAATTATCCTTGTTTTGACTATAACTTCATTTTCATTGAGGGCCCCATATGGATCAGTCACTCAGCTAGCGCATATTGAGCCTTATTAAATCCACCTGTACTCTTGTTTATACAATATATACGAAAGAAACAAAATCCTCCAAAAACAGTATGAAAGATTTGTGGTAGTATGGAATATTTTCCGTTCCGCTGATGAAAAATGTCCCGCTTCGATGATGGAATATATATATATATATATCCCATTCAACTGGTGGATTAGGTATATCCTATATTAATGGCGTAAAATGTCCCGTTTTATTATACCGACGGAAAATGTCTTGTTTGGCTGATGGAAAATGTCCCGCTTCACTGATTGAAAATGTCTCGTCTTCAACTCGATGGGACATAGTCTACGAGCGTGGTTCTAAATTTTCTTCCTTTTTCAATGCGACGGAGCCAAAGAAAGGAAAAGCGAGGACACATATCGCTGGAAACAAAGTTCTCCGGAAACAGAGTGCGTTTCGAAATGGAGATTCTATGTAGTCTTCCTTTGTCTGAAACCCTCAGCTTAACTCAGCACGGTTTTTGATAAATCTAACGATGAGGAACGGCCTTCAGGTTCATTCCGGTTCAATTCCTCTACTGCTTATAGAAACCACGACTTTCGCAGCGGAAATTGAGCCTAAAGCCTGGCTCACAAACACAGGTGGAGCATCCGAATGGTGAATAGGAGGGTAACCCCTTGTCTTACGCCTTTCTACGGAAGGAGAGCAGCTTTTATTCTCGGATGAACCTTTTCGAAATTCACTCTCAGTTTCCAGAGTTCTTTGTTTAAAACGATGGGTTTCGAGGATTCACGGCTGGGTGGTCATAAATCAAAACACCCCCGCTTTACAGCTCATCTCTTGAATTATTCATGCTTATCTATTCTATTATATAGCATTCGATAATTGATGGGCGAAATTATTTGATGGGTCGCTTATATGCTGTCGAGCCCTATGATTTAATTATGGTGCCTTCATGAGCTTTTGAAACACATTAGAAGGGCAATCAAATCTTTTATCAGAATCAGGAATAAGATATAAAGATTTAGTAGGGGCAGTTAAGATACGGCAACAGCTGAAGTTGTCTTACACTATTGACTGATTTTAACTAAAACTTCTCTGATATATCTCATCATTGTAACCACATTATCAAATCAGGAGCAGTTACCAGTATGCATAAAATAAATATGTTATAGAACGCTCAAAATTCATGTGATGTGCAATATATAAAAAGATTAGGTAGATTAAAAATGATAATAGAAAATTAATAAATAATTAAACTGATAAAACATAAGGAAAACAAAATTTTCCGGTTTCAATGACATATTTCAAGTATTTAAAAAGTTAGTTTTTCTGTAAAAGTACCATACTCTAGAGATTCTGTCGTGGTCATCTCCCAGCATGTTTCCTACGTATGTCCCCTATGATACTCAACGAACTTCGAATCATAACATATCTGTCACACCCTAGCAGAAGGTGTCGAATGCTGATTGGGCATTTGCATTCGTCACGGATGGAAAGATTTAAATTTCCTCACATTTTAATTAATTATCACTCTTAAAACAGCAAAGTCAACGGTGATGGGCAAAAGAAATCAACAACATAGGTGTCACTATTACAAAAACTCCTCCTATATACGAAAAACGTTCTGCCGGGATAGCTCAACAGACAGAGCACCCGAC
Organism: Ladona fulva; assembly: GCA_000376725.2. Classification (NCBI taxonomy): domain Eukaryota; kingdom Metazoa; phylum Arthropoda; class Insecta; order Odonata; family Libellulidae; genus Ladona; species Ladona fulva. The sequence goes on along the minus strand of KZ308407.1, from coordinate 348,782 downwards.
CAGCAATTGGGAGACGCGGGTTCGATTCCTGGGTCTCCCAATTACCGGTCGGGTCGGGGTAGCAAAAAGTCTTTAGGCTTTTTTTAAATCTATTTTTCCTTAGGATCCTGTTAAATTCTAAAAAATCTGAGGACTGTAGAGGATCTTATATAACTATAAATAATAATTTATTATGCACAACCTAGTTCCTAGTTATGAACTGTTTCTGAATTCTTGAGTCGAAATGCGAGAAAATGCTTCGGAGAGCTAGTTAGAAGTACATTTATTTCAAATTACAAAGCCAGGGATTCTGGGATAACATCGGTTTATCATAGCAGATTGTAAAGAGGGCTATAAAAATCCCTAGGTGAAGGTAGACTTTGTCGTTTCCTTCTCGTCCGCCGAAGGGAAAAACCACGTACGCTCAACGCCGTAAGTATATGGGAGGAAAGTTCTCCATAATTTAAAGGAAACTGTACTTAACGTATCACAATAAAGCGAGCTATTTCTCTTTTTTCCGAAAAAAAATTTGAAATTTTGTGAGTCATAAAAACCTTAAAAAATTATGATAAGAATGGAAAATTAAAAGGAAGGGTTTCAAGCAGCAGTGTTAAAATTTATAAGCAGTCGATTCTTATAGGCAAATTTAGTATTGGTCTGAAAACGAATCCAAGAATATTGTCTAATAACAATATCTCGATTATCAATTCTCTATCGTCCCGGGAAATGCTCAAAATAGTTTTGCTATAATCCGTACAATGCATTCTTACGGAAAAAATTGAGTATTTTGGGTCTTCTGGGATCGAAGCTATGACAGCTATGATCAATGTCTCACTTTTCTTCGGGGTTTCCCGTTGGTACTGATACTACATAAAATGGCCAAGTCAAAGACACTTGTAGTTAAGGCTGAGAATCCATAAACTACGTGTAGCAATATACAGCAGATACTGGAGTACCTACCAAACGTATATTTGAATAAATGTTGACGAGGAAGGTAAAGAATGTCTGGAAGGTAAGAAGATGAAATTTAATAGCGGAAAAATAAGATGTTTGTAAAAAAAAGGGATAAATATTTTTCTAGATGGAAAATTTCGCTATATTTATGGCAATGCACGTGTGTTGCGTGGATGCCTAATTTTGATTTTCAGTTGCAAATTTTGCATAAACAAAGACACATTGAGTTGAACGGCCGGACATGTGTCTGTTATTTTTGTGCAAGGAACGTGTCCTGAAAGTTTCGTGTAAGTTCGCGTGGCACAAACCTGATGTATTCCTTGTCAGGATATATTTTAAAATATAACTTACTGTTAAACATTAAATAAAAAATTACAAAAATTCTTGAAAGATAAACCTTACGAAACAGGAATAAATCAAGTTTTTTTTACGTTAGAAATATTCACTACAGAAAAAACTACTGCATTCACCGCGGCCCACCCTGTACTCAGGATGGCCGCATATGAAGTTTTCTCCTGCGTACCCAGTACGCAGGAGGAAACGTTGAAGAGTTAAGGCACAGGAAAGCAACACCGATGGATTAGAATACGTTATGGTCATCGGATATATAAAGGTCCTTATAAATTAATTTATCTTTCATATTTGTTTTACTTTTTCTAGTAATGAAAATGACTTTTCAATGAAATGGCTCTCATGAAATTGAAAATAAAAATCCAATGCATGCTCCTTTCATTACTTTCACGAAAGATTTTACTTAGATATTTCACATCGGAACTCAACTCTATTCGGAGCTACTCATCGGAACTCAAGTCAACTCTATTTTATGCACAGCGTACTGTTTATGAGAGTAAGGGTCATCTGTGAGAAGAGACCCAACGATCTCAATCTAACCCTGACGAAAAAAATGTATTATTATTATAAGTTTCTCTCGCTTCGCGTACGATTGTTTGGGACCTTTAAAGCGAGGTATATTTATGGTCAATTTAATTTCCTATAATCTATGTGTGCCGTTACAGTGGTCATTTCGTTCCATATTCGCAATTGCAGGTGGTATCTTTAGCATCCATCCTATAATCCAGAAATGATTCAATATTCATAAAGTAAGCGGATTAGTTTTTACCAGACTTTTTTTTCCTGGAAGGTAGGGAGAAAGTTGTTTTTCCGGCAAATATGGGGTTAGATTTCCCATACGTTTCATCCTAAATTTAATATTAATTGTGCTACTTTTCATAAAGATTAAAACTGTACTCAAATTCTTATTAAACTAGTAGAAATTGATGATTTGCAATTATTTAGCGATAGTCTTACTCTTTAGTGGTCCAGAAAGGGATGACTAGAGCCGCCTTAACCTTACGGTAGCCACTGTGAAAACAAACTGGCACCCTCTCTGCATGGTAGTTTATAGCCTAGGGTAATTTTATTGAAACCCTTGATATATTTATAAAGTTAATTACAACAGTGGATAAATATTAACTTTTAAATATTATTGGAGCGTATTGAAGATATAACAGAGACAATTGATCTCTTTCATTCCGGTAGAATTTAAGAGGTATCATTTTCTATTTTTAAGGAACCGAAGCATAAAGTAAAAGACATTAGTATGTACAAACTTATACCATGCAAGTTACCAAAATATTCACATATCACGAATTACTGGTATAAAACTCAAACGCTTCGTCAAATAATTTCTTCAAGGCACCTCATTCATCTGCAGTGTCAAGTGTCTTAGTCGATGCTTACAAAGCATTTATTGCGTCTCTTTGATACAATTTATTAAAAGTACGCCTCAATATATATTTTAGATAGATTTTGGCCACCCTTCTTGCTCAACATGCTCACGGTGGCCCTGTCTAAGACCATTGCGATGCATTTACTGTAGCGGGGGCAGCAAGTTACCTCTCGGGGGCGGCTTGAAAGTTTAAAGGCGGCTCTCATAACACAGAATAAAATATTAATGTTTACACATTTTAAAGGGCAAAAGTTTCAAATCAGAAAAGTGATACAATATTTATGTCTTCCGTCTCTCCATTAATAAATGCTTTTTTGAATTATGTACAAGCATTTAATATGACAATTATGATCAAAGGGGTTCGTTAGACTATTTTTCTCGTACTGTCTCTAAAATTGTATTCATGCATATTGCAAGCAATGGTAAGATCAAGGGAGGGGGTGGAGGGGAAATCGCCACCCCCTTGGTGACTTGGTTACATTTTGCCCAATATAGGAACTTGTACTAAATTCAGATCGTGAAGTTTTTTCTACGATCACTATAATATTTCAAGGAATAACAGGTGTGAAAAATAACAACATGACTGTGACTCGAACCCAGATTTTCTTTTGCCCGGAAATTCCTACCCGGAAAGTGTGATTCCTGGGCTCGAATCCCAGTCATGTAGCTATTTTTCACACTTGCTATTCCCTATTATTACATTAATCACGGTAAACCCTGCGGTTTACTGTACATTCGCAGACAAGTGTGAAAATTCAGAGGGAAGGCTGACAGACAGTTCAAACATGGAATAGCCCGGTATTATTGCTATTTCAACAACATTTGGAATTATAGCATAAGATAATTATTTACCTACCCCTAGTCATACCCTCTATGTAAGCCTCCCTTACCCTTTTGGGGGTGAGGTTACCCTAGGTTGAGAACCGCTGTCCTAGGTTGTTGGATTTTGCGAGGCTACTTGCCTTGTTTACGTCTGAATGCGGCCACGTTTATATAACAGGGAGCTGAAATCGGTCCCTGTGGCTCGTCCGCAAGATAGGATTTTCGGTTTCTGCTCTCAGCAGAACTTCCGCTATTCCATTCAGGAAGAGAATTTAACTGAAATTTAAGCTATTCTCCATAACGATCCCAAATATCAAAATTTATTTGCCATATTCTCTGATCTCATCGTTGGAAGAAAACACCCCTGAGACGCGATTTTCCAGATTAGGGATGGTAAACCTATTTTTTTTCCAGAAGGCTGCGATATTTTACGAACATTGAGATTTATGTGCCAATATGTTACTTTAATTATCATGGTTATAGCCGAAAACGTTTACGTTATAGCGTCAACAATAGTCTTCAGGTGTTGTTATTGATGAAAAACATTTGTAAGTTAACGAAATCCATATTTTTTTATTACGGGGTTGAAATATTTTACTCGATATATACTGCGAACCTCGACTTGCGAGTGAGCTCGCATTCTAACTTTTGTGCTGACGAAGTAGTCATAGTAACTGTACTGCAAGTTGGGTTCGAGTCCCAGTCATGTCGCTATTTTTCACACTTGTTATTCCCTAAGTATGTTTACGTTCAAATACGAGGACGAGCCCATATGTGTTTATGTATTATATATAACTTTAAGTCGTAGTATTCGTTTAATTTTGTTGTTTTGTGTTATAAAATGTTGTACTATCGCCTAGTGAGGGAAAATATTTTGATGCAGCCGCACAAATGAGAATATAACCTTCGAATGATTTTTTATAAATAGTAACCGTTTTCATGGTATGTATGTACTTCATGGTAAGTATTTCAGAGAAATACGCTCTTAAATACATCAAATATCCAGAAATTTTAGTTTAAGTTATAAATGACGATTAAAACTTGGCAAAAGCACAGAAGGGGTCTCATATTCAATCATACTTTCATCATACAAGCTTATGTATTTTCTTAACTATGATATTTTTCATGGTATAAATTTAAGACGGGACTATTAACCCTCATTTTCGCTCTAAATAAAGACGCACACATGTACTTTCGTATTTTTGTATAAATAATGTAATATTCAACGCCGACAAATGCATATACGTAAATGAATATTTACGTAAGTAATCCGCGAATAGCTTTAATGCAAACGAATCTTCGGCACACAAGTAAAACAAAACCGAAATAGTTTAACCGATGCAGAAATGACATTAATGGAAGACTGCGTAAGATGTTCAATTAGTTACCTCCATTGTATTAGCTGGTATAAACTTCTGAAAACGAAATGTATTCATTGAAGTTTTGAGAGATTGGCGGAATGCTTGAAAGCCCGCGTCATCCATGCAGTTCTCCTATTAGATATTTACCACTAGATATGATGGAATCAGCCGTCATTTTGTCTCTCTGTCATTTATCGGGTTACAGCAAGTCTCGCGTTAAATTTTGTCAGTAGATACAAGTGCTACGGTTATTAAATTCATTAGGACGCCCTCTCAAACGATAATGCTATGCTATCGCACTGTCATAGAAGGAGGAGGCGAAACTGGATATTCTAAAATAAGTGTATAAATTGTGAAAAATTCATTTTCAGTAAATTTCAAATAATTTTAAAAATAATCGTAAGAGTTCATTCATCTCACATCATGAGTTCGTTAATCATAGAGGTTATTCAGTCGCGTTAGCCCGGGGACGGGCAAACTGCTTTCATCGGAATGCCGTTTGTATCGTACCAATACTTTGACAATTGGAATTATACAGCCCGGGAAATTAAAAAACTCTGCTTTTTTATCACACTTCGTATATTGTACAAAACATCTGTTTAAGGAACCATTGGATCTATCCTCAGGCCGCACTTTAGTGGCGATCTGCTTACTTTTAAAAAGTTTAGCATCAGAATTGTACAAAGGTAGACGAATTCAATCGCTTTGTAAATATAGATATTATATTTTCTACTTTATTTTTACGAGGTCTTATAAAAGAGATCGCGAGACAAATTTATTTACATTCGTGGTTAATGATTTAAGAAATGACGGTAAGGCCGCAATTAACAACCTTATAGGCAGAATTTTTTGGTATAGCTAGTCGTTGATTAAGTCAGGGGTGGCATTCAGAATATAACTCTACAAAGCCGTAAATATTTTTGGATTTGGAGAGATTTACTTTTTTAACATCAATCCTATTGTATTTTTTGTATTAAGTTAGGGATGAATGTGTAATGTCAGAGACCCAAAGAACAAGGATCAGATTAAGGTCTCCAATAGGAATCATCAGGTTAAAACTCTGTCATTTTTTTGCTACATTCATCGGAGTACATACTATAGAAGAATCGATCGTTTTTCTGCGGATATAATATACTAGATATTAAATTATAAGGTATGTTCAAAACAATCCACAATCAGTAAATGTAGAATATTAATTGTATAGAGACGAATTAAACACTATTTTATAGACATTATGTAGAATTACTCAACATGCATAAAATCATTTCTTGGAGCGAAAAACATGAAATCAAGAATGAGCCGTGCCCCTATAAACATTTGAGAAAGTATGTTATTGAGAGTTACAAAGCAGTTTTATTGAGGATCCTATTTGGAGGAAGCCTTCAGCTAGCGCCTAGTGAGTACAATTATAAAGACACCCCTGAGATAAGTAAAACACAGTAAAAAATACAGAAACTGAATTTTGTTATAAATTTTTCGGGTTTTTTCTTCGTTGGCGAAATTTTTGGCCTCCCAAAAGAGTCACATTGGCTGCTTTTTTTCGATCAATCAAGTTCTAGGTTGTAATACGGCAGCCCTGGCTATATTTTGGAATATCCTAAAAGCAAACCTTTTTAAAGACTCTCTCGGGTAAACGACAATCGTCGCTGAAAGCTCTTTCAAAACTGGGGTAATAAATCCCTCGCAATATGCTCAGTGGAAAGATAGTCTTTTCCTCCCCTATCCCCCTTGGGTGGGGGGAAACCTTCCTATCGGAACCCCATGGAGGCGTCTCCGTGGGGGGAGGTCTGCTGACGTCACGAGGGGGCGTCACTTCTCCAGTTACGGGCGTCTGGTGTCGTCTCCGGTGTCTTCGGAGGCTTCCCTTCAGTCGAGAGTGGGCAGCGTCCATGAGACGACGTCGCTAGAGGGCGATGAAGTGGCCGAGGAAATGGCCGTGGTGGCCCCTCGGGGGCGGAAGGGGCCGCAAAGGGGGCAGGAGGAGGAGCGACAGGAGGCGGAGGAGGAGGGTGAGTCCATCGATTTCCATTCAAGTGATCGAACCAACAGCCGTAGACGATTGGTGCCTCTGGAGGCGACGACGGGCTTCATTGGTCCACGGAGGAATTAGTGTCACGCGGTCAATAAGAATGATTTACTTTTCTCAGATATGTTTACGATCGGGCTTTAGTAGATGGGTTGTAAAGGAACCTACTCTACTAGGAGGAATTAGCGTATCTCACAGTCAATGAGAGTTGTAAATCTTTCCCAGATTTGTTCACGATTCCTCCGCGATCTTATTGGGCTGCTCCTCTGTTAATGGAAGGATTTGTGACTTATCTGGTCTTCGGAGGAATATGTATCACGCAGTCAATTATAATTATGCGTATTTAGTAGGTTTATAGAAGGAACATGTCCACTGATGCCAAGCAGCAATGGAGATAAGTGATCTCCAAAAATTATCGGAACAATCGTCTAGTGTACCTGCTCCAATTATCTCATAACTAAAGACACTGTTTATGGTAGGATAAAAAGCTTCCCTTGAAGGTGCTTCTATGAGAGGCAAAATACATTTAGGGTTTCAATGTGGAATTTACAATGGACTTGACTGGGTATGGGAACTTCAATGAGAACTACCTTTCTTGATCCTTGTGGATTTAGTACAGTCGTATGTAGTTTAACACAAAAGACATCTGTAGTCACTAGAGGAATTTAACAGACTATGTATCAGGCACATTACACCTGTACATTACATTAAACCTGTAGTTTCAAGAAATAGATGGACCCTACTTTAAAGTGGATTTACGAAAAATTGAGAGGTCACTAGTGGTTCGATGGAATGGAACAGATCTTTCAATTAGGGTGATATTGCCATTCTGTAATATTGTTTCCATATCTCGTACTTTTAAGTTTTAGAGAGTAAAAGGAATATATTAAGGAAATGTGTAGTAGTAGGAACATACATAAGTATTCATTAGAGTTGATTATAGAAAAGTAAGGGTAACTCCATCATTAGAACTTCAATTAGTATCTTCAATTAATGACTTCATCATTAGAATTGGTTATAGAAAAGTAAGGATAATTAGAAGGAACGCAAAGATGCATCGAATCGCTGTTACCCTCTATTTATATTTTTGATTAGAGGTTTTTGGATATTTATTAAAATTATAACCACAATCCGTAATTAATAAAAAATGAATTAATCGGGCTGATATGTGTTGATATGTGAATTTGACCAAGCACTTAAAATCCAAAGGTTCGATAGTGAGTTAGTACCAGAAGATTTCTTTGGACTTAGCTTTGAGAATCTCTAGTTCTTGTATACGTATATTCAATAACAACACTGGTTTATATAATGTTATATTCTGGTATTCTTTTCCATTGCCTATGAAAATTCTATTGACCAACTGCTGATTCAGTACTGCTTCATATTCACCCACAAATCTGCCCTCAAAGGGACCGATGTATTTGTGACATCCACTCCAAACCATTAGCAATGTTTAATAATTGCGCACTTTTAAATAAAATCGCATGGCGAGGTTTCAGGCGTACTTGAAGAAGTAAATGGCGAATACGTCCAACTTGTTCGGGCGGCAATGTGAAATATTTCCCCATCTTTACAGCAGCAGTCCCCGTGGTCAGTCGGAAATGCTCGGCATTGATTCCAAGAACTATTTGAGATTTTTCGGTATTCATTCCTTCAAAGAGATAGGAATTCGTTTGGATCCTCCGAGTTAGCGAGTGACTTTTGTGTTTTCACACTTCCTGCCGAACGTCAAATGGCGGTGTGCGGGAGGGCATGCAAATTTCATCTCCATTTTCCCTGCCACGGATTCGAGAAGAGACACACAAAGGATCAGATACGAGGATTCTGCACAATGGGATAAAGGAATCCAGTGACTGTTGGAACTCTTTCGTGAGGATGATTCACTTGGAGTCGGAAGTGAATGGGTTGGTAAACACCTATAAAAGGAACCATAAACATCGCTGGAATCCCGCTCTTTTTAAAGTAAAATTCTATGCGTGGCCGATTTTTTCGGTATCGCACATTTTTCGGTTGCCTTCTCTGGAAATGTGCCTAGATTAATACTTAGAGTTGGCAGAAACTACATTTGTGAAGGTTCTTAAGTAAGTTCCGTTCAAGATGTTCCTGAAATTTTGGCGATGTCGTAAGCATTAATTAGGTACTGTATATTGCTAAGTTTAGATGGTAGGTATTGGAAGCTAGATTAGGTTTAAAGGGTGAATAGATAGTGTTGTGATAAATGGGGTAGGTGACGAAGAATAGATAATAGTGTTTTGGGGGGTGTATATAAAAGTCACGCGGCCGACTCTCGATTATCCGGGGTGCGGACTGAGCAAGATCCAAGTAAACTCGAGTATATGTTTACACGTTATTAATAATTTATTCTAATCACTATAAGCAGTGTAGGTAAAATAGCTATATAATTTATACCATAAGTAATTTGGCGTCTGTAATTGTTTAACATGAAGATCAGCCCATCTCCTGTTTGGTTGTTTTGATTCAGATACGGCTATTTGCAATTAAGTGCGTTCGCTAGTTGTGAATTTTCATGACAACATAAACATTAAGGAATTATATATCGATTATCTGTGATTGAAGGATTTATGTTTGAGTTATGATTCATTGTATGTCAGAGAATTTTATTTTCCACGTAGCTGAATAGATCTACCGTACCTCTGCTGCTTTATTCCATGTAGTAATGAAACAAACGCAGGACGGATGTGTGCATTTCCAAAACTTATTTAATTGATCAAAACTATAGAAAATCAATCAGTTTGCTATGCCGCCGTGATTCCCGTCTTCATGTTAGCTCTTGGTATGCTAGAGCTAACCAATTTCGAAGACGTTGGTGGTAAGGGGGATGGTCCTCCCCTTGATGACTTTATAAAGCAAGGAATTTATGTAGGGCATGAGTAGGAGCATAGAATAAAAGCTAATAGCGAATTGTTTCCACCTTTACTTTACATTTATTGGATTTTTACGGCAAAATGTGATTTTAACAGGCAATCGGAGAGAATTTTTTCGGATACATTTGCTCCGTTTTGCGATTCTGTTGCTATTATAAGTTCCCATTATATGAGTAGCTGTTTATCCATGAATTTGGGTTCGGTCGACAACTAGTGATATTACTGTTCCGCTATCTTTGAGGGAATTATGAGCCGTAAAGTTTGAAACTGCATCCTTAATCAAACAAAAATATTACCCAGCTGCGAATTGGTGTACGCAAAATTTAACTTTCACGACTGTTAAGCTTTCGATCTTTAAACATAATAATTTATTACCTCGATTGTCGGTAAGTATTGAAATTCATGGTGATTTAGATTCTTGACTGTTCGTTATACTTACTGTAACATTTATTTCTATGATACAGTCGTGATACAAAATTCACTATGTATGGTAACAGTAAGTTTTGCTTCCTGTGTGAACCCAAGAATGTATTCATCCCCTGAAATATTCAAATTTCGCAGAGGACTTTAAAATCAGCGCTCGGGCCGTGGGAAGGGAAGTAAACCAGGTAACTGAGCACCACGAAGGGCTTCCAGCCTTTTCACCCGGACATTCCTGGAATCCAAACATTTGTTCGTTGCCAGGTAGCCAAAGACACGCTTTGAGGAGCTAAATAGTCATGGCAACAAAACAATATTTATTTCGCTAATACAATCCAAACACCATTAGAAAGGGAGTTTATTAAATAATGTAACTTTTTCCTGTAACACTTTAAAAAATTCCGTTTTGCAACCGAAGAATGCGAGAAACCCCCTGGAAACAGTGCTGAAAGACAACGTGTAACGTAACAAGGTAACGAAAAAACGGAATAATTTTCTGTTAACAAAACGAAAAACTTTAACGGAAAAATTCCAAATGTTAAAAAAAACATAACGGTAATCCGAAATAGTATTTCATTAAGTGACGGTTTGTTACACCTTCCTCTGTCGGACTTGGACAAATGCTTAGAAACAAGGTAGCATTTTAGTATGCTGAAAAGAGTACTTTTAATTTATTGCACAACAAATCAACCTTGACTAAAATTTTTTGGGTATTTCTCAATTTGTATGCAGCATCTAAAAATATTCACTTTTGTTACGAATCATTAGGAAATTGAAAATATTCGTTATCTCAGACACTTAGAAGAAGTTAATTACAAATTGTAATTAATAAACAAGATCAGGGGTATGAAAATAGTTTATTTACTATAAGTTATAATTTCGTTGTCGTATTATATGTGACGAAAAACGGTCAAGTTTTTATTGTAACAGAAAATGTAGCTAATAATTAAATGAATTCTAATGCTGTATCTAAAAAGACAACGAATCGATTCTTTTCTGTTTTTCAGAACTGCTTGGAAATCTAAATTTTCGAGATTTTTGGAAAACTCTCCATTAAACCTTACGATTCGTGAATTTATTAACATTGGTAGGTTTTACTAACTCGCCATTATCCCTCTTTTTTGGTTTGCAATAAGTTAGTACGCTTTCTAATTCAATGAGAACTCTTCGATTCGTTTTTAATGATCAATAAGCTGTGAAAAAAGATTTCCTTCTGGATTAAGTTGTCGGGATTCCTAATTTATTCTCGATGTGTTATTCTTATTGATAGAAATCTCCCCACAATCGGCTACCATATTGGTAGATTTCTCGCCAGCGTAAACAAAATTATCGTCACCCGTGCAGGATTGGCTGAATTAATCAATCAATTTATTAAACTCAGAAAATTGTCTTCTCTCAGTAAAATGTCTGCATTGAAAATGAAATGATAAACCACACCTTCGCTTTTAGAAACTCCATTACTTTCCGAATTTTTTCTCTAGCGATTACACCAGCATTCAGAGGAAATTTTCATTGTTTTTACTTTATCACTTCGAAGTTATATTTCATGATTTCGAATTTCTTTGTCGTAGAAAAGTAGATTCTTTGTTTTTTAGAGTGTTGTTATTGGTATAGCAATATCATGATAATTCGAAGGGCCTTATCGATGATATATCTCTAACATCGACTCGATTGTCATTCCTTTCCTACTTTCGGCTTCCTTTATTAAACAGTTAGCGTAAACTGAATGAATCCCACCGTTGTATGTTGTTGTCGCTGCTAAATGTATCCGTTGCAGTTTAATTCAACTTGATCATATCATAACGTACTATGAAACTCTCGCTAATGCTAGCACACAATAAACACATACGCAAGTTTGAATCATGTTGTTCCCATTCGGGGTTGACACGCCAGTGACCTATTCTAATTCGCAATACTCGTCCATTCTTATATATAATTGCAAAATTCTTTCTTTCAAGACATCTCCTTTATTTTTTATACTTAGCACGTCTTTTTCCCTTGCTTCTTTTGTATTACTTCAGTAATAATATTGTAATTTATGCATTTATATGTATGCATTTCAGCGAATGCACATAAAATTGAGGTACTCGATTTTAACGATAACAGTGCTTATTGCTCAGAGCGAAAGCTGAAGGGTTCCGTCTACTATATTTGCTATAAATTACTTTCTTTGTATTTATCTGTTTTGTACACATTTATGTTTCTTCTGAAATATTTCAATTTAGTGTTTGGGCAACATCAATCAGGAGGTGCCGTAGAGAAGAAGTGGCAATCACACGTCTCAGGATAGGACACTGCTCCCTTACACACGCATACTTGTTCACAGAAATTAAAGAGCGGCCGGTCTGTCATGCCTGCAAAGAGCCACTATCAGTCCATCATATTTTGTTAAAATGTCCCAAATATCATGATACACGAGAGAGGTTAAATATCCATGGAAGCATAAACGAAGTATTAGGTAACAATGAGGATGCTGTACAGAAAGTCATCAAATTTATTAGAGAGACACAACTAATGAGAATGATATAATTAATGAAACAGAAACACCTCTGCATCTATGTCTCTCAAATAATACATTTATAACTTTAAATAATAGTCTAGACTGATAAAGAAAGATATGCATGACATGCGGTGCAAATAACCTTAGCCGTTGACGCACCCTTAAAATCAAATACTACTACTACTACTACAATTTAGTGTTAATGTATACCTTAGCAGTCGAGGAAATCAATCGATAAAAACTTTCCCCTAATTTTTACAAATATATATTATATATAAAAAATTATAACTCCTAAACTAAAATATTTCCTATAAAGTGATTGTGAAAAAAAACTATTCGTCAATCAAGGAAAATAAGAAGCATCGAAAAAATTCAATTTTGTTTTTATCAATTAATTTATTTAATTGTTAGATTTGATATTTTTATTCCACAAGTATTAATACTCAAAAATATAATAATATAACAGTCTTTTGATAATAATTTTTTAAATATTTTATAAGTAATAAGTAATTTATTCTATAACTTTTAGTTTAGTTCGCCTAAACAGAAATCTCCAGTACGAAAATTTTCAATGGTAGGAAGGTTCAATATACTGGCATTAGTATTTAAAGTAAGAATAAAGTATGTAATATACGTTATCTCATTTTAAGTAAAATGCATGCATACATTATCTCATACAAAACTTCGTCCTCTTCCGAAATTTTGTGTAATATAAACGATGGATGGTGAGTTTTGAAACATTTTTTAAGTACTACGTCGTGAATTCACTGAGAATCTTGTTGCCTAATGACAATTTTTCAGTAAATACTCGGAAATTTCCGCCAGATCTAACGGAGAAAAAGGCTAAATTGAAAGCACTGATCATTCGCTTATTACTGATTCAGATTCCTCACCGTATATTTTACGTCACCCATGCAATAGAAAGCAGAAATATTAAACCTAGGCAAATACATTGTACGTGCAATATGGTTTCTCCATCATTCGCGAGAAGAGAAACTATTCAGCCAGAAAGAGCTCACGTCATATCCTCGGAGATTTCGTAAAATTCACCTCAACCGAGTTAAGAGATGACGCCCAAGGTTTCATTATTCCACTTAGAAAAGATCGCGAACTCTTAAGACGGTAAACAGATTTCTTTATGAGGAAATTATGGATGAGCAAAATGGTTGTAGGAGACCGTCATTTTAACTGCGGAATTCGGCCATATGTAGGTCGCAGTTGTTTCAGCTTGACGAATGTAGTATTACTGATTTCTATTTTTGTAAAGGGCGCCGATAATGTTTTTTCGTATATTATTTCCACATTTCCCCGTCTTCGTGTTTGTGAAATTTACTAAGGTATTAGTGGTGTTGAGTATGGACATTAACCTGAGTCACGCCTAATTAAATACTATGAGAGTGTTACTCAGAGGGAGTAGCACTCATGTGGACGATTTACAACCTCAGCATTCCGGCTCGGTGAGGAAAGCAAGTTAGGAGTGAGGCAGCGAGCCTTACTCCTCATCTTGCTCAGCTGTCTGAAAAGTATTCAATCCGAAGGCCGGTTGGGACTTCATCCCTTCTACTATCAACTACGAATAGCTAGGAGAAGGAAACGAGGCTTACTAGGCAAGATGAGGAGTGAGATAGTTTGCCCTTGCTTTCCTCACTCAGTAAGAATGCTATAAGCGGAACAAGCCCACGTTAGTGAAGCACAATGACAATAACTCTACGAGTAACATTTTTCGTAACATTGCATAAGGAGAAACCTTAATTAATCAGCATAACTCATACCTAAGCGTAACTTTCATAATGTTCAGTATAACTCATACCTCAGTAGCTTTCATACCACCACAGCCATGAACAATACCGAGACAAAAGTAAATAAAAGATACATTTTCTCCATCCCGTACCAAAAGACAAATGATAAATATTTCATTCGTCAAGAATTGGTAGCAGAACCTCTCGCTCAGCGAGCCATTTCCTATCAGAGCTTTTGGTAGCTAACGTTGAAGGGTTTTAGATCCATTTAAGCCTTCAGGCGGATTACTTGGCTGTAAAGGTAGATATTCATTGACTTGTGACCGTTAAATATTTTCTAACTGACCTCTCCTTCTGCAAAAAAAAACTAGCAGACGGTGGGATACATTTTCACGTAAGCTCTTGAGTTGTTTAGAAAGACATGAAATCTTATATGGCTCATTTTTATTAAGAAAATTTAATCACTCCTGACTAATAAAAAAATAAGGCGTTCGAGCCACCTCGTGTTTTCGGGGAAAGGTTTCCTCCTAGAATAACGCCTCGATGTTCTTTATGTATATGATAACAGTTAATGCAAAAGGAAATTCTACAGGTTTTTGAACATAAGAAATATATCCTATGAAAATGTTTCAATTAAGAGATTTTTTTAGATTAAACGAATATTCATTTTCGCCATGTTCCTGCTTATGAGAAGCCGACAAAGCAAGCTTACGAATTGACACAGACATACCAAATTTACTTAAACAACAGGAAAGATCGCAATTCTTCATCGAAAATTACTGACTGAATAAAGGTAGCTAAGAAAGTAAAGTGTCTAGGGGAATTCCGGAATTGTTTATTTCTGTAATTGTTTTCGCTGAAATCTGTCCATGAAATACATGCGGCAAACTTTTACTGACAATTTTCATCATCGAATTCCTATTTACTCATTCCTTCAGATCTATAAACTGAATGGTATCCTAATAGTAACTGATACTGTAGCCGTTTATATTCGCGCGTGGTTACCAATTTTAGCGTTCACTATTCATCCGAAACGAAATACTATAGACCTCCTTGCGGCTTCCTCTATTTATTAGATGGTTAACAACTTTATCAGCGATAATTCGAACTGAAAATATAAGAGGCGGCTGCCAAAAGCATTCTTCCCAACGGAAGACATTAACCTCTGCAGGTTTGGTTTTGCATTTCCCAGAAGATGCTGATACCGAAGAGTGAGTCCATTGATGCCCGCGTTGATTATGTGCATAAAGCTCTAACCGAACAGTTTAAACCTTTGGCCTTCGGATGATGAAATACTTCTCTCACGTGGCTAATCTATAAACCCACAAACGATAATCTGACAGAGCTGGATTTAGGAATACTGGTTTTCAGCATCTCATTGTCGGACGCCATGTTTATCTCTTGACTCATCCCGTGTAATGGCCGCCATAATTTAAGAGTCATCGTTAATTTGCTGGTCAGTTGCCAAGCCTTTCCAGGAGTTTTTGCTACGGTTCACATCTGAGGTGTAGCTAAGTAAATCAATGGACACTTTCCCGTATCGAATTATGTTTCGACGAGAGAGGAACTCATGTTTTTCTGATTCTACAGGTAAAATCAGATACAATCTACGGGGAATCCATTTCCCACAAAAACAGGACTCACACTTCTTGCGTTTTCACAGCTTTTCTAGCGCCTTGAGTTTAATAGACATTCCGCCATTTCCTAAGGCAGTTTCATTAGAGAATTAATGCTCTTTCATTTTACTTGTTCTCATTCATATCATATCATATAGTGCAGCTAGTAGCATCAGTAATATTGACATTATCAAAGAGTATTTATATTTTACAGAGCGTAATAAAATAATTACAGAGTGTAATTTACAGAGAGAAAATGAAACTACAGAAATAATTACCATATACATTTTAATTTACTCCATTATCGTTTGATTATAATTTATTTTTACTGATATATTGATATACTGGTTCTCGTTAAATTTTAAGAAAAAAAAGACTGACGTTCCGTCAAACGACTCAATATTGTCGTCCTTATGTTCATTTGCTCCATAATAACGATACTGATTCTCGTAATAATGAATAATAATAAATTATATAAAAAAGGTAAATAAATATATAGACGAGGGTATTAATTGAAGTCGTTTGATAAAATTTTAGTCTATTGGTCCCTAAATGTAATTAGAACTGCATGAAGTATAAGTAAGATACTTACAACTCATATAGATTCATTGGTATCTAGATGGATTATTTATTCTTAACGTATTTTGTACAGATATTTATACAGTTCATGGACATAACTGAACAAACACTTTAACAATCGGCATCGATTTTTATGGCCAATTAATCAAAAACTCGAAATGTTTACGAAAATTTGATTCAACTCATCAAAGGTTCCGTAATTTTTATCAAAAACAATATCTTACGATTTATTAAGAAATTATATTCAATTTTCTTCTCTCTACATTTCCTACGATTATTACTTCTAAATAAATTTCACTGAAAGGACTGCGAACGAAACGAAAACGAACTTAACAAGAATTTTCATAAGAATAACTGACAATGGATCAATAAATATATGCATTGATAAATACATATAAGACGATAATTATTTATTTAGATGTCTGCTTTGTAATTTCGTTCTTAGTTGTTTCGAAACAGACGAAAATATCATTTACGCGACCCATACATCACTCTTATGATTTTAGTCGATTTATTTATAATTTTCGATTCGTTTAGTTTTTGTCCTGCTGACTTACGATGCAGAATGTTAGTTATGGTATTTTAAGACATATTTATTAATTTAATTAAATAACTATTGTTGAACAGAGTAATATAGATTAAGGATAAAGATAAGTTTTCATCTTATGATAATGTGTTCGTTCCCTTAAGCTGCTATTTTAGCCGAATTCCAATACGTTGAGAGATGATTCTTGATGTCATCTCAACCGGTCTCGTTTAGCCTTTAGCAAAAACCAGCATTGATTCAATCCTTTTCAATCGAATGGCCATAATCAGAAATTCGTAAAATGCGTTCGTAACTTAATATCGCATCTGCGGTGGAATTGAAGGTTTTTTTAAGTTTTCGCATGTAGCACACGTCCGTCACTTGTCAGTTTCATTATTAGCATCATTTAACAACAGCTGAAATTTCATCATCATTAATAGATGTACAGGAAGATGGAGAGGATAATGTGCCTTTCATTCACTTTTTGCCTCAATGATTGATATGAAACCTGCTGAGGTATGAATGATGATAAATAATGTTTCGTATCTCGTCTCTTCTTGCTGAATGCTACGAAAAGTGCTTTTGCACGGTAATTGTTCTGTGTTTACGTGAGCGTACAGCATCACTTACAGCGTTCTGGCTCTGTGAAGAAAACAAAGGGAAACTACCTCACTCCTCATTCTGCCTAGCACACTCCATTCCCTCTGAAAGGCTTTTAGCAGCCTAGAACCAGAGAGGATGAAGTTTGAACCTATTTAAATCCTAAAATATTCTTGATGAATACTTTACAAGCTGAGTAGTGTGTCTTATAAAGTCTCCCCTTTTGTGATTCCCCTTATGGTTAGAGGCTAGCAAAAGTCAAGTAATTAGGTTTCTATTCGCTCTATGGATATCTTCCATTTAATCCTTGTCAAGTATAACATTTAAAAAATTTTAAATTACAATATTTACATGTTTAAGAAGAAAAACGGAAATTGAGATAAAGGAAGGAGTGACAGAATGATTTTGTGGAGTAAAAAAACTGTGACTTTTTTTATCACAGAAAAAATGTTTCCACTGCAGGAAAACGCCCAATAAGGGAAGGGGGGTGTGAAAAACCTGCGAAAGGAGAGAGTAAAAGGACGAGAGAGATATATCCCATAAAGTATGGAAATATTTACAAAAGTTATAAACATATGCAACATGTATCAGGAAATAATTATTCTTTGTCAATTAAAGTTTAATACAAAAAAAATGCAAATGTTGTGAATGGTATGAAGTAGCATAGTAGAAGTAAATAAAATTGCATCATACAATAAAATATACACAATTATCCAGAAAGGTCGTCATTTTTTACAAACATTGTCATGAGACAAAGGGAAGGTACAATCAAAGTAAAGAATAAAGGTAGAAAAAGTAATATAAGAAGGGAGGGTAAGGAAAGTTTTGGCTGAAGAGAACGGCTGTGAAGATGAAGTGAAGAAGAGATCGAACGGAGTCTATGCAAATTGGGCCTGTAAGAGATATTTTGTATAGTTTCTTGAATGAAACTAAGGAGGGAGTATTTTGAATTTCTGGCGGAAGTGTGTTCCATACTCTGCAAGCGGTCACGTGGAAAGATTTGCTGTAAAATCCGGTTCTGTGCTTAGGGATTTGAAGATTTTGATTTCTCCTTGTATAAGGATCATGTATATTGTCATTGTGGTGAATTGCGAAGAAAGATATTGCGACATATTGTTACTTTTAATCGAATACAGACAGGGCATAAGATGGAGTTTCCTTCTCGCGTCAAGTTTCAGCCAAGATAATTGCTCATACGAACTCGAAACATGATCGCTTTTCCTTAGGTCGCAAATGAATCGAATGCATGAATTCTGGGTTCTTTGTAATTTTGTCGCCAGGTCATCAGATAGATCCTGATAGACCATACCAAAGTAATCAAAGTGCGGAAAAAGAAGTGAAGATACATGTTTTTTCTGAGGGAATAAGGAAGAATAGCTTTTAATCGCGTAATGAAGTGGAGATTCCTATTAATATTTTTACATATTTTAGTGGCGTGATCGCCCCAAGTTAGAGAATCGTTGATTATAAGACCTAGATTCGTAACACTATGAAATAGTGGGATATATTCATTTTCAATCACAAGAGGATGTAAGGAGTATTTATTATAGGTGGTAGTAAGCTTGGGATGTCCACTGGTAATAGGTTGATTTTTAGATGGATTAATTACTAGTTGATTTTTAATGCACCATTCGTTTATCAGTGAAATATCCATGTTCATGTGATCTATGGCGCTGTTAAGATAAGATGCCGGTGAGTGAGTGTAGAGTTGTAGATCGTCGACATAGAGGTGGTAATTGCAATAGGATAGGTCAGCAGCGATGTCCTTGATATAGATAGTAAATAGTAATGGCCCGAGGGTGGATCCTTGTGGAACGCCTCTATGACTACTAAGCCATTCGGAAGAAGAATTATTATAGGTTACTTTTTTGAACTTATTACTTAGGTAAGAAGAGAACCACTTAAGAAAGTAAAACACAGAGTACGAAATGTAGAAAAGAAGCAAGATTGATAAAAAATAAAATTAATATAAAAACAAAGAAACCGTTATAGTAAAGGGAATACACGTGTACTATAATGATAAACGTACACTTTATATAATTGCTGAAATCAATGACACCTAATTCATGAATATACATTGAGTTAACATATAAGGCTTACAAAAATCACGTACATAGTCAAATTGAATGCCCAAATCTGAACTTAATATAATTATATCGTGTACGTAGTCAAGATAAACATGTAGTACAATACAACCGTAACTTTGGTTGTGCGCACGGTCGATACTTACACATATATGCGTAATATATAAGTGCATTGGACCACTTATGCGTGCTTTTTAATGCCTTCGTGCCAACTACGAAATCAATGGACTAAATTACCACAGGTGACATTATTAAGCGTGCATATTTTCGATTATGCAAAAGTGATTGTACGAGGATTTCCATTTATGGTTAATTACTCGTTTCTACACAGAGAGGTAAAGGAATGGAATATGTTACCCGAAGGGGCCTTCAAGCCCCTACTGAAAAAAGGGATGGAATTTAGACGTAGGGGGAAAAATATCTTATAATAATGTAATGTATTTAAATATAATATTACAATAATAGCATATATAATTGAATTGGAGATAAGTTATTATAGTTGGCGGTAAATCGTTTCTTTATGTACTGTATTCCGTATTAGTAGATGTAAGGATTTTGAGGAAATATTAGATTTGTTTTTTAAATATATATACCTTTGGTCATAGTCTGACATGTGAATTGTAGCTGTTTAAATAGCAAGTTGAGAAGTGTCGTTTGTAAAATATTGTATCTAGTGGTCTGGGATACTTATGTTCAAATGTTTTCTATTTATGCCTGTAGATATATGTTTAATACTGTTTGAGTTATTGAATTTAATATAATATTAACGTCGCCATCTGGCTCAGCGTCTATCAGCAACGAAATTGTATAATAAAAATAAATTTATTGAAGAATGCCCTCATGCAGGACATTCAGAAATGACCCATGTAAAATGGTTACTGCCCATTATCGCTTGCCGGTAAAAGTAAGTGGAAGTTCTTTTAGCAACATTTGATTGTATTAGTCTCCCGGATAGCCTAAAATTAATAGGTGAAAGCGGTCCCGTGCTCGATTCCCGGTGCCTGTGCACGTGCAGTGAAGCCTACGTGCGAGATGACCTCAACTGTCGAAGCACTTTTAACGGCACTACTACTTGCATTTTGAGATTTAAAAACGAACCGGAAATAGCATTTTGGCTCACAAATAAGATTCCGCAAGAAATTATCTTCAGTGGCCGAGGACTGCACGTTCCTTTTAAGTCTCCGATTCAATTCGAACTAAATCGATGTCGAATCGAGATTGCCGATAATAAATTTAAAAAAATCATTCATTCTTAGGCTCCTCACTCATCAGTTAGTTATGTGCAGCGGGTAAACGTACACAGTAGATATTTTTGTCTCCGTTGGAGAAGGATTACTCAAGTAAGGATTCACCGCATGACGTTCCGGAAGGTACGAAAATAGATAGGCGAAGAAAGATTGGCAGAAGAGGTTTCATTCAAAGATGTCATCGAAAGGCCTTCGCCTTTATACGAATATTGACACACTCCGTTGAAATGAATCAATTTCTAAAATGTGAAAGAATCAATCAAGGAGGCACAGGGAGGCAGAATACATCGTTCGTTCATATAAAAAACGCTTAGGCTGCATTTGAAACCACCAGGTCGCTCTTCAATGTTATCTCACCTTATCTCATCAAATGGTTCCCCTTCGAAATTGTACGATGGGAAACGCTTTTGATTTCTGAATGACAATAAATCTAGCAAAAAAAACTTTTGGTGAACTTTCTGGATAGATATAGAATCCTACAAAAATAAATCAGTAAATACTTCAGTTTGAAATCAATGTGCGAAGGCGTTACTTCGTGGAAGGATAATAGAAAAGGTATCTCTCGTACACTGCCACAGATTTTATTGATGGGATATGTTTCGCTAGTGATCCTGCATCATCAGGTGAAAGCCTTCAGTACTGATAAAATAAGATCAATATGCGAAGGCGTTACTTCGTGCTACTGATGATGATGCTATCTTGCTAGTGAAACATGCATCAACATCAATAAAATCTGCGGAAGTGTACGAGAGATATCTTGAATCAGTTTGACTTTCATTATTTTCTTTCAGCTCGATTTCGGAGAGATCAATTGAAAATCTGACGGACGCTGTCGATGAAACGTAGGAAACAAAACGATATCGTTCACTTTCATTGATAAATCTGTTTGTTTATAATCCAGAGTTCGTGGGCCTTTGTGGAAGAACGCCATTACGAGAAAGGAAAACAGTTTCTCCGTAAAATTTTGCTTTTTTACAGATTCAATTACAAAATTCAAGAGAGAAAATTAAAATGAATTTAAGCTCATAAAAATTAAAGAAAACAAAAATCCCAACCTAACATACATTTTATGACAGTATAAGGGCAGTTATTCAAGCCGTTTTTTTTTATTCCTCTAAATCCAATTATTCTCAGGTGGTTTGGAAATGGTACCTAGCACTTAGCATAATAGGTCCCGAGACTTCCTTACATCTATAATGATATTAATTATTTTTACATTCTACGAGCAAGGAATATTAGCACTCCTTAGAGAGATTCTGATTTGGGGTTGCCCTACACCATATACATTCTTAAGGCTGCTTCATATATAATGAATTCATTACTAGAATAAAGAGCATATTAAATTGCAACATGTATGTATAATTAACAGAAATAAACAATACATTAAATAAATCTTGATAAAATATTTCAACGCCCAATCTAAATGAGACCAAGAAAACAAAAAATTAAAATCCTAAGTTTTTTATTAAACAAATCTTTTAGCCAAAGCAGATGTACAACTTAAACAAATATACTTTCATACATAGGGATATTACTTACAACACTAAACCAATTTTCTAAACGGAAATTCAACCACTTTTTTCTCAACTCTTTTTTAATGGCTTTATACAAGTTCACATATCCAATAATCAGCTATTCTTTTGGTGAGGAACAAAATATTTTTGGTCCAAGATATTGGTACGATTATCAAAAATTTCAATCCTTGATTTAGGTATCTTATGTCTTGCATGTATTTTGTTTATTTTTAAACAACCTTTTATCAATACTTAGTGATATCATAGAGTAACTTTAAGATTACTCTATGGTGATATGAAGTAAAATGAAGAGCCTAGACAAAACTAGGGATTTTCGTTATCTCTGATTAAACTATAATGTATTGCTAACAGAAATATTAGTTTATGCAATGCTTTTTCTTGGACTAAAAATAAAATATGCGAGTGTTGTTTCAGCTGTTCAGATGTGTTGACTTATTAACGCTTTCCTTTACGCAGGTTTCCTTTCTTGTATTCAGAAGACAGTATTTCTTTTAGCTCATAATCAGCGACTTATGGTTCTCGAAAACGAGGCCGTAAATACAGAGCGTAGACTGATACAGAAGGGTAAACGAATTAGAGATTAGTGAAGAATTTTGGGATGTTTGAGTTCCGGAGGTAAACAGTCACTTAGTTTATAAGTTAAACAGAGTTTCGGTGTAGTTGAAAACTGGAATGTGAAAGATGTGCTTGGGACGGAGGACGCACGCGAGGATAGTAAAGCATGAAAATCTATCGTGAGTCCTTAAGGTTGCTCACCCGAAACGTACTAGCGTGTTCGTATGTATGCATATGACAAGTGGAATGTATTATTTAATGAACGGTTCAATAGTTACAGATGTATAAGAAACCCTAGAGCACCCTTGAGGTAAGACAGTGCGCTACAGCACATCATTTGAGAAGGTCTTGTTTACCAACTAAACCAAACTTATCTAAGGATGAGGGGAAAAGGTATTAACTTAGTACAGATAGCCGTAGAGAAAGGTGTTTTACTTAGCACGAGGAGGTGTGCATCTTAAAACCCACGGATAAACATACTGGAAGATTACTGACATGACTGGGAGTCGAGCCCAGGTCTACCACTTTCCGGGCAGGTATTCTAACCACTAAAATACCATTCCGGGTCTCTTCCACTCTGTTAACTTATCTGAATTGAGCGCACTTACATGAAGGGCGCACTGGTAGCAACTCAACGCGCGCCCAAAAGGAGTATGTTGTCTTATGCATTAAGATTTTATACGGCAGGAGTGAGATGTATCTCTGGTTGTCTCTTTGCAATCCGGTATTGCTTAGAGTCTCGAAAAGAAATTTACAGCATAATAATCATACCAAATATTCAAGGTATGTATTACTGTGTTCTAATTAATGGAATCAGATCCAATCACCACATTTCCATTATAGAAAAGGATTCGCAATGATGTTTCCGTCGTAAATAATATATTGAAAGTCGTAAATTAAGAGTATTTTTTATCGAAGCCCCGCCATCCATCTACCATAAAGTGACTGGGGTTCTGGGCGTAAATCCTTCCATATTATTTTTATTAATTACGTTACAAATAGAGCAGTAGCTCGGAGACAATGTCAGCGTCTAATGGGCAAAGAAAACAATACTCCATGATTTAATAGAATCCTAATTGTAAATCTATTTATTCGTTCCAGAATAAAGATGTATAAAGTCATCAGTCTGTCAGATTAAAGGAAGCGATATGAACTCGTAACACCTGATAACAGTACTGTGCTATGTTAAACCTTGGTGGGAAATATATATATAGTTTTACATTCCAGCCTAAACTTCATTCAGTTAAATTACTAACCGTTATTCATTTACACGTTAACGACCTCACACTTAATGAGTGAATTTGTGTATATCTGTATGCATCTAGCGGGTCAAGGTAAATATTAGCAGGGTATGACTTATAGTTTGTATTTTTATGAAGTGAGGTATGGAAAATAGATTCGTGTGTTTAACGTTCAGATGAGGATAAAGTTGAATATGTGGTATATGCATTACAAGAAATTATTATGAGCACTGTACCTTAATTCTGTCCGTTAAAGGTCTTTTGAATCAAACAACTCAATGAAACACTTTTTAGAAATTATTGTTATTTAACTCTTGTGGCGAGGTTAGGACAAAATTACCTCTGTTCTACCTAACCTCTGAAGATATTACATGATAATAATATTATTTATATTTAAATTATAGTATCGATGGAAATATTTTCACGTGGATTATATCGCAAACAAATCGATACGGAGCAGCATTATCTACTGTTAGCCTATTTAAGTAAGAAATGAAGGTCTTTGCTGACACAGTGACATAATTTGGAAAAGTAGATGAAGAATCTGGTTATCTTTGTTTTCGCGTTTTACACGCCTCGACCAAGCAGAATATCGACGGAAAACTCTCATTATAGCACTTTTAAGGCTTTAGAATCTCTATTTTCATATTTTCAAGCAGAATGCATTCCTTTCAAGTTGCCTCGGAATGAAAGTATCCTTCAAAAATGGTATCAAACCGAAGACGAAC